>OZ012740.1:259060350-259553811 GCA_963859935.3 Lathyrus sativus
AGCAATTATTAAACTATATTCATTAATAATTACTAAACTAAATTTGCCAAAGACAAGTTGCTCTTACGGACTGGAATTAAACCGCAACATTACTTGCACCAAAGTTTTCATGGCATAAAGTTTGCGATATTAAAAATAAAAAAAGAATCCATTTTGACTTGTCAAACTTTTATATATAAAAATATGAATTGAAAAAAAACAAAAAAAAAGCAGCCATATGTAAATGAATTAGTGCTAAACTACAGACAAACCCAATCTAGAATGAAACCAACAGCAAATAAAAACAAAACTTGTGACACAATATGCTTCTCAATCCCGGATGTGAATCAAAAATCTAATTTATAGCCTATTGTTCATGACCATAAGGCTCGTACAACCTTCCACATATCCTTCAAAACAACATACGCAGAACATACGACACCTTAAATTAGCAGAAAAAATTCTACAATATGTTGGTGCAAAGATAGAATAATGAAAATAGGGAAATATTCTATTAAAGAGAATGACGGCAGAAGAAACGGGATTAAGAGTTACAATGATTGTCACCCTATTTATAGGCTAAAACTAGGGTTACTAGAATAAGATAAAATACTAAAATACCCTCTAACAAACTTATGGGCTTAAGAAAATAATATAATAAAATATGAATTATTACTAATATCATCCCTTAATTCATATTCCATCAAAACTTGTAACACCAATTCCATCCCTTAATCTGAGAAATTGATCAGTCTTGATAGCTTTCGTCAGAACATCTGCCAACTGCTTCTGAGTGCTGCAGTGTACAACTTCTAACACTCCACTCTGAACTTGATGTCTCAGAAAATGATACTTGGTCTCAATATGCTTGCTTCTCCCATGCAACACTGGGTTTCTGGCAAGGTTGATTGCAGACTTGTTGTCAATCATCAACTTCAGAGGTTTGTCTACCTTAATCTTCAGATCCTGCAACAGATTCAGAATCCACACAACTTGGCATGCAGTAACAGCACCTGCAATGTATTCAGCTTCACAGGTTGACAACGCCACAACAGGTTGCTTCTTGGAACACCAAGAAATGGAACCTCCCAGAAATTTGAACAAGTACCCAGATGTACTTCTTCTGTCAACTCTGTCTCCACACCAATCAGAGTCTGAATAACTCAGAAGTTCTGACTCATTATTTCCTCCAGAGGGAAATAACACTCCATACTTCAGAGTTCCTTTGATATACCTCAGAATCCTGACAGCAGCTTGGTAATGGGACCACTTAGGTTTACTCATGAACCTACTAACCATCCCAACTGAGTAGCAAATATCAGGTCTGGTATTGCACAGATACCTCAGAGAACCAACCAACTGTTTGAAGGTTGTAGCATCCACATCCTTTCCTTCAGAGTCTGAATCCAGTTTCTGATTTGTATCAGAAGGTGTGACAGCCATCTTACAATTCTTCAGATCAAATCTCTTCAGAAGTTCTAATTCATACTTGAGCTGATGCAAAATGATACCTTTCTCAAAATATCTGAACTCCATCCCTAGAAAGTATGTCATTTTGCCTAGATCAGTCATTTCAAATTCATTCATTAGAACCTTCTTGAACTTGGCTATCTCCTGTTCAGAACTTCCAGTCAATAGTATATCATCAACATATAAACATACCAGAGTCATATTGCCTTCCGAAGTATGCTGAACATAGACACCGTACTCCATCTCACATTTCTGAAAGCCTTGCTTCTTGAAAAATGAATCAATCTTCTGATTCCAAGCTCTGGGCGCTTGTTTCAATCCATATAGAGCTTTGTATAATCTGTACACCATCCCTTCCTGATTCTTTTTCACAAATCCAGGAGGTTGTGACACGTAAACTTCTTCTTCTAATGGACCATTCAGAAATGCAGATTTTACATCTAAATGCATCAGAGGCCAATTCCTGTTAGCAGCTATTGCAATCACCATTCTGATTGTTTCATGTCTGGCTACAGGTGCAAACACTTCAGAATAATCCAGCCCAGGTTTCTGTAGAAATCCTCTGGCTACCAACCTTGCTTTATGTTTGCCAATTGAGCCATCTGGCTTTAACTTCTGCTTGAAAACCCATCTGACGCTGATGGCTTTCTTGTCTTTTGGAAGTTCTGTCAGCTTCCAAGTCTTGTTTCTCTCTATAGCATCAAGTTCTTCTTTCATGGCCTTCAGCCAGAGATTCTGCTTAAAAGCCTCTTTTGTACTTATGGGTTCAGAGTCTACTAACATGGCACACTGAATAACTTCTCCTTCAGAGTCTACTTCAGTGTCTTGCAGCATGTCAAATTCTGCAAATCTTCTGGGAACGCTTCTAATTCTTTATGGTCTCTGAACTTGTTCAGAGTCTTGAGCTTCAGAGTTTCTAGCTTCAGATGATTGACCTCCAGAGCTTTGACCATCTTCAGAGTCTGGCATATTTCCAGAGTCTGAATTGCCACCAAGATCTGGATTGCCATCAGAGTCTGAATCATCAGAGTCTGGGTCATCTGGGTCACCTTCATCTTCTGAGTCTTCTTCAGAGTTTGAATCAGTATCAGAGTCAGAGTCAATATCAGGGTTTACTTCAACTTCAGAAATTCTTAACTCTGGCCTTTCTTCAGAGGTTCTAACATCAGAATCAGATTGAGACTTATCCCAATTCCAAACTTCTGATTCCTTCACAATCACATCTCTGCTGAATTCAATTTTATTGGTTTCTGGACAATAGAGCTTGTATGCACTTGTACTGTGGTACCCTATCAGAATCATCACTTTGCTTCTATCATCCAGCTTCTGTCTTCTGGCTTTTGGAACATGTTTATAGCAAACAGAACCAAATACCTTCAGATGACTAACACTTTGCTTGTCTCCAGTCCACTTCTGCATAGGAACTATTTCCTTCAACTTCTTCGTAGGACATCTGTTGAGTACATACGTTGCAGTGGCAACAGCTTCTCCCCAGAGCTTCTGAGGAAGCTTCTTCTCCTTTAGCATGCTTCTCACCATATCAAGCAAAGTACGGTTTCTTCTTTCAGCAAGACCATTGTGTTGAGGGGTATAAGGAGCAGTAACCTCATGCTCAATTCCATTCTCCTCACAGAACTTCTGGAACTCTTTGGAGTTATACTCACCTCCACCATCAGTTCTAAGAATCTTCAACTTCTGACCACTCTGATTCTCAGCCTTCATTCTGAACTTCTTGAATTCATCAAACACCTCGTGTTTGAACTTAATAAGGGATACCCATGTCATTCTTGTGAATTCATCAACAAACAACACAAAGTATTTATTCCCTCCAATTGATGCTACTGGAAATGGACCACACACATCAGAGTGTACAACTCCCAAGGCATGTTTTGCTCTTAGAGCAACTTCTGATGCAAATGGCAATCTTGGTTGTTTTCCTTCCATGCAAACTTTGCATGACTTTTCAGGCTTCTTAATTGCAGGAATTCCATGTACCAATTTCTTTGAATTCAGATGTTGTAAGCTTCTGAAATTCAAATGACCAAATCTTCTGTGCCACAGCTCACTCTCCTTCTCAGTACTTGTTGCACTAAGACACTCTGAGTCTGCAGTTCTGATATTCACCTTGAATGTTCTATTCCTTCCCTGTTCTGACTCCATAATCAACTTCTGATTACAGTCATACAACTTCAGAAGATTGTCCTTCATGGTAACTGAAAAACCTTTCTCAATTAATTGTCCCACACTCATCAGATTGCTTCTGATGCCAGGTACATACCATACATTCTGAATCAATGCTATTTTTCCATGTGTAACCGACTCCCGAACCTAGGACTTGGTTGCGATGACCTCGTCTTTTCCCTTTTTCGTCAGGTTTTTTCTGATCGTTTCCTTTCCCCTCTTTGGGATAAATAACGATAGGTGGCGACTCTATTAGTCATTGTCGGCCTCCTTTTTTCCTAGTAGCGACAGCTGGCTACTCTGTTGGGGACTCTGGTTCCCTATTCGAGTCAATCCTAGCGCTTGTCTGTTTATCTTTGGGTGTTGTATATATGTGCTTTATTTACTTTCGCATTTTAATTTTCCGCATTTATTTTCCGCATCATATATCGTTTGTGTTGTGTTGTGGGAATGGGAAGTTCTGATGAGTGATAAGCCAGACCCAGGCTTGAGTACATACCTAGCATTAGTAGTGGAGACTAGTGAGGGGCCTGTTTGCTTAGCAGACACAGTTCCCCATGAAATTCACACCCAGAAGAGATTCTCTTTGATGACCTCCCAATTGGCACTTAGGGCTCGGCGGGATGTTGGATCTGAGGATTGTCGACTCTGGGAACCGATCATTTGTGAGTCAGTTAAGTGAGGCCTCTTTGGGAGATGATGATGCCAAACCAGAAATGGTGAACGTATCATCATTTCTTAAAAGTCTGTGACACTGACAAACGCATAGGATGCCATACCTTATCAGTGAATAGGTCCATACCTGTGAGTGGGACTGGGGTTATGCAGGAAACCTTTTACCTTCAGATTACCCGGTTTTCTCTGCTGTTTGAATCTGGATTATCGGAGCAGTGCTATGTTCTTGCTAAGGCAGAGCTTTGATCTTCCTTAGTCTACAGCATAACAGTCTTGATCCCTTGTGTGTTGCATTAGCATTTTGCATTTTTGCATTGCATTTGCATTGCATTTTTGCATATCCATCCTCACCCGGAACAGAGAGCTTACTCGTCTTTTGTCTGCTTCGTCAGTTGATTTCCCGACATTCGTATTGGACTTGAGTTAGCTTTTGGAAGGATCATGGACTCAGGAGAGCAGAACTTGGTTGTTACAAGGGCAGAGTGTGAATTAATGAAGAATCAGTTGAGTCAACTCATGGAAGCCATGTTAGCTATGACTAGAGGAGAGGCCGATATTTAGAAGACCCCAATGAACAATGTTGCTCAAGCTCATCCTGTGTCGGTTCCTGTTGAAGAGCATCCCATTGTCAGAGATAGAGATTCTTCTTCTCTCCATGACACAGACTATCAGAGTTTCACTTTCCCTGTGCCAGATTCTCAAAGGACTGTTCCAGAGGCTAATGCTGAAGACCCATAGACTGTGGAATTTATGGGAAAATGTCAGTTGTTGGAGGAGAAGCTGGATGCCCTGATGAGTCAGGATACTTTTAATTTGAATGCTGCGAGCATGTGTTTGGTGCCCGGTCTTGTGATGCCTCCGAAGTTTAAAATGCCAAATTTTGAGAAGCTCAAAGGGGATAGTTGTCCGAAGCAGCATCTGGTAATGTTCTGTAGGAGAATGACTTCACATGTCCACAATGATGAGCTTATGATTCACTGCTTCCAGGACAGTTTGAGTGGAGCATCGTTGAATTGGTATATGCATTTGAAGAGTGGTTGTATCCGATTATGGTCGGATTTAGCCAATGCCTTTGTGAAGCAGTACAACTACAATCTCAACATGGCTCCTAGTCGCGTGCAGTTGCAGGAATTATGTCAGGCGGACAAGGAATCCTTCAGAGGGTATGTGCAGAGATGGAGAGAATTTGCTACTCTTGTTCAACCACCGCTTCAGGATAGAGAATTAGTTGACATATTCTTGGGTGTTGCACCCCAAAATTTGCCCAACAATTCTTTACCTAGCTTATGTTTCATTTCATTCACATTAGCATTGTCATTTGCATTTCATTGATATGTATGCAGGAGATCAAGAGATATGATTGCCAATCAAGAGCCATACAAGACTATGAAGCTAGCTAAGGAGCTTATTCAAGTGTTCAAGGGTTGATATCCTTGTCAGAGAAGTTAAAAGATCCTCAGAGAGAGTGGTTGAAACCAAGAGTGTGTGTCTCCTAGCTTGAGAGTTATGGGGAAGACCATCAGATGATTCAGAAGCCATGAAGTTAGATTTGAGATCTTGACAGAGCTCATGAGAAGTGTTGAAGATCACTTTGAGGCCTAGACAGGTCATTGTGCAAGATTAAGAAGCCTCAGCCATGAGTGGTGCAACTAGGGTTTGATTGGGTCAACCCTAAGTCAATTGATGATTTGAACAAGGCTGAGACCTAACCCAAGAGCCATATGATCATGGATTGATACATTGAGATGTTATAAGGATGATTCCAAGGTTAACTCATCATGATTGAAGAGTTTGAGAAGTTTCAATCTAGGGTTTCTAAGGCTTGATAGTGTAAAATCCCCTAGTTTGACCCTTATCTTCAAGGCTGTTTAGCTCAAGATGTGATTGTCATCTCATCTTACCCCCAACATGAATGCTGTAGAGCATGATTTTAGCTTTAATTTGAGTGCTAGAAGTCCTTGATAGGATTTGTAGAACTCAAGTTATGACTTTGACAAGTTACAGGTCATCTGAGGTATGTGAATTTGGAGCTTGAAAGTTGTCCAACTTGCATGAAACGTTTGCCCTAGAAGGATGACTCCTATGAACTTTTGGTCAACATGAACGCTGTTCCTTATCCTCTTAGCTTTCTAGAGAGTACTAGAAGTCCTTGATAGGATTTGTAGAACTCAAGTTATGGCTTTGACAAGTCAAGGGTATTTTGGTCATTTGGAGATTATAGGTCATTTCAATCATGAGGCCATAACACCTATTTGCAAGCTTCAGATGGGAAAATGTTCAACATCAAACTTGTTCAAAATGATGTTTTAAGGTCAGCCAATAGGTCATGAGAGCTTGGAATTTCTTGTAGCTCAAAATCACAAAAATGACCTAAAATAAGGGTGAATTTCAAATGAACCAAAGATGGAAATTGGGATTTTTGATCTACATGTCCAAACCAAGGCATGTAATATGTCATTTTGATTGTAAAACACATTTTAAGAACATTGGTATTGCCACAATTTTGAATTGAGGTTTAAGTTGAGGACTTGCTTTGAAAAGTAGTTACTTACATCATAAGTAACATTTGCCAAACCAATATGCAAGGCATAACCAAGGTTCCTTTCAATCCAAACACATCCAAAATACCATTAGGAGAGAAATTGGAAGAGAATGAGGGTGAATACAAGCTGCCAACATGAGCTGTTATGAACACACCATGAGATTAAGCTTTCCATGACATGAGACATTGAATTTCTCATTAGAAGGATCTAGAGCTTTCTAGATCATCCATACATGTTCTATATATGATTTAGAAAGGGTTCAGAGTAAAGGTTGGTGATAATTGAAGGAGAGAATAGAGATTGAGATTGATAATTTCTTGCTTGCAACTGAATTCGGTTACACTATTTTCTTCACTTTCCATCCATTTTCTTGAGTGCAATCACTTCCACGGATGCTAGTAATTGATTCCAGATCATAATCAAGGAAAATTCGTGGCTGAATAGTGTTCTTGCTCTCAGATTTTTTCACCTGCAATTCAGAATTGGTTTCAAGAATCCAGAGCATTTCAACTCTTTTCATTGCATACAGAAGTTTGGGTAGAGGCTAGTGAAGGATTCTGCAAGCTCTTGAAGGTTGATTTGAAGATCCAACCACTTTGTTTGCTCAATCTTACCAGGTATGCAATTCTTGTTCTATGGCTTCAATTAAGTAGAATTAAGAGGAATTGTTATGGTAGATGCATAGTAGAATGATGTAGGAAGGTTTATGGATCATAAATTTGAGGATTAGTGACCAATTAGGGTTGTTCCAATTTTCGGTTGAGATTGTGTTCTTGCGAATCTTGAGGTTTTAGAATGAATTAAAGGCATGAATGGATTCCTGAGGAAATTTTGAGCAAGATTCATCAAGGAATCGTGGCCTATGGTGGATTCTATAGAAAGTTAGGGTTGTAGAATGTTGACCGGAGAATGTCACTGGCGGTGACTCTGGCGCGCAGGTGGCCTGAGTTTCAAAGATTCAAATTGGGGAAGATGATCCCAGAGCCATTAGATCTTGGGTTGACTTGGACTGAAGACCCCATCCAACGACCACGCGTGAAGGAAATTTGTGAAGGATTTCTGAACTAAAATGAAATGCAGCGTTTCATTAATTTGATGGTTTTGGGCTTAATGCAATAGATGCTATCCACACCCCCTTTATGGCCCAGTTTGGATATTGAACTGAATTTACTTGCTATTCACACCACGCGTTTGTTATTTTATTTTGATTTTCACTTTATCTTTCATTTTATTCATGGTTATTGATTAATTCATAAAAAATGGAAAAATAACTCAATTAATCCTATTCTTTTTGCCATGGATTCATGATTGGATCTAGTGTTTTTAGACAAAGAATATTAATATTCCATGCATTTTCTGATTTTATGGGATTTTTTTTACATTTTAATTGACATTAAAATAATCATGTTTGATGCTTGATTTTGTTGAATTTGGTTTGATCATGTGATGATGATTCTTGCCCTGATTTTTTTTATGTAGCTAGCATAGATATGCATGCTCCCCCTAGATTTTTCTCACATTTTTGTGATGAATATAAGTGGTAGTTTTATGTTGAAACTTTAAGAGCTCCATTTTTAGGGTTTATGGTTGATACCTTATAACTTAGGGTTTATTTCTAGAACTTGGTGGATGATTCAAACTCTGATTTTTGTATGGTAGATTCATGATTGAATTAGGGTCCCTTAAGAATTTTTTTAGGAATTTACAATGTAGTTTACTATTTTTGTTAGATTTTAGTTTAGGTGCTAACTTTAGATGATTCTAAGGCACTAATTCAACTAGAATGACTTCTTTAGTTCCCTTAGATTAGGGTTTTTTCTCTCTTGCTCTTGGATGATGTTGAAGACATGTTGAAGATGCAATGGATTGATTGAAGAAGCTTGGATGTGAAGATCTTCCCTTCTTTTGGTGTAGTGTTGATTAGGTGTTAAGATTAGGGTTTTTGTAGGTAGAGCTTCTAGATAGATTCTCTTCCTTCATAAACATGGAAGATGTTGATCACTTCCATTCCCCCCTATAATGTAAGGTCCCCTTGTAAAGGCCTCATCCCTCCTTTGGTAGGATGTATGGCTCTTTGCAAGTGGGTAGAACCTTTGAGGGTCCCTTTCTCTGATGATAGGATGCTTAGTGGCGACCTTTGGTCTTCACTCTGCTGTCAATCATCCAAACTTTACTCTTGATAGATGAATCTTTCTCCTTTGCTAGAGGATGGAGTTCCTTGCAAGAAGATTGAAGATCCCATGAGTTGATACTTCTTTGTGTTTGGAGACTACATTTTGAAGCTGAAGCTTGAGGAAGAAGCAAGCTGATACTTGTGTGATTAATGAATTGAGTGCAGGAACAAGTTGATACTTGCAATGGGGATTGAAGCCTGAAGGTGGAGTTTACTGAAGAGCTGAAGCTTGAAGTTGAAGGAGAGGGATAAGTTGATACTTATGTTTGATGTATTAGAAGCTTGAAGAACAAGTTGACACTTGCCATTGAAGATGATAATCTTGGAGGAACTGTTGAAGTCTGATGACTGGACTGGTGTCAGAAGAGCTTTGTTGTGAAGTGGTAGGGGTGATTGATCTGCTTTCTTTTCTGTCTGTTTGCTTGCTGTGCAACTGTATTGATGTGATTTGTTTGATTTGCTTGATGCATTAGAATAAGTCCATATCTAGACTGATGTAAACTAGGAGCATGATTGCACTAGAGGTTGAGTTGCTCCCTCTGCTTGTATTTTTACTGTATGGCTTTGCTTGCGGGTATTCGGTAGAGCCCTGCTCCCTTGCCTATGTGGTTTGTGTTTGCTTGATAGCATGTTATTTCCTCTGTATGATTGCAGCTGCTCATTATATCTTGCTTGATAGCATGTTATTTCTCCTGTATGATTGCAGTTATTCATATTTGGCTTGAGGTTGAGATGAGCTTGTGGAGGCTGCTGCCCCACACACATTTCCTCCCTCACTTGCATTGCATGCATTTTACTGTATATCTGTTTACTGTTCAAGCTGAAGCTTTATCTATTTCTGTTTATCATTGACATGATCCCCTAGGAATCTTACTTCCTTCGATAAGGAAGTGATGATTAGAACTTTACGTTGAAACCTATGCATGATAACTTCTAGGAGTTCCCTGTTTCAAACCTCAACCATAGGATGAATCCTTGGCATGACAACATTAGGACATTGATAGTCTCCCCTTAGTTGAGCCTGTTCTCTCTTCTCATCTCAAAACAAATCAAAATACAGTAATAAAGGTTAACTGATGTCGTACGTTACGAGCCTTAAGCTATCTGAGAAAGGGTTGTCGGAGAGTTTCATTCCGACAGCTTGGATGTTTAGTATGGCACCCTTTGGGTGACATGCGACGCATTTACTCTCAGGTCATAGTCTCTAGTGCGATATTATTTGCAAACATCCATAAAAAACAGTTCTTCCGTAAAAGACAGAAAACAAACTTCAAACCTTTTTGCCCCGTGGGCCCGTAATTCAAAGGAAGCTCTTCTGAAGAAAAGAGTGTCGTTAACTTCCAGTTCTATCGCAAACGGTAACGCATAAGTCTCCAAGGGTCGAGCTGCGTACACCAAACTGCTGGAACTGTTTGTTAACCCTACTCGGAAAAATAGATGAATCTAAACCCGTAAGCCGTATTATCCCGAACTACGTAAGCTCTGATCTCTCATACCTGTTGAGAGTACGTAGGCACAATACTGATGTATTGGCGAGCCACCTTCCCCGTAACCCGTTGTTAGCCGAACTACGTTGACTCTGATTTCTCATTCTCTGATGAGAATACGTAGGCATAAAGCGCGATGCTTTGTCGAGTCATTTTCTTTTCTTTTTAAGCCAGCCTTGATAGGTAGATAGATAAAACCAACCCGTCAGATAAAACACAACAAGCATGGATCCCATCGGGTACGATGGACGTGAGGGGTGCTAATACCTTTCCCTTGCGTAACCGACTCCCGAACCCAGACAATGGTTGCGATGACCTTGTCTTATACCTTTTCGTCAGGTTTTTTTGATCGTTTCCTTTCCCACTCTGAGGGATAAATAACGAAAGGTGGTGACTCTTCTGTTTTGCCGGCACCTTATTTTCGCGGAAGCGACACCTGGCGACTCTGCTGGGGACTTGATAGTTTCCTGGGATCCAACGTCCCTTATGCGAGTCAGTTTGGGGATCCAACGTCCCCTGCGAGAGTCAATCCTAGCGCTTGTATGATTACTTGTTGGGTTGTGTTTATTTATCGCATTTATTTCCCGCATTTTATTTTCAGTATGATATGATTATCTGTGCTGTTGTGGGAGGGGCGTTCTGATGAGTGAGAAGCCAGACCCAGGCTTGAGTGTACTTAGCATTAGTTGTGGAAATTAGTGGGCGCGTGCTTGCTTTGCAGGCACTAGTGTCTCATGAAATCCATGCTCAGACGAGGTTCTCCCGGTTGACTTCTTTTTCAACCCTTTGGGTTGAGGGGGTTGTTGGTTTGGAGGATTGTCGACTCTGGGGACCGATCATTTGGAATTCAGCTGAGTGAGGCCGCTTCAGGAGATGGTGATGCCACACCTTATGGGTATCGTATCACCCCTCTTGAACGTCTGTGACGCTGATGACCGCATAGGATGCCGAACTTGTGTCAGTATAGGTCCATACCTGTGAGCAGGGTTGGGTTTGTTACAGGAAGCCTTAACCTTCAGACTACCTGGTTTTCTTGATAGTGAATCAGTTTTGTTGGTATCAGAGGTTCTCATTATCAGATGTATATGTGTTCTTGATAGAGCAGATTTATGGTCCCGTATCAGAGGTTCTCATCATCAGATGTATATGTGTTCTTGACAGAGCAGAATTTATGGTCCGATATCAGGGTTTTCTTCTCATCAGGGATAAGGTTGTTCTTGACAGAGCAATATTGTGGTTTTGTTGATACAGAACCTTCATCTCTTCAACGGTACAGTTGTCTTGATCTTCTGCTGCATGATTTCATTTTGCATTGTTTTGCATACTCATTTCATTAACGTGTGTCTGTGTTGCAGGTACTGTTTCCCCCGATTCAGGATTTCTTGCCTTCTATTGTGCTATTATGGGTTCTCTGAGGAAGACCGTGGCTTACAAACTCCCCACTCCTGATGTTGTCCAACTGACTGGTTTGATTGCTTTAGTAGATGATTCTGTGAGAGATGAATTCAGAAAGTCTTACGGTAAACTGCTCAGCTTGGTTCGTAAACCCTCTGTGTTTGAGTTGAATGGGTTGCACGCCCTGCTGCAGTTCTACGATCCTCCTTTGAGATGCTTTACTTTCCAGGACTTTATTCTCGCACCCACACTAGAGGAGTATGTTGATTTGTTAGGTGTGCCTATCAAGAGTCAGATGCCCTTTGTTCATATGGATGCCGAGCCTAACCTGGCTAGTCTAGCTCCCTCACTTCATCTGGATGCTTCCGAGTTGATCTTGTCTAGTTGGAACAGGGTTCCTGGCTTCTCCTTGCAGTTCTTAGTGGGAAAAGCTCAGCAGTGCGCCAAAGACGGATGTTGGGTCGTGTTCAATGCCATCCTCGCTCTGTGCATATATGGCATCATTTTGTTCCCCAATATGCCCGACTTTGTAGACTTCGACGCGTTTCACATCTTTGCATCAAGGAATCTAGTCCCCACCTTGATAGGAGATGTCTACCATTCCGTCCACTACAAAAACGAGAACATAAGGGGGGAAGAATGTCTCATGCTATGTACCCCTGCTCTATAGATGGCTTGATAGTCACCTACCCAAGAAGGGTCCCTTCGCTCCGTCTGCAGCCACAGCTGAGTGGTCTGAGCGCTTGATGAGTCTGTCAGCAGAGGATATTGCCTAGTTTGATAGAGATAGATTGGGTACTGAGATTATCTTCAGCTGCAGTGGGTTTCTGAATGTGCCTTTGATAGGAAGGAAGGGCTGTATAAACTATAATCTATCTCTGCTGGTCCGACAGTTTACTTATGCTTTGAGAGCTCCGCTGAAGGATGAAGAGGTGCAGGAATCTCTGTACTTCACTGGTCTTCTAGAGGGGGATAGGTTATCTAAGCTTCAGCATGCTTGGAATGGTATCAGTAAGCGGGGAAAGCCGTTGCTGGGGAAAAGTAATAGCCAAGCCTACGCTTCATATGTGACCTGGATCCGAGCCAGAGCAGATATTATAGGGATGCCGTTTCTACCTGCCCAGCTGGAAAGCCCCCCGGTGATTGAGGAGCCTACCATCGTGCCTATTCTGCAGCATAATCAGGTGTTAGCTGAGAGAGATGAGCTGAAAAAGGCAAATGAAGAACTAGAGAAAGAGTTGGCTCAACTCAGAAGCAAGAAAAGCGAAGCCGTCCATTCCTTCAAGAGGAAAACAGAGCTGGTGAACCAGCTAGGGACGGATTTGACTAAGCAGATGGCTGAGCGCGAGCGCATGGGTCGAGATTTCAAAGCTATCAATGATGTACTGGCCACTAAGAAGCAGCACTTGGATGAAGCGTATCGGAGAATATCAAAGTTTAACCAGCATTGGAAGGCTACCCTAGCCAACGGGAAAGAACGGGAGGATAAGCTGAAGCAACAGATCCCCAAGCTGAAAGCCCAGGTGAAGGCTATTGAGAAGAGGTTTGATGAAGAAACCGCTCGCAGATATGCAACTGAAGGCCTGCTAAACAAAGCTCTTGCTAACCTGAAGGAGCACAAACTGATGTTTGAATCCAAGAAGCGGAAGTTAGAAGATTGTTTCGGCGAAGGAGCATGGGAAGATTCGGATGAAGGTCTTCAGTACACCATCATGCAAAGGGAGTTACTCGTCGAAGGGTTACTCACTCGGCCTGATCATCCAGAAACGAAGGGGTTGTTAGAAGAGTTCCGCGCCCGTGGTCGTGCTTGACTATATTTGTAATCCTTTTGTTTTGATCATTGTTGTATGCTGACCATCACCAGGCTTGTTGGTTGAGGTCACGCTATTGATTCAGCTTGTACTCAGTGACGTTATGTACTGCCTTGATGGGCTTTCTTTATATATGTGAGATGTTATTTCCATGACTGGACTCGGACTTCTTATTAGCAGCACTGGCACTTAGGCACTAGGATCGGGGGGGAATCTCCCCAACACACAGACACACGTTTGCATTTGCATGAAGCATTTGCATAACGAGCACTTTGTTGTTTTTTCTAACCCTTTTGTGTATACAGGTTGCTTCAGGTTGTTCCAGGATTGATCAGAGACCTATCCACCGCTATCCGACTAGAGTCAATCAAGCCAGAGTTATGGAGCAAATGCAAACCGATGTTCAAGAACTCCGAGAAAGGATGGACCGCTTCATGGAGCTCATGCAAGCGGTCGCCAACGGCCAGGATCAGCTCAGAACCTTGGTTCAGCCTCTGATTTCAAGGGTCGATAGCAATGGTGTACTCCATGGTGGGACTGTTCCAACCCCTCCACCTGTTGAAACTCCTCAGAATGGCGTCCCCGTGACTGGGGGAAATGGCAGTGCCAACGGCAATGTAATCGCTAACATGGGACTCAACGGTAATACGACTGGCGTCGGTAATGGGAATTTTGAAGCTAATGTCAATGTTGGGCTGGGCGACGGCAATGCGGGTGTTGGAAATTTATATGGGCCTCAACCATGGTTGGAAGACCGTCAAGACGATGTGTTCTCACAAAGAGGTGCTGAAGGGGAGCTGACTGTTGAAGCACGACTAAGGTTTAAGGCACTCGAGGACAAGATGAGGAATTTCGAGAACCAGAACACCATGGGTGTTGACATGTCCAAGTTGGGAATGATTGCTGATTTCAAGGTGCCTCCCAAGTTCAAGGTACCCGACTTTGAAAAGTACAAGGGCACCACTTGCCCTCGCGTCCACCTGAGATCATATTACTGAAAAATGTCCGCTCATTCTGAGGACGAGAAGTTGCTGATGCAATTCTTTCAGGACAGTCTGTCCGGGCCCTCCCTGGAATGGTACATGAGTCTGGAACCTACAAGTGTGCGCACGTGGAAGGAACTTGCTGAAGCATTCGTGCACCACTACCAATATAATAGTGACTTGGCTCCGAATCGAGTCCAACTACAGAATCTGTCACAGAGGAACAACGAAGGGTTCAAGGAATACGCCCAGCGCTGGCGTGAGTTGGCAGCTAGGGTTCAGCCGCCGGTGCTTGAACGCGAGCTTGTGGAAATGTTCGTAGCCACCCTCCCAGGGGTTTATTACGAGAAATTGGTCAGCAGTATGTCTAGAAGCTTCTCAGATCTCATTATCACGGGTGAGCACGTTGAAAATGGGATCAAACTGGGGAAAAGTCAAGGTGATCTGTCCTCAGCTGGAGGAGGAAAGAAACCCTATGGTGGCAAAAGGAGGGAAGGAGAGACGAGCGTCGTGTCCAACGCTCGAAGGAAGGGCAAAGGCCAGCACCAGCAGGTGGCCAGCATAACTATCCCGGCAGTCCAACAGCAGCAGCAGCCGCAGCCGAATCAACAAGGGTACAGAAAGTATCAGAACAGGGCACCTCTGTCAAGTCGTCACCTCGAGACGCCACCCATGTCTTATGCTCAGCTGTTACAGACTCTGCTCTAGTTACAACTAATCCAGAAGAGAACCCTGGCTCCCTTGACAGGGGCACCTCCGCCAGGTTATGACGCGAATGCGACTTGTGAGTTTCACTCAGGGGCACCAGGCCACACAATAGAAAACTTCAAAGCCTTCAAGCACAAGGTGCAGGATATGGTGGATGCTAAGATCATCAATTTCTCAGATAATGTGCCAAATGTCACGAAGAACCCTATGCCAAATCATAAGGGAGGTGGGGTAAATTCCATTATTGAAGACGAGAGCTTGGATTTGTTGACTGATGTCAAGGATCTAAAGACACCGCTTAGCTTCGTTAAAGCTAAGCTGATGAAAAGAGGTTTCTTCCCGGGCTGCAGGGAACTGTGTATGGGCTGTGCGACTAGTCCTGATGGATGCGAACAGTTGATAGAGGGGATCCAGAGTCTAATGACCGAAGGGATCTTACAGTTTAGTCGAAGGGCCGAAAGTGGATCGGGAGAGGTAATGCTGAAGCAAGATGATGAGGTTGCCACCATCACCATCCCTCGTCGGACGATAACTATTTCTGCACCCAGACCGCCCACGATTACCATCACCAAAGCTGGGTCGATACCCTTTGAAAGCACCAATGCTGTCCCGTGGCACTATGGGGCAGACGTCTACTGCAACGGACAGAAGTTAGAACTAGAACCATCTGGGTCATCTGTGGATAACCTAGTGGGAATTGGCGGAATCACTCGCAGCGAAAGAGTGTTTGCTCCACCTGAGGTTGTGGCGGACAAAGCAGACAAGGCTGATGTAACTGATAAAGGTAAAAGTAAAGTCGTTGAAGAGATCCCTCGTGGGGTAGAGAAAGACTTACTTGTTAAAGACGCCGAAGAGTTTATGAGACTGATTAAGAAGAGTGACTACAAGATCGTGGATCATCTCCATCAAACACCTTCGAAAATTTCCATTCTGAATTTGTTGCTGTGTTCTGAGGCACATCACAACGCGCTGCTGAAGGTGTTGAATGACACGTATGTACCGCAGGAAATATCGGTCAACCAGCTGGAAGGGGTCGTAGCCCACGTGAATGCTGGAAATGGGTTAGGGTTCACTGACCTGGAGCTGACGCCGAAGGGAAGGAACCACAACAGCGCCCTGCACATCTCGATAGAGTGTAGGGGAACGATTATGTCTCATGTGTTGGTGGACACAGGGTCATCGCTCAATGTTCTTCCGAAGAAAGCATTGATGAAGTTGGATACTCGCGGATTGATTTGCATACCCAGTGATCTGGTTGTGAAAGCGTTCGATGGAACCAAACGGCATGTTTTCGGGGAAGTGACCTTACCAATCCAAGTCGGGCCGGAAACGTTCGACGCAATTTTCTACATTATGAACATCATGCCTGCCTACAGCTGTCTCCTAGGCCGGCCATGGATCCATTCTGCTGGCGCCGTGACCTCCACGTTGCACCAGAAACTCAAGTATGCTGTCGGAGGCAGCATCGTGACTGTTTGTGGCGAGGAAGACATAATGGTGAGCCATTTGTCGTCCTTCAAGTATGTTGAGATGGATGGGGAAATCCACTAAACCCTATGTCAGGCGTTCGAAGCTGTTAAAGTCAAGAACGTAGCTCCCGTGATCACTGAGAGGCCAGAGATGACTCTCTCTTCCTTCAAGGAAGCCCGAGCCATTGTTCAAGCCGGATCTACCCCAGGCTGGGGGCGAATTCTATAGATACCTAACAAGCAAGACAAGTTTGGGTTAGGATATTCTCCTGCGGCTGAATCCTCCTCTTCTAGTAGTGCGTCGCGAGGTAAAGGGCCGATCCAGTTTACCAGCGGCGGGGTGATATTTGAAAGTGTCAACGCAGTGTCTAAAGACGGCGAAGACAATGACTGCGATCTGGACTCTTGGATCCAGCCAAGCAAACCAGGCGAGAGCCTCAATAACTGGTCCGTCAGGGATATCGTCCAAATGACAGACAAAGAGTAATGATTTACTTTTTCCAATCATTGTACAACCCTATGTCTTACCCGGGGCATAGTGGTTTTATTGTCAGGGCCTTGTTTGATTATGTACATGCATTTTATCAATAAATCAAAAGGCGTTTTTCTTCGTATTCAAATGTTGTGATCTCTGTTATTCCTGTTTTATATTTGTTTTGAAAAACAATAAAAGGGCAATGGGGTTTGTGCTAACCTGCATATCCTTGTTTTAAGCTTAACCCTTGTTATTGTAGGATCCACATAGTAGATGACATCGACTCTGGACCTTCTACGACTCACTTCGACTTCGATTGCCCGATCTATCAAGCCGAGGAAGAGATTGATGAAGATGAAGACCTTCCCGAAGAGTTGGCCCGCTTGTTGAAACAAGAAGAGAAATTTATTCTGCCTCACGAAGAAGAGATCGAGATTGTGAATCTGGGTTTTGAAGAACTTGTCAGGAACGTCAGGATAGGGGCCGCATTGCAGAGTGATGTCAAGCAGAGATTGGTCGAGATGCTAAGAGAGTATAGTGACGTCTTTGCTTGGTCATACGAAGATATGCCCGGACTTGATACTGACATCGTGGTCCATCACTTGCCGTTGCGAGAAGATTGTCCTCCCGTCAAGCAGAAGCTTAGGAGGACACGACCAGATATGGCTGTTAAGATCAAAGAAGAAGTGCAAAAGCAGCTTGATGCTGGCTTCTTAGCAGTCACTACTTACCCTCCGTGGGTTGCCAACATAGTGCCTGTACCGAAGAAGGACGGTAAGGTGCGAATGTGCGTCGATTATCGGGATTTGAATAGGGCGAGCCCTAAAGATGATTTCCCGCTCCCTCATATTGATGTGTTGGTCGACAATACAGCTCAGTTCTCCGTATTTTCTTTCATGGATGGCTTCTCCGGTTACAATCAGATCAAGATGGCGCCGGAGGACATGGAGAAAACTACGTTTATCACCCCTTGGGGGACATTTTGCTACAAGGTAATGCCTTTCGGTCTGAAGAACGCAGGGGCCACTTACCAGCGAGCAATGGTTACTCTGTTTCATGATATGATTCATCATGAGATTGAAGTCTATGTTGATGACATGATTGCGAAGTCCCAAACGGAGGAAGGACATCTGGTCAATTTGATGAAGCTTTTTGAGAGGCTTAGGAAGTTCAGGTTGAGGTTGAATGTTAACAAGTGTACTTTCGGAGTACGGTCTGGAAAACTACTGGGGTTTATCATGAGCGAAAGAGGCATCGAGGTTGATCCTGCGAAGATAAAAGCAATACAAGAAATGCCAGCGCCAAAAACTGAAAAAGAAGTTCGTGGTTTCCTGGGCCGAATAAACTACATTGCGAGGTTTATCTCTCAGCTCACGGCCACTTGTGAACCGATGTTCAAGTTGTTAAAGAAAAATCAGGCGATTACTTGGAATGAGGATTGCCAGAAGGCATTCGATAAGATAAAGCAGTATCTTCAAGAACCTCCAATCTTGATACCCCCAGTGGCTGGACGGCCATTAATCATGTACCTGACGGTTCTGGAGAATAGTATGGGGTGTGTTCTCGGTCAGCACGACGAGACGGGCAGAAAAGAGCATGCCATTTATTATTTGAGTAAAAAGTTCACTGAGTGTGAATCTCGATACTCGATGCTGGAGAAGACGTGTTGTGCATTAGCTTGGGCTGCCAAACGTCTACGACAGTATATGCTCAACCACACCACTATGCTAATTTCGAAGATGGATCCGATCAAGTACGTCTTCGAGAAGCAAGCGCTTTCGGGCAGGATTGCCAGATGGCAAATGGTGTTGACGAAATATGACATTCAGTACGTTTCCCAGAAGGCTATCAAAGGAAGTGTATTGTCTGAGTACCTTGCCGAATAGCCGATCGAAGATTATCAGCCGATGAAATTTGAGTTCCCTGATGAGGATATCATGTTTCTCAAACCGGAGGATTGTGACGAACCGTTGCCCGATGAAGGGCCAAATAGGAAATCCCAGTGGAAATTGATATTTGACGGGGCAGTTAATTCTTACGGAAGTGGAATTGGGGCAATCATCACAACTCCCCATGGATCCCACATCCCGTTCATTGCGAGACTGACGTTTCCGGTCACCAATAACGAAGCGGAGTACGAAGCATGCATCATGGGTCTAGAAGACGCAATTGATTTGAGAATCAAGAATCTAGATGTATATGGTGACTCGGCACTTGTGATTAACCAGATTAAAGGGGAGTGGGAGACTCGTCAATCGAATTTGGTGTCGTACATGAATTATGCCAGAAGGCTGCTTCCGTTCTTTGATCGAGTGGAACTCCATCATGTGCCCAGGGCTGAAAACCAGATGGCTGATGCCTTAGCCACGTTAGCTTCGATGTATAAAGTCAATTTTTGGAATGAAGCTCCAAGAATTGTCCTTTCTCGTCTTGATAGACCTGCATTTGTCTTTGCGATCGAGGAGGCCTCCGACGGCAAGCCATGGTTCCATGACACCCAGACCTTCCTTATGACTAAGGAGTATCCTGCGGGAGCGTCAACCCAGGACAAGAAGACTCTGAGGAGGCTGTCGGGAAATTTTTATCTCAATCCTGATGGAGTTTTGTACAAAAGAAACCATGATCTCGTGCTACTCAGATGTGTAGATGAGAAAGAAGCGAGTATGCTCATGGAAGAAGTCCATGAAGGCACATTTGGTACGCACGCCGGCAGGCATGCAATGACGAGAAAGATCCTGAGAGCAGGATATTACTGGCTGACGATGGAATCGGATTGCTTTAAATTCGCGAAGAGATGTCATAAATGCCAGATTTATGCTGATAAGATCTATGTGCCGCCGTGCCCGTTAAATGTCATGTCCTCCCCGTGGCCGTTCTCCATGTGGGGCATCGACATGATAGGCAAAATAGAGCCCACTGCATCTAACGGTCATCGCTTCATTCTAGTAGCTATCGACTACTTCACCAAGTGGGTGGAGGCAGCCTCATATGCTAATGTGACCAAGCAGGTGGTGGCTAAATTCATAAAGAGGGACATCATCTGTCGTTACGGAATTCTCGAGCGGATCGTTACTGATAATGGTTCGAATCTGAATAACAAGATGATGAAGGAGCTGTGCCAGAGTTTCAAGATTGAACACCACAACTCATCTCCTTACCGGCCGAAGATGAATGGAAATTGTACAGAAGATGGTTGTGACCTACAAGGATTGGCACGAGATGTTGCCATTTGCACTACACGGTTATCGTACAATGGTACGTATATCAACCGGGCAACTCCTTTCTCACTGGTGTACGGTATGGAAGCTGTCCTACCGTTAGAAGTTGAGATTCCTTCTCTACGAGTTTTGGTTGACGTGAAACTCGATGAGGCAGAATGGATTAAGAACCGACTAAACCAACTCAGCCTGATGGACAAGAAGAGGTTAGAATCGATTGCGCATGGTCGTCTGTACCAAAACCGAATGAAGAAAGCTTATGATAAGAAGGTGCGTCCTAGAAGCTTTCAGACGGGTGATCTCGTCCTGAAGAAGATTCTTCCTCCACACTCCGACCACCGGGGCAAGTGGACTCCCAATTACGAAGCTCCGTACGTCGTCAGCAAGGTCTTCTCGGGAGGAGCCTTGTTGTTATCCACGATGGATGGTGAAGATTTTTCATCCCCGGTGAACACGGACGCAGTTAAAAAATACTTTGCTTAAAAATGACCCGCTGGAAAGAAAAAGAATATCCAGGCAAAAATGGGGCATCCCGGTGAACCATAAAAAAGGAAAAAGGTTCGGGCAAAAATTAGGGATACAAAGAAAAGAATGTACACCCGCAAAGTCGAAAACCCGGATGGGCGGCTTTGGCAAAAAAGGGTATCCCGGTGAATCGAAAACCCGAAAGGGCGATTCAGGCAAAAGTTAGGGATTTGAAAAAGCAAATGACTGCGTTCCGCATGTGGACTGTATCTGTTTAGTGGTTCGGAAGACCTGAGGGCCGTTTATCTGAATCAATCTCTTCCGAAGCTAAAGCATCGGAGAAGTATCGAAGCCGAGTGGGTCATAGAGGGATCAACTCATGGTGTTCGTCTACGCCTCATTGTCGACATTTGTGTATATACTGATGTATATTTACGTTTTATTTTTGCGCAGCTTCCTCATTCCAGGAGCTTGCATCTGTTGTAAAACATTTTTGCCCATTCAGGGGTTCGTTATTAATAAAATGTATACTATTCAGCAATTTTGTTTGCTTGTTTAGCATTTATCTGTTTTGTTTACGAAAAAGAACGCCGATGTTTTTGATAAAATGCGCATACATAAACTTACTGGCCTAGGCCACTGATTGTTGAAACAATGAATTACTTGAACATTGTCACAAGATGATAACCTTGATAGGTCCCTTTGAGAAGGGTATCTCGTCTGTTTGTTTGTGTTGTTACAGGTATAGCATATTCCAGACAGTACGCCGTATGCGTTCCCAAGCAGGATGATTCCTTCCTCTCCAGCAGGTTCAGCAGCATCTCCCCGTGGAGTTTGAACATGAGATCATAAGCATTAATATGTTTCCCCAAGCAGAGAAGATTCTCTCCCCAATCAGATGTATCCCGAAGGATCGTCGTCTCCCCAGCTGAGTCATATACTGAAGTGTGCAGCACTCGATAGTCCAGAATGAAGTCTCCAGGAGAATTGAAATTCCCCACAGAGTTGTGCTCTCCCCGGCAAGCAGGATGATTCCTTCTTCCCCAACCGAGTTTGCAGATCCCCGAGAGAGCCGAGTTCTTGGGAAGCGGTTCAGGCCATGATTGGTTCTCCCCAATAGCGTCTTGAATAGCTGATGTTGTATTTCCCCATCGGAGTCGTTATCTCCAGGAAGTTTTAGCCGCGAAGACCGCGCAGTTTATTTCGGCGATTGACATCGTTTTCCTCAGCAGTTGTGGTTCGTATGCCCAGTTGAGCGGGTTCAGGTCCTCATAGAGCTTTATACCCCTGCAGCAGTCGACGGAAGATCATTTCCCCAGGCGGAGTCCCATTGATATTGGTGTTCCCCGACATGGTGTCTGCACAGGATGATTCCTGAAATCTTGGAAGAGTTGTGTGGCTCAAGATGATTCTTGAATTCTCCAGCGAAGTTGGTTGCTTAAGATGATTCTTAAAATCCCCAATGAAGTCGCCAG
This sequence comes from Lathyrus sativus, assembly GCA_963859935.3. Lineage (NCBI taxonomy): Eukaryota > Viridiplantae > Streptophyta > Magnoliopsida > Fabales > Fabaceae > Lathyrus > Lathyrus sativus. The sequence goes on from OZ012740.1 coordinate 259,082,858, forward strand.
AGTTGGTTGCTCCAATTGATGCTTAGAGTCCCCATCAGAGTACCGTGTGCTTGTGCAGTTGGCAAATTTCCGGGTTTGTTGGTATTCAACCGTCTTTTACCTTGATTGTTTGAGAGTCGTTCGCTTCTCACCCAGTCAGGTCCAAGCCGTTTGAATAGGGGCAGCTGTTGCACCCCAAAATTTGCCCAACATTTCTTTACCTAACTTATGTTTCATTTTATTCACATTAGCATTGTCATTTGCATTTCATTGATATGTATGCAGGAGATCAAGAGGTATGATTGCCAATCAAGAGCCATACAAGACTATGAAGCTAGCTAAGGAGCTTATTCAAGTGTTCAAGGGTTGATATCCTTGTCAGAGAAGTTAAAAGATCCTTAGAGAGAGTGGTTGAAACCAAGAGTGTGTGTCTCCTAGCTTGAGAGTTATGAGGAAGACCATCAGATGATTCTGAAGCCATGAAGTTAGATTTGAGATCTTGAGAGAGCTTATGAGAATTTTTGAAGATCACTTTGAGGCCTAGACAGGTCATTGTGCAAGATTAAGAAGCCTCAGCCATGAGTGATGCAGCTAGGGTTTGACTGGGTCAACCCTAAGTCAACTGATGATTTGAACAAGGTTGAGACCTAACCCAAGAGCCATATGATCATGGATTGATACATTGAGATGTTATAAGGATGATTCCAAGGTTAACTCATCATTATTGAAGAGTTTGAGAAGTTTCAAGCTAGGGTTTCTAAGGCTTGACAGTGTAAAATCCCCTAGTTTGACCCTTATCTTCAAGGCAGTTTAGCTCAAGATGTGATTGTCATCTCATCTTACCCCCAACATGAATGTTGTAAAGCATGATCTTAGCTTTAATTTGAGTGCTATAAGTCCTTGATAGGATTTGTAGAACTCAAGTTATGACTTTGACAAGTTACAGGTCATCTGAGGTATGTGAATTTGGAGCTTGAAAGTTGTCCAACTTGCATGAAACTTTTGCCCTAGAAGGATGATTCCTATGAACTTTTGGTAAACATGAATGTTGTTCCTTATCCTCTTAGATTTCTAGAGAGTACTAGAAGTCCTTGATAGGATTTGTACAACTCAAGTTATGGCTTTGACAAGTCAAGGGTATTTTGGTCATTTGGAGATTATAGGTCATTTCAATCATGAGGCCATAACACCTATTTGCAAGCTTCAAATGGGAAAATGTTCAACATCAAACTTGTTCAAAATGATGTTTTAAGGTTAGCCAATAGGTCATGAGAGCTTGGAATTGCTTGTAGCTCAAAATCACAAAAATGACCTAAAATAAGGGTGAATTTCAAATGAACCAAAGATGGAAATTGGGATTTTTGATCTACATGTCCAAACCAAGGCATGTAATATGTCATTTTGATTGTAAAACACATTTTAAGAACATTGGTATTGCCACAACTTTGAATTGAGGTTTAATTTGAGGACTTGCTTTGAAAAGTAGTTACTTACATCATAAGTAACATTTGCCAAACCAATATGCAAGGCATAACCAAGGTTCCTTTCAATCCAAACACATCCAAAATACCATTAGGAGAGAAATTGGAAGAGAATGAGGGTGAATACAAGCTGCCAACATGAGCTATTATGAACACACCATGAGATTAAGCTTTCCATGACATGAGACATTGAATTTCTCATTAGAAGGATCTAGAGCTTTCTAGATCATCCATACATGTTCTATATATGATTTAGAAAGGGTTCAGATTGAAGTTTGGTGATAATTGAAGGAGAGAATAGAGATTGAGATTGAAAATTTCTTGCTTGCAACCGAATTCGGTTACACTATTTTCTTCACTTTCCATCCATTTTCTTGAGTGCAATCACTTCCATGGATGCTAGTAATTGATTCCAGATCATAATCAAGGAAAATTTGTGGCTGAATAGTGTTCTTGCTCTCAGATTTTTTCACCTGCAATTCAGAAATGGTTTCAAGAATCCAGAGCATTTCAACTCTTTTCATTGCATACAGAAGTTTGGGTAGAGGCTAGTGAAGGATTCTGCAAGCTCTTGAAGGTTGATTTGAAGATCCAACCACTCTGTTTGCTCAATTTTACCAGGTATGCAATTCTTGTTCTATGGCTTCAATTAAGTAGAATTAAGAGGAATTGTTATGGTAGATGCATAGTAGAATGATGTAGGAAGGTTTATGGATCATAAATTTGAGGATTAGTGACCAATTAGGGTTGTTCCAATTTTTGGTTGAGATTGTGTTCTTGCGAATCTTGAGGTTTTAGAATGAATTAAAGGCATGAATGGATTCCTGAGGAAATTTTGAGCAAGATTTATCAAGGAATCGTGGCCTATGGTGGATTCTATAGAAAGTTAGGGTTGTAGAATGTTGACCGGAGAATGTCACCGGCGGTGACTCTGGCGCGCAGGTGGCCTGAGTTTCAGAGATTCAAATTGGGGAAGATGATCCCAGAGCCATTAGATCTTGGGTTGACTTGGACTGAAGACCCCATCCAACGGCCACGCGTGAAGGAAATTTGTGAAGGATTTCTGAACTAAAATGAAACGCAGCGTTTCATTAATCTGATGGTTTTGGGCTTAATGCAATAGATGCTATCCACACCCCCTTTATGGCCCAATTTGGATATTGAACTGAATTTACTTGCTATTCACACCACGCGTTTGTTATTTTATTTTGATTTTCACTTTATTTTTCATTTTATTCATGGTTATTGATTAATTCATAAAAAATGGAAAAATAACTCAATTAATCCCATTCTTTTTGCCATGGATTCATGATTGGATCTAGTTTTTTTTAGACAAAGAATATTAATATTCCATGCATTTTCTGATTTTATGGGGTTTTTTTTACATTTTAATTAACATTAAAATAATCATGTTTGATGCTTGATTTTGTTGAATTTGGTTTGATCATGTGATGATGATTCTTGCTCTGATTTTTTGTATGTAGCTAGCATAGATTTTTCTCACATTTTTGTGATGAATATAAATGGTAGTTTTAGGTTGAAACTTTAAGAGCTCCATTTTTAGGGTTTATGGTTGATACCTTATAACTTAGGGTTTATTTCTAGAACTTGGTGGATGATTCAACCTCTGATTTTTGTATGGTAGATTCATGATTGAATTAGGGTCCCTTAAGAATTTTTGTAGGAATTTACAATGTAGTTTACTATTTTTGTTATATTTTAGTTTAGGTGCTAACTTTAGATGATTCTAAGGCACTAATTCAACTAGAATGACTTCTTTAGTTCCCTTAGATTAGGGTTTTTTCTCTCATGCTCTTGGATGATGTTGAAGATAAGTTGAAGATGCAATGGATTGATTGAAGAAGCTTGGATGTGAATATCTTCCCTTCTTTTGGTGTAGTGTTGATTAGGTGTTAAGATTAGGGTTTTTGTAGGCAGAGCTTCTAGATAGATTCTCTTCCTTCATAAACATGGAAGATGTTGATCACTTCCATTCCCCCCCTATGATGTAAGGTCCCCTTGTAAAGGCCTCATCCCTCCTTTGGTAGGATGTGTGGCTCTTTGCAAGTGGGTAGAACCTTTGAGGGTCCCTTTCTCTGATGATAGGATGCTTAGTGGTGACCTTTGGTCTTCACTCTGCTGTCAATCATCCAAACTTTACTCTTGATAGATGAATCTTTATCCTTTACTAGAGGATGGAGTTCCTTGCTAGAAGATTGAAGATGCCATGAGTTGATACTTCTTTGTGTTTGGAGACTAAATTTTGAAGCTGAAGCTTGAGGAAGAAGCAAGCTGATACTTGTGTGATTAATGAATTGAGTGCCTGAAGGAACAAGTTGATACTTGCAATGGGGATTGAAGCCTGAAGGTAGAGTTTACTGAAGAGCTGAAGCTTGAAGTTGAAGAAGAGGGATAAGTTGATACTTATGTTTGATGTATTAGAAGCTTGAAGAACAAGTTGACACTTGCCATTGAAGATGATAATCTTGGAGGAACTGTTGAAGTCTGATGACTGGACTGGTGTCAGAAGAGCTTTGCTGTGAAGTGGTAGGGGTGGTTGATCTGCTTTCTTTTCTGTCTGTTTGCTTGATGTGCAACTGTATTGATGTGATTTGTTTGATTTGCTTGATGCATTAGAATAAGTCCATATCTAGACTGATGTAAACTAGGAGCATGATTGCACTAGAGGTTAAGTTGCTCCCCCTGCTTGTATTTTTACTGTATGGCTTTGCTTGCGGGTATTCGGTAGAGCCCTGCTCCCTTGCCTATGTGGTTTCTGTTTGCTTGATAGCATGTTATTTCCTCTGTATGATTGCAGCTGCTCATTATATCTTGCTTGATAGCATGTTATTTCTCCTGTATGATTGCAGTTATTCATATTTGGCTTGAGGTTGAGATGAGCTTGTGGAGGCTACTGCCCCACACACATTTCCTCCCTCACTTGCATTGCATGCATTTTACTGTATATCTGTTTACTGTTCAAGATGAAGCTTTATCTGTTTCTGTTTATCATTGACATGATCCCATAGGAATCTCACTTCCTTCGATAAGGAAGTGATGATTAGAACTTTACGTTGAAACCTATGCATGATAACTTCTAGGAGTTCCCTGTTTCAAACCTCAACCATAGGATGAATCCTTGGCATGAAAACATTAGGACATTGATAGTCTCCCCTTAGTTGAGCTTGTTCTCTCTTCTCATCTCAAAACAAATCAAAATACAGTAATAAAGGTTAACTGATGTCGTACGTTACGAGCCTTAAGCTATCTGAGAAAGGGTTGTCGGAGAGTTTCTTTCCGACAGCTTGGATGTTTAGTATGGCACACTTTGGGTGACATGCGACGCATTTACTCTCAGGTCATAGTCTCTCGGGTACGATGGACGTGAGGGGTGCTAATACCTTCCCCTTGCGTGACCGACTCCCGAACCCAGACAATGGTTGCGATGACCTTGTCTTATACCTTTTCATCAGGTTTTTCCGATCGTTTCCTTTCCCGCTCTGAGGGATAAATAACAAAAGGTGGAGACTCTTCTGTTTTGCCGGCACCTTATTTTCGCAGAAGCGACATTGGGTACCTTGAAAGGCCATTACTTTGACAAGTTGATCAGCGGTGGAATGTCAAACTTTGCTGACTTGGTGATAATGGGTGAACGTGTCGTGAGTGGAATCAAGAGCGGAAATATTCGAAACATCCCTTATATCTCAGTTGAGAAGAATGAGTCAGTTGTGAGCTCTCAGGAAGAATGGGAAGGAGGAAGTGATATTCTCTCAGAATCTTCTATATCTCAGGTTCAATTTTCAGATACTTCGAGTGTTCAGAGTCAGCAGTCTGTTGGGTTTGTGTATCAGGTATCTGTTTCCCGCCAGAGTCAGCAGTCTTACCGTCATCAACCGCGTCAGCACGCTAGACGAAGACCCAGGAAACCAGAAAGACAGTTTACTCAGCTACCGGTGTCGTACAGTCAGTTGTTGCCGGGTTTGATCAGAGGTGGGTTGATAGTACCGAAGAAGATTAATCCAGAGATCCCGCCATATCCGCCAGGCTTCGATGTCAGCGCCCACTGTGAGTACCATGCTGGGGCACAGGGGCATTCAACGGAAGATTGTAAGGTACTTAGGAGCCAAGTTCAGGCTTTGCTGGATTCCAACAAGATCTCAGTCAGGTGCCAGGGTGTTTAAATCAATGATCCTCTCTTATCTAGTCAAGCGGGTGTATCAGTTCATGTCATGGAAGATTTCACCGAGAGTATTTGTTCAGAAGAGTATCAAACTGAAGACTCAGTTGAGGGCTGTATCCCTGTGTAGAGTTCGACCATTACTGTATGCTGACCATCGCCAGGCTTGTTGGACGAGGTCACTCTGTTTGTATTCAGTTACTCCTGTGTGGTGCATACTGTGTGATGGCTATCCCTGTTTGGGTCTTGGGTTCCTTTTTGCCTTGGTGTTATCCTGAAATTTCCCTGTTGCATGCTTGTTTGCATCTTGCATATTATTTTTGTGTAACAGGTACCTCGGAGCTGTTAATCTGACTTCATATACTCCACTAATTTGTTGCAGGGTATATAATCAGATAGTCACAGGAATTCCTGCAAAGTCATGGAGCAAGTCCAAGCAGAGTTGAGAGAAGTCAAGAGCCAGATGGGGAAGTTCATCATGGACATGCCAGCATTGCTCCTGGATCAGAATGCGCTTAGAGAGGAGAACCATCAGTTGAAAACTCAGGTGGGCTTAATCATGGAAGTAATCAGGAACATGCTCAGAAAAGAAGGTGATCAATTTCCTGAGGCTGCAGCAAAGATGCTTGTGCCACTTCTGTTCTTGGAACCTATGCCCGAGCGTGATGCGTGTCAGAAATCTGCTATGCAGTCGGAGTTTCCGAAATTCTTGGGTCATTAGTTGTGTTTCGTTTCTCAGGAGAATCCCAGGATTAGAAGATATGGTCAAAGGACAAAATCTCAAGATAGAATCTTCGATCAGATCCCCATGGATTATGCTCGGTTGGTGCAATTGTTGCTCCAACTCTAGTTGGTGAAGCCTCAGACTTTGGCTCCACTTACTGGGCAGCCACCATTGGGCTTCGATGTTAATGCTTATTGTGATTTCCACTCTGGGGGACAGGGGCACGACGTCGTGAACTGTAAAGCTTTTAAGCATAAGGTGCAGGACCTGATCGATTCGAAGACAATTGAATTCACGCTGAACGACATGAAGGTATCAGGCGATTTTGCTCCCTGTCATGAAAAAGAGATGGATATTCCCATTCTTGAAGTTGTAGTAAGTCAAGAGTATATCCTACAATCTTTGGTGTCAGAATCCCCATGCCCACAGTTGCTGCCTGTTCCTGGGTCAAGTTTAAGGATGAAAGCGCCTAAAAAGGAAGAGTCCTCAAGAGTCCAAACCTAGTCGCCGGATGTTTCTGCTGTTCAGAATCTACAACCTTTTGAATCATCGCAGCAAGATTACTATCGCCAGGTTCAGAGTAGGCCTCGCAGCAACAATCTGAAAGGAAGGAATGCTTCTCTGTGTCCAGTGCCTATGTCACATCGCTCGTCTGACTGAGTTCGAAGACTTCAAGGGTCGCATCTCCCTCAGCTGTTAATCAGTGGGAAAGCCCAGGTCCCAGAAGCTGGCAATTTTCGTTTTATCCTGTTATTTCCTTATGTTTGTATTTCCTTTCCTGTTTAAACTGCAATCTCATTTGTAAAACTTGTTGTTTCCATTGATTGATATTAATGAAATGAATATGAATGTTTTGATTTAATCCATTCTTGTTCACTAATTGCTTTTTACAGATGTCATACGCTTGTTTAAGCGGAGTCCGGGGAGGATGACGAAGTTTAAAGACGCGCAAGCTTCCGATTGTATGCTTTTGAAATAAAACCTGCTGATGATGTACAGGCATTGTTTCAAATTCCCAAACACAGGAGATATAAGGATGATAATCCCTTGTCAACCCCTTTGAGCCTAGTAGTAGGAGCTTCTTTCTGAAAACGAAAAACCCTAAATCTTAACCTGGGGCAAGGTAGTTGTCAGCTAATTTGACCGGATATCCAAATTGAAATAGGAGTGTTCCCGTTCGAGGATAAATCACACATGTATAGGTCGTGCCTAAAGAACCACAGTGGTTAAACCTTGCCGATAAGGAGTAAAACAGTCACGTTATTCCCCAAAGAGTCAGATAAGCCGGTGTCACACGATTTGTGCGAAAAGAAAAAGAAAAAAGAGAACAAAGCCCGCTAAGTCGAATCTTGAAAAAAAGCGACTTAGGCAAAAATTAGGGCATCCCGCTGGACTTTAAAATCAAAAGAAGATCGAAAGAGCCAGTCTAGGCAAAAGTTAGGGAAATAAAAAATGCTGATGAAAAACAAGTCGTGTGATTCAGGCACTAAAGACGAAAAGCGAGTGACTGTCGCTCCAGAAAACTAGTGGTTTCCCGAACCATCACTCCTGTCCTTAACCTTTGAGAGGTAAGCACTAGCGTCGAATTAGCTGAATGTAGGATTGGAGAACATCATGGAGAATGGGTGGGTTAAAATAAATTTTGAGCCTTTATCCTTTCCTTGTAAACCGTGAACTTGACCAAGTTACAACCTGAAAAAGTCCTAATTGAAGCAGGTTTGTTTTGAAAGCATACTTCGGTAAAGATCGCATCGAAACTGACTCCTAAAAGGATTCCTCTTACATCATTGTATTAATGTTGACATGTTGATAAATGATTTATTCACTTTATGTCACAAAGTTTTTCCAGTGAATAGATTGGATTTCCAAAATTGTCATATGCATTGCATTTAATATATCTTTTATGCAGGACAACTCGTTTTACTTGCGAGTAAGCGCTTGACAGCAGGAAAGTTACCACAATGGAAAGATTGATCAGGATAGAATGCGGAATGCCTGAATACTCCGTCGAACTGGGGCAAGTTATATCAAACGGTATCATGGGAGTCTGCCATCCAGAAGTCAGTTAATCTGAGGCAGTCAAGTCGAGATTCGGCGAATCTCTCACAACCAAGAAGCACTTTCCTCACAGATCAGCCAATCAGGAGCAGAGTCATTGTAAGACTGGGGCAGTCCACCCTAAGAATGTAGAAGCTATTTCTTGCCCGTGGGGCAATTAATGTGAGGCACCCCTCCGAGGTTCAGAGTGTTTAGGCAGTGCATATCAGGCCATCAGGGCTCGAGTTGTCAAATTTCCTTTCAAGGAATATCCTCACAGAGGTCCCACGAGCTGGGGCAGGGTTGGAAGCGTAGGATTTGTTCCTCTCCATGTCTTCAAGAGCTGTTCAAGCAGGTTTAGATAACTTTCGAGTGCAAGACGAATGTCGGGAAGTCACGCTACTATCCCTCGACCCTTTAACCAAAAAAAAACTTTTGAGTTCAGACAAGACATTTTTCCAGCATCAGTTGTACCTGGTCCTTTGCAAATCTAATTCCCTTTGGTACGCCGGAAGACTTCGTTTGTTTTCTCCAGCAAAAGTCCAATCATTATTGGCACATGTAAGCCATCTCCAGTAGAGTCCAATCATACTTGGCACATCTGGTTATCCCTAGCGGATTTGGCTTCACCTTTCCAGCATTTATTTTGCTGGAATATTCTGTTGTATCTAGCTTTCCCCGGCAGCTCGAGCCTGCATCTGCATGTTTGCATATAGTTATCATATTTGCATCATCTTTGCATTTTATCCTCAAATGCGTAGCATTTCCATTTCATATGGAGCATTACGCCATATTCAAACATACACATATGCATTCGAAGCATAAGCCGGTTTCTGCCAGCCTTCCGTGGCAGCTTGAATCACTTCGCAATCAGTGCAGGGGCATTTATCCAGCAGCTTTGTTCAGACAACTCAATGTTTTATTCGGGTTTCAAATCATACGACGGTTATGATTTTATCCATCAGTCCTCTGATGATGACATTCCCAAGCAAATTTTCTTTCCGTCAATCCCTATTGACGATGTGTTTCCCCAACAAGTTTTTCTCTCCGTCTATCCTTAGACGACGTGAGCTTCGGACGTGGTTTTCTTTCCGTTTATTGGATGAGATGGCGTTTTAGGAGGGTTTTCATGCTGTCAATTCCTATTGACGCTATGACTCTTTGAAGAATGATTGGATTCCCTTGTTGGCAATTCCTATTGATGACATGGCTCTTTGAAGATGGTTTTCTTTCTGTCAATCCCTATTGACGATGTGGCCCTTTGAAGATATTTTCTTTCCATCAACTCTTATGAACGAAAGAATTCTGCAATTCGACGAGCGGTTTTGAAGTGCGTTTTTGGGGTGTCTTTTCGTCTACCATTAGACGATGTGAGTATTGGGAGTCTTCCCGTCTACCACTAGACGATGTGCGTATTGTTTCCGTCTATCTGTGGACAGTGCGAACCTTTATTTGGCGCCTTTCCGTCTACCATTAGACGATGTGAGTATTTGGTGTCTTCCCATCTACTATTAGACGATGTGAGTATGGCTTCTCTTTCTGTCTATCCAGAGACAATGTGAACGTTGGATTTTGTTTATCTTCCCGTCTACCATTAGACGACGTGAGTATTGGTTTTCTTGCTGCCTATCCTTAGACAATGTGAAGGGATCAAGTGCATGTTGATCCAACTTTCAGCGGTGACTTTCCATCTACCATTAGACGATGTGGGTATTTGGTGTCTTTCCGTCTACTTCTAGACGACGTGAGTATTGATATTTCTTTCTGTCTATCTGTGGACAGCGCGGTCGTATTTTGGAGTCTTTCTGTCTACCATTAGACGATGTGAGTATTTGGGTGCCTTTCCGTCTACTTTTAGACGATGTGAGTATTTTTCTCTTCCTAAGGTGAAGTTACCAACTGCGTGTTGATCTAGCCTTTGGTTTTGATGTCTGTGGAGTTACACAGATGACTGGCAGCAATGTCAGGCGTTCTTTATTGGATGATCAGTCAGCTGGTTGTCGTTGCAACTATCTGTGTTCAGTTTTTTCTGGATATTTGTTCCTCAATCATGGTTTTGTAGTTTATTTCTGCAGTTGGAAAATTTCCGGGTTCTTTGGTATTCAACCGTCTTTTACCTTGATTATTTGAAAGTCGTTCGCTATTCATCCACTCAGGTCCAAGTCGTTTGAATAGGGGCAGTTGTTGCACCCTAAAATTTGCCCAACCTTTTTCTTTAGTTGGCTTGTGTTTCATTTTATTTCTTTCTAGCATTTGCATTGCATAGAATTTTTTATTGAATAGAGGATCAAGAGGTTGTGCATAGCAAGAGAAGTCTTCTCATAGTGTTGAGCCTAAGCAAGGGATGTTACTCAAGCTTGAATGGTCATCAGGTCATCTTGAAGTGGTCAATAGTCTTGTGAAAGGATGGATGGATGTATGTGGGTCAGCTCCTAACTTGGAGGCCAATTGAAGAGCATCCGAGGATTGTGATATGCATAATAATGGATATAGTGGGTGTTTAGAGAGCTCACTGAGTGCCTTGAGAGCCATTTGGAGCTTATTCAAGCTGTTGTGTGAAGTGGAACAAGCCACAGTCAAGAATGTTGCATCTAGGGTTTTCATCTGGTAAATCCTCAGTTAACTGTGAAATTGAAGGAGGTTACAACTCAATTCCAAGTCTATATGGTCATGGGAGGTTGTGTTGAGATGCCTAATATATCATTTCAAGATCAATTCATCAAGGATCAAGAGTGTGAGAAGTTACTAAATTAGGGTTCTCAGTGTAAAATCCCCTATTTGGTGCCTAACTTCAAGACCACCTATCTCAAGATACAAATCTCATATCAACTTTTGACAAACATGGAACTTGTAGAGCATGTTCGTAGCTTTCTTTTGAGTACTAAAAGTCCTTGATTGGATTTATAGAACTCAAGTTATGATGCAGACAAGTTACAGGTCATCAGATGAATGTGATTTTGGTCAACAAAAGTCAACCAACTTCCAATCCATTTTTGACCTAGAAGGATGTTTATCCTCAACTTTTGGCCAACACGAAAGTTGTAGGACATGGTCTTAGCTTTCCAAAGAGTACTAGAAGTATTTCATCTGATTTGTAGAACTCAAGTTATGAGCTTTGCAAGTCAGAGGTATTTTGGGAAAGCGAGATTACAGGTCATAAAATTATAGGTCCATTTCACCAACTTGCACACTTCAAATTGAAATCTTTTCAACATGAAAATTGCTCCAAATAGGGCCATTTGCATTACCAAATCATCTCTTGTAATGTTTGGAGTTTGGATTGAAGATTGGGTGTTTGAATTTTTCATAAAGAAGGCTTAAATTGAGAAAATGGGAGTTAAATGATTTGGAACTTTTTCAAGGCAAACCTATGCATTTTTTGAGTGCAATTGATGTTATAAATACAATGCCAATCTCACATTTGCAATTTGATTTCATTTGGATGGTCATTTCCATGGTTTCTTCACCATAAAGTAACAAATTGGAAATCCACCATAGAATCAAAACAAGACTCAATTCTTGGCCCTTTGATCAACTCAGGCCATGTGCAATTGATTTGGAAAAAAAATTGAGGCATGTGCAGTGCATAATTCGTGAGTTTGGAAAGCAAAAAGTGAAGGAAAAATTGAAATTCCATTCTCACAATTTAGCCATAATTGGGACCCCATTTGATGCTAAGTCCAACATATAAGTATTCTAGATGAAGAATGGATAAAAAATCAGGTCATTTCGTGCCCAGAGAGCAAGAACACATTGGAAAAAAGTGGAGTAAAGGTGAAAAACGATTTTCCAAATTTAGCCATTCTCAAGCCAAATCAAGCATCCAAATAGCTCTAATGAAGTTCATGGAATGATTCTGGGTATTTTTCCTCAAGCTTCAACACCATTTCAAGGCCCAATGGAGGCACTCCACTAGGTAATCTTGAAATCAACTTTTCTCTCAATTCATGATGCCATTTCTTGCCATTTTTGCATATTTGTAATCTATGTAGTGTGTAGATGGTTTCTGGTTGCTTTTGGTTGTTGTTTTTTGAGTTTTTGAATTTGATGCCTCCAACTGTGTTTCTTCGATTTGGCTTTATTATGAGGTTTCTGGCCTAATTAATGGTAGATTCGTATTCTATGCAAGATGTAGATGAGTTTTGATATTTAATTCGTTGATTTTGGACGTGTTTTCGTGACTGTGTGCTACGTACGGTGGCCGGAGTTGTGAGGAAGATGACCAGAGCTTTTGTCCGGCCACCACCTGGTTTTGGGCATTTGAAATGGAGAAGATGCTTATGTGGCTTCATGAGCACCGTGGGATTTGATTACTTCAGGCTTGAACGCGTTTGATTAAGACGTATGCTACTCCATGTTTGACTCTGCACTACACAATCACGTTCAAAACTCATAAATGCGTTGGCACAGTTTGGGCCGTGTGATTGGATTACCGTTTGATCTGATAGCCACAGGATGTGTCACCCCGTGGTCGTTTGTTTGACCTCACACACTGGACGTTTGTTTTAACTCAGTTTTTTGGCACGTTTGGGCCTTAAATACTATCTGCGCCCCTTGTCTGGCCCAGTCCATTTTCCAACTGTTTCTCATTGCTATTCATACCGCCCATTTTCATTTATTTGATTTTCTTTTTCTTTTTATTTTGTTTTGCTATATGTTTGAATTAATTCAAAATAAATTAATTCTCCAATTAATAAAATTCAAAAAAAAATATGTTTTAGACTCTTTGACTTGTCTTTTATTTTATAGTATTTTTATCTTATTTTTTTCAGTTTATTTTTCATCTAAAAAAGAATTAATTAATTGGAGATGTTTTATTTGGATTAAATTGTGGCATTGTTTGTTCTTGATTTTATTTCTGGGTGTAAACTCCTTATTTTTGCATGAAATTTTTTGTGCATTAACATGTTGAAGGATTTTTGCATATTTTTGTTTCTGTTTTTTTATCAAGTTTTGTTTAAGGTTTTGCTTTCATCTTGTGAACCTTTCTTTTTGCCCTAGTTTAGGGCATACCTTATGTGTTTTCTTTCAATTGAGGTAGCTTTGCTTTGAGTTTTGATCTCTAATTTGGACCCCTGGTTCCTAACACTTTGGGGGTCCAATGAGATTTTATTTGGTATTTTTATGAGTTGTTTACTATTTTTCATGCCTTTTCCATTTCATGTCTACATTGTGTGATTCCCTTTTGCATATGTGACCTAAATGGTGATTTGTGTGCTTGCTTTTGTACATCTCTCTCTCTCTTTTCTCTTTGCATCCTCATATGCATGCTTGGTTGATATGAGCTTGTGGTGGCTACTGCCCCACACATGTTTTCCTCCCACTTTCATCCTACTTGTGCATTCCATGTATGCATTCTCTCATTTGCATGTTTCCTTTGTTCTTTCTTCTTCTTCTTTTGTCTTCCTTCCCTTAGGATTTCTAATCTTGTTCAAGAGAGGTTAAGATATACATTAGGGTTCTAACCATGCATGATAACATTAGGTAGATGTTTCCCTTTTGTGATCCCAACTTTAGGTGCACTTTGCATGACAACTTCTAGGGTTTGGTCTAGTCCCCCTTTAGTTTGTCCCTTTCTCTTCTCATCTTCAAACAACTTCAATCCACTTAATAAAGATAATGAATGTTGTGCCATGAGCCTTATACTTGGGAAATGGTGATTGAGTGGCTACCTCTCAATTGCCTAGAGTGTTTAGTATACGTCTTTTGGACGATATGCGACACATTCGATCCTAGGTTTTAGACTTTGTTACAACATACATTATGAACACTCTAATTCAAAACACTTCTTCTCTAAAAAACACAAAAACATTTCAAACCTTTTTCATCCTTCGGGATTCTAATCAAGAAAATATTTTCAGAAAAAAAGTGTTGTTAACCTTCAGTCCTATCGCAAACGGTAACGCCTAAGTCTCCAATGGTCGAGCTGCATACACCAAACTGCTAGAACTGTTTGTTAACCCTACTCGGGTAAAACTTTTGAACCAACCTGTGTTCTCTTAAGCCCGAACTACATTTGCTCTGATCTTTCATACCAGATGAAAGTACGTAGGCACAAGACGCGATGTCTTGGCGAGCCACCTTCCCCCCTTTCTTTAGCCGTAGTTAGTTGAACTACGTTGACTCTGACTCTCCCATTGCACGAGGGAGTACATAGGCACAGAGCGGCGATGCTCTGCCGAGTCACTTCTCTTTTCTTTTTTCCTTTGTCCCTGAGCCTTTAGCTGGATAGTTTAAACACACCCTTTTAGATAGACAACAATGTGTGGATCCCGTCGAGTAAGACGGACGTGAGGGGTGTTAATACCTTCCCCTTGCGTAACCGACACCCGAACCTAGGACTTGGTTGCGTTGACCTCGTTTTTTTCCCTTTTTCGTCAGGTTTTTTCTGATCATTTCCTTTTCCCTCTTTGGGATAAATAACGATAGGTGGCGACTTTGTTAGTCATTGTCGGCCTCCTTTTTTCGCAGTAGCGACACCATTTGCACCTTAAAATGATCTTAAACAAAGCTTTGATTTTCGATCTTGAATTGGTAATTGTTTGGATTAATAGTCATTATGAATGATGATGAACAAAATACCAATTGAATCCAAATCACACACAATGTACCTTGTAATCAACTCTTGATTTGAAATGTGTCACGCTTGAGTTGAATTTAGGAATTACACAAATCCTTGAATTCTTCTTGAACCAATGCCTTGAACTAATATTTAAGAAATGGACTTCAAAAATGAATAGATCTTGAACACATAGCCATTTGAATTATGATGAATCAGAATCTTCACTATGGACTAAATGAACAAGCCTTGAAATTAATAACATGACTTAGTGCATGAAACCGTAATTAGAAATGAACCGGTCATTAATGGTCCCTCAATCATGAAACAATTGATAACTTGATGCAATCTGATAATTTAGCCCATTCACAATTGTCTTGCTTTGGCACAGAAACCCTAATTATGGCTTCAGACACACACCATATAAATCTTGCTTACTTTGACCTTGAGCATAAAACAAACTCTTGTCTTACCAGAATTAGGTCAAACAAAATGAAACTTAGTTTATAATGAACGCACTCATAACTGAATACCCTCAAATAACACAGACCTAGGCAACTGGAAAACAACATATATTTGGATTTTTTGGATGGATGTACAGATGAAGGCAATATACATGTAGGACAAATTTAGGGTATGACAGATGCCCTTGTCAAATTGGCTTAAACGTAATAGGATGAACTGCAACGAATATTAGTCTATCAAGGTAGGAGACAATTAGATATGAAGAAGACTCTGAATTTGTCTGGAAAGAAAGGAAATGCTTGGGAAGCGGAATATAGATCAATGTCAACCCTCAAGTAGACACTGAATAACCTACAAAGGTCGTTATCACAAAAAGGATGATAACCCAAACAATATGACACCAAAAGGATGACAGACCTATTATCAAAAGGATGATAGAGCGAACTCACACCGACTACTACCACCAAAAGGATGGCAGAGCAACACTCGCACAATCTGACACTAAAAGTATGACAGACCCATCACCAAAAATGGTGACGGAGCAAACTCACACTGGCTACTACCACCAAAAGGATGGTAGAGCAACACTCATACAATCTGGCACCAAGAGGATGACAGACCCATCGCCAAAAGGATGATGGAGCAAACTCACACCGACTACTACCATCAAAAGGATGGTAAAACAACACTCGCACAATTTGGAACCAAAAGCATGACAGACCCATTACCAAAAGGATGATGGAGCAAACTCACACCAGCTACTACCACCAAAGGGAAGATAGAGCAAGACTCGCATAATTTAGAACCAAAAAGATGACATACCCATCACCAAAAGGATGATGGAGCAAGCTCACACCGGCTACTACCACCAAAAGGATTTAGAGCAACACTCGCATAATCTGGCACAAAAAAGATGACAGACCCATCACCAAAAGGATGATGGAGCAAACTCACACCGACTACTACCACCAAAAGGATGGTAGAGCAACACTCGCATAATCTGGCACCAAAAGGATGGCAGACCCATCACCAAAAGGATGATGAAGCAAACTCACACCGACTACTACCACCAAAAGGATGGCAGAGTAACACTCGTACAATCTGGAACCAAAAGAATGACAGACCCATCACCAAAATGATGATGGAGAGAACTCACACCGGCTACTACCACTAAAAGGATGACAGAGCAACACTCGCACAATCTGGCTCCAAAAGGATGACATACCCATCACTAAAAGGATGATGGAGCAAACTCACACCGACTACTACCACCAAAAAGATGATAGAGCAACACTCGCATAATTTGGCACCAAAAAGATGACAGACCCATCACCAAAAGGATGATGAAGCAAACACACACCGGCTACTACCACCAAAAGGATGGTAGAGCAGAACTCGCACAATCTGGCCGCAAAAGGATGAAAGACCCATCACCAAAAGGATGGTGGAGCAAACTCACATCAACTACTACCACCAAAAGGATGCCAGAGCAACACTCCACAATCTACCACCAAAAGTATGACAGGCCTATGACCAAAAGGATGATGGAACGAACTCACACACACAGGCAGCTATCGCCAAAAGGATGATAGAAAGACATAAATTTGAAGGTTACCAACACCAAAAGGATGTAGGCTAGGTTGAACCGACGAGGTTTGGCTATCACCAAAAGGATGATAGTAAGGCAATTGACAAAGGTCAGGTTTGCTGGAGACAATTCACTAAGGAACACCCAAGAGGAAGATTGGATTGAAACAAATTAACGGGGAACTCCCACTGACTTGCTTGGAGGTCATATCTTTGACAACAAAAGGTTGAAATAATTCCATGAGGAACGCTCATGAACTTGAAAGAAAATGCCCCTGACTGGGCTGAGCGTTGCTTGATGTCTCATCTCGCTCAACAATAGGTTAAACAACTTTGTGAGGGACGCTCACAGATTTGAGAAAGATGCCCCTGGCTGGGTTGAATGTTACCTTGAAACTCCTAATCTTGTTCAACAAAAGGTTGAACAACTTCGTGGGGAACGCCCACGGTTCTGAATAACATGCCCCTGACTGGGTTGAATCTTGGTTTGATATCCTTGAATTTCGTGAGGGAAACCCACAGCCTTGCAAAAAATGCCCCTTACCGGGCTGATGATTGCTTTGAAGCTCTTGAATTTTCCCAACAAAAGGTTGAACAACTTCGTGGGGGAAGCCCACGGCCTTACGCAGGACGCCCATAACTGGGCTGATGATGGTCTTGGAAATCTTCGAGATTGATCCTGGACCTTGACTTGCATATGCGAATGTTTGATGATAGAATGATACTCCATATCGAATGTAAATACAAATGCAAATGCTGATGCGCAGAGATGCAAGAGTTGGGGAAGTATGATATGATTCGGGTATGCAGATGATGCAAAATGCTTATGAGGTCGAATGCGATGTGTATGATGCATATGATTGCAGACGGGTAATTGGATATGCAGGTGGAGGATGCCAGCTTGGTGGAATTTTGGTAGTTGCCAATGCAGATTGGACTTTGGGTGGTGGGATGGATTGACTTCCTCGATATGCAGTTTGCTGAAGATGCCATGATTGAAGCAAACGAAGATGCTCTGGATGCCCCTAGTCTGGGTACTTGGTGGTTTGTTGTGAATTTTCTTTAGAGAAGATTGCAACTCTGCTTGATGATCAGGATGACCTGGTCTTGGAACAGTCTGAACATGGTAATGGTCTGCCCCAGATTAACCAGTTCTGACATATGGAAGTTGAACTCGGATGACTTGCCCCTGCTCGAGCTGTTGAATGATTTGCCCCAGCCTGTGGGTTTTGAGGTAGCCTTGCTTCGTGTCAGCCAATGAAAGTCAAGTTCCTCCTTGATTGCCCCTTGTTGGAGTGTCTTTCATGTCTAGCACTAATTTGCAATTAAAATAGTACATTCATAAATGGTAATCTTAATGCAAAGTTCATGCAAGTTTTGAAAAAGTGTCGTTTATGAAAGTGTCGTGATAGTGTGAAACGAATGGACTGTTAGCCCAGACATTGTGCTAATTTGATTGGTGTAAAGATACAGCAAATATAATGACAATAATGTTGATGATTATCATATATGCGAGGAGTCAGTTTACGCAACCTTGCAATAGTATGCTTTCAGAATAAACCTCGCCTCAATTAGGTCTTTCGAGGGTTGTAATGTGGTCTAGTTCACGGTTCATGAAACAAAGGATATTAGGCTCAAAGCATGAGTTGTACCCACCCCTACTTCTTAATGATCTTCAATCCTACATTCAGTTAATTCTGCATATATTTGTCTTGACGGTGTAAGCTTGACGATTCAAGGTTTGCTTGAAATGGCAGTCACCTTATTTGGTTTTGATTGAGATCAGTGATCCTTTTAATTTGATTTGGGTGACCACTGAATCTTTTTTTTTTTTTTGTTGAGGGTTTGAGGCCCTCTTTTTTTTTTATCCCTAACTTTTGCATGGACTGATTTTGCTTTTTGAGTCCATCGGGATTGCCTTGATTTTTGCCTAAGTCGCCTCTGAGGTACTTGACTTAGCAGGCTTTTAATTTTTGGATTTTGTTGGAGGATTGTGACTGCCATGTCATGGGTTATTGATGAACAATTGTCATGTCTTTGGATTTTGGCTTTTGATTCGAGTGCGTAATTGGATTAGCTGAACACTACCCTGCCCTAGATTGAGTGTAAAGGTTTGAATATCCGAAGGAAACTACTACTTCTAGACTCAAAGTGGTTTACTAGGGATTAACTTCTTATATCTCCAGTGTTTGGGGAATTGAAACAATGCATGTACATCATCGACGAGACTCTGCCTGAAAGCATACAGTTTGCAATTATGGGTATTTTGTTTTCGTCATCCTCCCTCAAATCATGCTAAATAACAGTTGATAAAGTGAAGTGAACAAATGTGTCGGTGCTTATGATAAGTGGAAATAATGGGTAAATATGACATAAATATTTCAAAACATGCATAACAATACATTAATGAAAACCAAATATGAATAGCAATGTTTAAAGCATACAATACTTAAACGAACAAAGACAAAATATAAGAAAGCAAAAGATGGAAACATGACTGCCTTCTTCGGGGAAATGAACTTGACATGATTTGATTTGATTTGATCTGACGCTGGCCGGTGGCATAGGGTTGTTGGTGACATTTGGAGACTTCCCATTGAAGTTGATAGCATCCCTGTCAATCATGTCTTGAATTTTGTGCTTGAACGCTCTGCAGTTCTCAATGGTGTGACCTGGAGCACCCTTATGGAATTCACAATGAGCATTTGCATCGTAGTCGGCAGGAATGACATTTGGGGGAGCCAAATCTCTCGGAACAACAACCTTTTTCTCCATCAACTAAGCAAAGGTTTTAGCATACGACATTGGTAGACGATCAAAAACTCTGTCTGGCCTCCACGTTCTCTACTGACGCTGTTGGCAAACACCTTGCTGTTGTTGAGCAGCTTACAGTTGTTGTTACTGAGGAGGATACTGATATCCTTGCTGGTTGTAAGATTGTTGTTGAGGAGCCTGTTGCTGAGGCATTTGAGCTTGAGCTGCTTGAACAGCTAGAGGATAAGGCATTGGAGCATATTGCGTAGCAGCAACATACGGATACGGATAGTAGGGGATTTGATAAGGCACAGGAGCGGGAGCTTGTTAAGGAGCTTGCCCTTTCTGCACAGAGACGACATTCGTTTTGCCCTCCTTTTTCTTGTACCTGTTGAAAGGCTTCTTGGCACCAGCTTGGTTTCTAGAACCTCCTTGGATTTTTCCGCTCTTCAAACCTTCTTCAATTCTCTCACCGATAATCACCAAGTCAGAGAATCCAGCAGAAACACTACCGATCAGCTTCTCATAGTATTGGCCTTGCAAGGTACCCATGAAGATGTCAATCAGTTCACGATCAACCAAAGGTGAATGTACCCTTGCAGTTAGCTCTCTCCATCATTCCGCGCACTCCTTAAAAGATTCGCTATCCTTCTGAGTCATACTCTAAAGTTGAGTACGATTTAGAGTAAGGTCGGTGTTGTACTTGTATTGTTTGACAAAAGCATCAGCTAACTCAGCCCAAGTGCGCACACTGTTACGCTCCAGCTGCATATACCATTCGAGTGATGCCTCAGACAAGCTGTCTTGGAAGCAGTGAATCATTAGCTTTTCGTCTCTGGCATAGGCAGCCATTTTGCGACAATACATCTTTAGATGAATGTTTGGGCAACTGAGGCCTTTGTACTTTGAGAACTCAGGCACTTTGAACTTGGGAGGAATTGAAGGTAGGAAAACACTTAGAAGGGGGGGTTGAATAAGGGGTTTTCAAACAATTATGACAATAGAAAACAACAAGTTATTTTTATCCTGGTTTATTTGAACTCAAACTACTCCAGTCCACCCGGCCAAGGTGATTTCGCCTCTCTCAAACGAGGACTTAATCCACTAAATCAAAACCTGATTACAGTGATATCACTAAGACAACTGTCTTAGTCTTCTCAAGAATCCTGACCACAACTTGGTCTCTCAAGGAACTTTTACAAGATAAATACAATGTGTTTAAGGTGCTTCTAAAAAGCTATTATCACAACTGTGATTTACACAAAATGAAGAGCAAATAAAACTTGTGTTTTTCTTTGTATGAGTTTCTACTTTGATTGTTTTTTTTGAATTCTTCTCAAAATGTTTATCAAATTCTTAAACTTGAAGTGTTGATGAAGACTTCTTTATATACTCCACTTTCTCAAATACTGTGTAGATGAAAGTACTGTAGGATGTAGACAGAAAGGACAAATACTTTTCATCTTGATTTGACATTCCCTTTTTGCCTGAATTCCTGTGCCATACACGAATGAGAAATAGTACCGTTGGTAGTGGTTAGCAACGTATCTTTCTTGAACACTTCCTTTTCAAATGAACATATATGAAAAATAATCTTTGCATCAGATCCTTTGATGTTTTTCCTTGTTCTTCTTTATCAGAGTCACTTTATCCAGTGTTTTGCAGCAAAGTGCTTAGCGTGAATGATCAGAGTTGACTTGATTCTCAGAGCCTCTGTACTAGCAGCATTTAGTTCTCACAGAGTCTTCTGAATATTCTGAATCTTTTATACTCTGCGCTCAGAGTCTTCTGTAGGTTGCGCTCCAGAGTCTTCTGTGCTGCTGGCGCTTCAGAGTCTTCTACAGCTTGCGCTTCAGAGTCTTCTGCAGCTGCACTTCCTACGCTCAGAGCTTTGTGTTATAATGTTCAGAGCTTTGCTTTAAATAATGTTCAGAGGAATTCTTTTTGTCTTCAGATGAATATTTATTTGATGTCTGAAACAAAAACACTTGAACAAAATTAGAGTATATATTTTCTTATACAAAATTTCATTAATGTTATCATCAAAACATTGAGATATATTAAGAACCAATCTGTGTTCTAACAATCTCCCCCTTTTTGATGATGACAAAAACTATACGAAATTTTGTTCAAAAACATGAAAAAAAATATATCTCCCCCTGAGATTATAAATCTCCTCCTGAATTGAATACTGCTAGAAAAAATAAATACTTCCCTTCCAACACTAGTATTCTTTCCAGAGTCGGAGTTAGCTTTGTAGACTTTCTCAGAGTTTAGCTTTGTAGACTTTCTAAGAGTTTAGCTTTGTAGACTTTCTCAGACCTTGTTCAAAGTTAATTCTAAGGATATTATCAGATGAGAAGTTTTTAGCTCTGAAACACTTAATTCAACCATGAACTCACAAAGAACTTCTAGATCATCCACTGGTGTTAGAAGAGTTCGTTCTGGTGCTTTGTAGGTTTCATTACCCATTTCTGACGATGATACCCCAGGCATTGTTGATGCTAATTTCTGAGACGAAGATGATGAAGTTGCCATTGATGAACTTTTGAGATTAACTGATCTTCTTTTAGATTTAGCGGAGAAGAGAAAACAATAGATAAGGCCAAAATGCATAAAAGGTGAGAGAGAGAGAGAGAGAGAGAGAGAGGGAGAGTGAAAGTGTGAAATCGTGTGAGATTGTGGAATATATAGAGAAAAATTAGGGCACAAAAAAACACAACCAACACTTAGCAGTTAATCACAATAATTAAAGAAAACAAAATGATTTCAAGCATTTAATGAGATTTGACAAAAGTGGGGGGAAAACGAGAATTGCAATAATTCAAACAGTACCTTAAACGACGCTTCACTTTGTACACTCCACCTTTTCAGATTTCATGTGACACATGTTTGATATTGTTTTGCCTCTGAAGCTCTTTAGAATATGAAACGTTAAACAACGCTCAAATCCTCTGAAGCTTCTTAATTCAGAGTTTCACAAAAATAAATAAGGTAACAAATTAAATTACAGATGCAACACTTCAGAATATAGTCATTAATTATTTTTCATCTGAATAAATTTGCTTCTAAATAATAATTTTATTCTGGACAAAAGTCCATACTAATATTCTTCAGAATAAATATAAATCTATCTTCAGCAAGGGGTTTTGTAAAGATATCAGCCCATTGATGGTCTGTATCAACAAAATTTAAGCTTAAAATTCCCTTCTGAATATAGTCTCTGATAAAATGATGTTTAATTTCTATATGCTTTGCCTTAGAATGTAAAATGGGATTTTTAGAGAGGCAAATAGCAGAAGTGTTATCACAGAAGATAGAAATGCTACTCTCATATATCTGATAGTCTTCTAGCTGACTCTTCATCCAGAGCATCTGTGTACTACAACCAGCAATGGCAATATATTCTGCTTCTATAGTTGAGAGTGCTATTGTGGGTTACTTCTTGTTGTACCATGAGATCAGATTGCCTCCTAGAAACTGACAGCTTCCAGAAGTACTTTTATGTTCAACTCTGTCTCCAGCATAATCAGCACCATAGAAGCCAACTAATTTAAAATCATCAGATCTTCTATAACACAAACCCACGTTTGTAGTACCTTTTAGATACCTCATAATTATCTTAACAGTTGTTATGTGAGATTCTCTAGGATCTAATTGGAATCTAGCACAAAGACAAACACTGAAAAGAATATCAGGTCTATAAGCAATCAAGTATAGAAGAGAACCAATCATACCTCTGTAGAGCTTCTGATCTACCTTTTTATTTACCTCTTCTTTTCCCAAAGTGCTTGTTGGATGCATTGGAGTCTTAGCTGACTTGCTCTCTGTCATGTTGAACTTCTTCAGAAGCTCCTTCACATACTTTGTCTGATGTATGTAAGTGCCTTCTCGAGTTTGATTGACTTGAATTCCCAGAAAGAATCTGAGTTCTCCCATCATGCTCATTCCAAATTCTGCCTGCATAGACTGAGCAAACTCCTTTCCAAGCGTAATATTTGTTATTCCAAAAATAATATCGTGTACATAAATCTGACAGATTAAAATGTCTTTCTTAATTGATTTATGAAAGAGAGTTGTATCAACCTTTCCTCTAATAAAATTATTTTTCAGAAGAAAATTACTCAGCCTCTCATACCAAGCTCTGGGAGCTTGTTTTAAGCCATAGAGTGATTTCTTTAATATAAAAACATGTTCTGGAAATTTTTCATTTTCAAAACCAGGAGGTTGATGAACATAAACTTCTTCTTCAATTAAGCCATTTAAGAAAGCACTTTTAACATCCATCTGATATAGAGTGATGTTATTATGTGCAGCAAAAGAAATAAGCAAACAAATAGATTCTAACCTTGCCACGGGAGCATATGTATCTATGTAATCTATACCTTCTTGTTGACTGTAGCCTTGAGCAACCAGTCTAGCCTTGTTTCTAATGACTTCTCCTTGCTCATTCAGCTTTTTTCTATAAAACTATTTCGTTCCAATGATATTAAATCCTTTTGATCTTGGAACCAGATCCCAAACATCATTCCTTGTGAATTGATTTATCTCCTCTTGCATAGCAAGTATCCAATCATTGTCTTTTAGAGCTTCATCCACAGAGGTAGGTTCAATAAGTGATACTAAACCAAACAATGATGTTCCAGATGATTTGAGAAAGGATCTTGTTCCGATGGGGTCATCCTTCTTTCCAAAAATCATTTCCTCTGGGTGAGAAGCTTTGATTCTGGAGGATCCTTTCAGAGGGGTATCTTCAGAGATGGTTAAATTGTCTAGCTGAGTAGCTAAAGGAGTAGCATCTGAAGTAGCTTTTGCTCCTTTTGCTTTAACTCTATTTGCATCTGATCCTTCAGAGTCTGTGAGAAGAACTTCTCTATCTGCAAAAATTTCAAACTGCTTTGGCTTTTGATTGCCAAGCTTATCATCAAATCTGACATGAATTGATTCCTCCATAATCTGTGTCTCAGTATTGTATACTCTGTAGCCTTCTGAGCGTTCAGAATATCCAAGCATAAAACACTTATGTGCTTTAGATTCAAACTTTTTCAAATTATCTTTAGTATTCAAAATAAAACAAACACATCCAAAAGGATGGAAATAAGAAATGTTGGGCTTTCTATTCCTCCACAATTCATAAGGAGTCTTCTCCAGAAGAGGTCTTACAGACACTCTGTTCTGAATATAACATGTTGTATTAATTGCTTCTGCCCAAATTGTTTTGCCATATTAGTCCCATTGATCATGGTTCTGGCCATTTCTTGCAATGTTCTGTTCTTTCGTTCTACAACTCCATTCTGTTGAGGAGTTCTAGGACAAGAGAAATCATGTGCAATGCCATTTTCTTTAAAGTATTTTTCAAAATATTTATTTTCAAATTCACCACCATGATCACTTCTGACTTTGATAATATTAAAATTCTTTTCAGTTTGGACTTGATTGCAGAAGTCAAAGAATACAGAATGTGACTCATCCTTGTGTTTTAGGAATTTTACCCATGTCCATCTGCTGTAGTCATCAACTATGACTAATCCATACTTCTTACCTCTGATGGATGCAGTTTTCACTGGTCCAAACAGATCAATATGAAGTAGCTCTAATGGTCTAGAGGTAGAAACAACATTTTTAGATTTGAAAGAAGATTTTGAAAATTTTCCTTTTTGACATGCTTCACAAAGAGCATCTGAGTTGAACTTCAACTTAGGAAGTCCTCTGACCAGATTGAGCTTGTTAATCTGAGATATACATCTCATGCTAACATGACCCAATCTTCTATACCAGACCCATTGCTCATCATTAACAGACATAAGGCATTTAACATTTTGGTTTTTCAGTTCTGAAAGATTTATCTTATAAATGTTGTTCTTCCTTTTCCCATTAAAGAGGATTGAACCATCTTTTTGACTAACAGCTTTACAACATATTTTATTAAAGATTATATCATAACCATTGTCACTTAATTGACTTATGGACAATAGATTATGTGTTAATCCTTCAACAAGCAAAACATTAGAGATAGAAGGGAGGTTACCATTACCAATTGTTCCAGAGCCAATGATTTTTCCCTTTTGGTTTCCTCCAAACTTCACGTCTTCTCCAGATCTAAGTTCCAGGCTTTGGAACATAGACCTTCTTCCCGTCATATGTCGTGAGCAGCCAGAGTCCAGGTACCATGACTGGTGTCTTAACTTTGCTGCTAAGGACATCTGCAACATATATTATTTTATCCTTAGGTACCCATATATTTTTGGGTCCTCTGGGGTTAGTTGGTATGAAGTTCTGCCTGAACTTCTATTCCCTAAACACTTTTATGTTGTGACGAGGTTTTGGTTTAATAAAGCCTTTTGTGATCAGATATGTACGTGTGTGCTCTATGTCATTTAGGTGACCATATTTAAAATGAGTGTACAGAGGAGTATGCTTGATGATCAGCTTATCAATAGGTTTTGGATTTAAATCCTTCCTAGAGGGTGATTCACATTCAATTCCTTTTCTGTTATTCCTGCTAACACCATAGATCATGGAAGCCATTTTGCTTCTATCTAGGCCTCTGGACAGGAACTTCTGAAAACTATAGTCGTACTTTTCTAAAATAGTTTTGGAGCAAGACATAGTATTTGAATCAGACTTTTGTTGATCTTTTTCTAAATCAGTTTTTATTTGAAAATTATTTGCTTTTAGCTCAGCAATTTCTGATTTCATCTGATCAGTCTCAGATGCAAGATAGCTCTTAAGCTTCTTGTATTTGAGTATGATTTTACTATAGTTTTCAACCATCTCAGATAAGCTTTCAACTAGCTCAGCTCTGGTAAGTTCAGAAAATACCTCTTCTGAATCTGATTCTGATCCAAATTCAGATGTTTCTTCATTGTCTTATGTGTCAGCCATCAGTGCAACATTTGCACATTCGTCCTCTGACTCTGATGAGGCTTCAGAGTCATCCGAGTCATCCCACGTGGCCATCAGGACTTTCTTCTTTTTCTCAAATTCTTTATGGGTTTCTCCTTTTGAAGTTTGGGACATTCACTTTTGTAGTGTCCTGGCTCCTTGCACTCAAAGCACACAACTTCTTTCTTGCTAGATCTTTTGTGTCCAGAAGATTCCCCATGTTGTTCTGGTCTTCTAAAGTTTCTGAACTTCTTTTGCTTATGCTTCTAGAGTTGATTTATCCTTATGGAAAGCAAAGACAGTTCATCTTCATCTGAGGAAGATTCTCCAGAGCTTTCCTCAAGTACCTGAAAAGCTTTCGTGTCAAATTTTTTATTAGATTTTAAAGCAATAGACTTACCTTTCTTCTGAGGCTCGTCTTCTTCCAGCTCTATCTCATGACTCCTTAAGAAACTGATGAGTTCCTCCAGAGTGATCTTGTTAAGATCCTTTGATAGCTTCAGCACTGTGACCATGGGTCTCCACTTCTTTGGTAGACTTCTGATGATCTTCTTCACATGATCAGAAGTGGAGTATCCTTTGTCAAGGACCTTCAAACCAGCTATCAGAATCTGGAATCTTGAAAACATGGTTTCCACCGATTCTTCATCCTCCATCTTGAAGGCTTCATACTTTTGAATAAGCGCAAGAGCCTTTGTCTCCTTCACTTGAGAGTTTCCTTCATGTGTCATCTTTAATGACTCAAACATGTCAAACACTGTTTCTCTATTTGTGATTTTCTCATACTCAGTATGAGATATAGCATTTAACAGAATGGTTCTAGCTTTGTGATGATTTCTGAAATCTCTCTTCTGTTGGTTAGTCATTGACTTTCTGTCAATCTTTTTTCCCTCACCATCAGTGGGGTGAATGTATCCATCAATGACCAAATCCCATAGATCAGCATCATAGCCTAGAAAGAAACATTCTATTCTATCCTTCCAATAATCTAATTTTTCTCCATCAAACATTGGAGGCTTTGTGCTGATTCTATCTTTATCATCATATTTGTTGTTTGAAGTTGAAGTTTCAGCCATAATATATCAAGGATAATAAATCAAGAATTTTTCCAACTGGATCTTTCTCTGTCACTGTTAAGTGATAACACTTCAGAGTCGAAGCTCTGATACCAACTGAAGGTAGGAAAACACTTAGAAGGGGGGTTGAATAAGGGGTTTTCAAACAATTATGACAATAGAAAATAAAAAGTTATTTTTATCCTGGTGTCATACCCTAAATTTGTCCTACCCATTTTCAAATATTTTCGTTTTTTTTATTCTTTTATATTTTGTATTGTCTGCTTAATTTCTTGTTATTTAGACACGTGTCCGCTTGTAATTGGTTGATTTTTCAAATTTTCATCATTTTTGGCCAATGAGTGTGTGACACGTGGCTTAAAGATTTTTTTTGTGAATATTATTTTCGTTTCAATTTCCTAACCTTTTTTTTCTTCTTCTTTTCTTTAAAATATTGCTAATAATAATGAATATTTTGTATATATATTTTTTGTTTTGTTAATATTGCCTTTTTATTAAATATAAATTTTAGTTTATTTTTTTTATATATTATAAATGTTTATTTAATTGTTAATGTAAATATTAATTTCTATAGTTATATTAATTTCACCAGCATTTAAGAAAGGAATTTCCCTGAGTAGAAGAGAGAAAAGATATTGTTCACTATCCCTTCCAATCAAACCCTAAACGACGCCCCCAACACAGAAAAAACCCTAATTTAACACTATTCATCTTCCACCCCTCTCTGAACCCTAGCGGCGCCATCCCTACCTTCTTCACCCTCTCAATCGAACCTCACCTTACTCCTCACTCTCAATGAAATACGAACCTCTTCTCCTTCCCACAAGTTCATCACCTTCTCTCACCCTTTCACTATCACATTCCTTCCGCCGAAACTCACCATATCGCCTTCTTCTTTCCCACTCCATCGCCGCCCCCTTTTCCACCTGTATCTTCACCGCCACTATTATCTCCTTCCTTTTTCGACCTTCATAACTTCTAAACATCGAATCTCACCACCATCGCCTTCTCCTACCTTCCATTTCCGCCGCTAACCTCATACAAAACCCCCCAAAACCATTATCCTTAATCAAGCCGCCGCAAATAGAGTTTCTGGTACCAAGTGAAGTAGACGAGTCGAAACGGCTTCGGGTGTCGCAGTCGCCTTCTACCGTCGTGGATGTCATCCATCCTCCGTGACTCAGTCTCTGGATACAGCTGAAAGCTCGCCCGGTAAATACGTCTCAATCGAGATCAACTTCTCTTCATTGCCAACGTTGCTGAATTGCGACAACTCCGGCAACGACTCCGCGTCCCTTTTGCAAACTGCGGCGATTTTGAAACAAATACGACGCGGACATCGACAAGGAGGCGTTGATAGCATGTCTCTCTTAAGACATCAGATTGAACAAAAGTTCGATTCTGGAACAATTGAGTTTCTTCAAGTGTGTATGAAAGTTTATCAAGATGGAAGCAAAACATCCATATGCAACAACACCGAGCAACACGAGGACATGATTCTGACGCCCTTTTTTTTCATTCAAGTCCAACCACACCAACAACAGAACTTGCATTCAATCCTGTTTTCATAAAGATTATGTTGTTGTTTGTGGCTGGTTTATGTGCAGGTTTGAACTCTAATCCAAGATTCAGACTTAATTTAGTTCTCTCTGCAACACCTCCATGTTGAAGACGTGGCCATTGGTTCTCCGGCCTTTGAGAAACGACGTCCCTAAATGCAAGCAAGAAGCAATGTTATGATCTTTTCTCCGACAAGGTTCGTTTAAGAAGCACAACGACGCCAGTTCACGTCCAATGAGTTCAACTCGATAGGAGCTGCAACGACGACATTATTGGTAATTTGACGACATCAACGTTGACATATTTGTGCTAGATTTCACCCTGCGGTTCCACAACGGCACCGACAAGGCAAAGCTCTGGTTTCAAGTCCGACGTAAACAACGTTGGTCCTTCCGCAACAACATAGAGAACCGATGTCTAATCGCGGTTTTGTTGACGGTTAGTGTAGTCTTTTGTTTTGATTATTGTTAATATAGTTCTGCTGCATTTCATTTATTCTTTCCAAGGACAAGGCTGGTTTGTATGTCTAGGATGTTACTTCATTTTGACATGATAAATATTTGCATAAAATTATGTGGCTGTTATTGGGATTTCAAAACATTGCAGTTGTGCATTACAGATTCAGGTTTATTTCGTTTTGGTATGTGTATACAGCTTATGTTTCGATTTGTTTCTTACCTTTAAGTTATAAACTCTGCTATTGTTTGAGAATGATTTTAGCATCATACTGCTACTGTGAGCAAGCGTGGCCATATGTCAATTGACCTCGTTTATGCATTTCTAGCTTCCGAACCTCGACGCGATTGGTTGTTTGTGTGGGGCTGTAATCTTAATTTTGTTGATTATCAATTGTGTGTAGTTTTTGTTTTGATTGGATTTGTGAGGCTCATATCAGGGCTCGTGCCAATTTTGCAAGTGTGGCATTTCCGGTTTACTTGCAATTACGCCCAAGCTGGATTGGAGGTTGTAATAAATGGGAAGCAGCTGTTTGAAGTTATTAAAGAAAATTAATTGGATATTAGTTATTATTTTTGACATTGTTATTTAATTTTGTTAATAACTTTTAATTAACTTAATTATTTGAGTTAATCGAATAATTTAGATAATTAACTTTGATTAACATAATTAATTAATTTATTGAATTCCAATCATTTAACCCTTTTAATCAATTTTAATTAATTTAATTATTTGATCACATTATTAATCAAATAATTTTAATAATTAAACTAGATTAAACAAATTAAATGGTCCAATAATCTTTTCTCTTCTTGGCTTTGATAAATGAAGTGGGCCAAGACCGAAAGCTTCATAAATTCAAGTCAATGTTGTTGGTACACACTTACGTTTGTGTTATTTCTCCCTATTCGATAACAAGGTACCCCTCTCCACAAATGTAATAATTTTATAACTTTTTCCTTAATTATACTTTAACGCCTCAAAACCATTCTTAAAATTAAATTCTCGATTTATCGAGTCATTTTCACCTGTATAAGTCGAGTGCTTTCAAAGCCTCGCCATCAACCTTTGATCACCATACACAACATTTTAAAGCTTAATCATTCCTTACAGTGACACCTATTTGATCAATTATTTCTAATTGGTCACTTAAAAGACTAGCCCACTTTGCTAGTGCACAGACTTAAAATTTAAATTCAAACCTCGACTAACCTCGAGTACTTTTTTTCAAAACAAACTAAATCCTTGAAGTCAAGCACTTCTTGGGTTTTCGACGATCATTATTAAGGCATACGCCTTAGGTAATGTATCATTCGATTTTTCGTTCTAGTATGTTTTTTGGGCAAAGAAATATCATAAGAATCTAGCATTCTGTGTGATGTTTCCATTGTTCATCCAAACATTTTCAAATGAAAAAGGTGTCGTCAAGATCTAGCATCTTGGTAATATCCCGATTAATTAGTTGTGGGACCGATGTCTTATTTACTAAATAATCGTCATTTCTCCTACTTTTCATATCCAACCTCGTATTCTCGCCTCACGCCACAAACCCTTTTCATACCCTCGATTCGATTCAAATTATTTTCTCAACATTTTTCTCAATTCAAACTCCGAAAGAAGGAGGTTCTTGGAATCTAGCATTCCTTGAATCTTAGAGTGAATAATTCTCGAGGCACGCTCTTGAGTTATTATTCACTCAATCTTTCGACGTTTTCAGACTTCATCATTTTCAAACACTCTCTTAAGTCGAATGTTCGTTCGCATTCGCAACCATCGGCATTTCACACACACTTTACAATTAATCGTAGTTTCGATATTAGGGGCACCCTTAGGGACTAATATCGTTTCTCACCATCTAACCCTTGACATGTCGTCAAGCCGGTTCTATTTTCATCAAATCCTCGACTCGTCGTCGAGCCATTTTCAAACCAACCTCCTTTTGCCTCGCATTCCATTTTTGACTCAATCTTTTCACAAATGTTTTTTAAACTTACGAAAGAGGGATATTCTTAGAATCTAGCATTCTTTAAATATTCGAATGAGTAACTCTCGAGGCATGCCCTTGAGTTGTTATTAGTTCATTCTTTCGATTTCAAAATATCCAACTCTTCATCTTCAACCCAACTTCCGAAAGAAATGAGTTCTTGGAATCTCGCATTCCTTGAATTCTTGAATGACAGGCTCTCTAGGCATGCCCTTTGGGTTGCTTGTCAATTAATCTTTCGTTTCTCAACTCAGCTTCAAACCCATTTCAAACCTCGTCTTTTCGTGGTTTTTACCACGAACTACGACTGCTCTGATTCTTCATTCTCGTCCGAATGTAAGATACGTAGGCACAAGATTGCGATGATCTTGGCGAGCTACCTTCTATCCATTTCCCGTTCCTTTTCGTGGTTGTTACCATGAATTACGACTGCTCTGGTTCTTCATTCTCGTCCGAATGTAAGATACGTAGGCACAAGATTGCGATGATCTTGGCGAGCTACCTTCTATCCATTTCTCGTTCCTTTTCGTGGTTGTTACCACAAACTACGACTGCTCTGATTCTTCATTCTCGTCCGAATGTAAGATACATAGGCACAAGATTGCGATGATCTTGGCGAGCACACTTCTAACTTTTTCCATTATTCCATCCACACATT
Source organism: Lathyrus sativus (assembly GCA_963859935.3). Taxonomy (NCBI): domain Eukaryota; kingdom Viridiplantae; phylum Streptophyta; class Magnoliopsida; order Fabales; family Fabaceae; genus Lathyrus; species Lathyrus sativus. Next base: position 259,115,240 of record OZ012740.1, read on the forward strand.
CCTAACCTTTCCTGTAGTCGAACTACGATGCTCTGATTTCTCATTCTTGTCTGAATGAGTATACGTAGGCACAAGGGCCCCAATCCTTGGCGAGCACCCTATCCTCTAACCCCCATTTTCCCACTAGCGTCTTTATCCTGTTAACCTACCAATTCTACCTTTATCATCGAGAAGAAAAACAAGTAAACCTTGACAACACTCACCATAAAATACCCTAAGAGGTTCCTGTTGAGTACAACGGACGTGAGGGGTGCTAATACCTTCCCCTCGTGTAACCGACTCCCGAAGCCGGAACTTGGTTGCGACAACCCTGTTCCTATCCTTTCGTTTTAAGAGGTTTTCTCGATATTTTCCTCTCCCGTTTATTCGGGAAAAATAAAGTTCGGTGGCGACTCTGTCTAACCGCATTTCCGCGCCTTTCGCGTGAGTGTCGTTTCTCCGAAATGTCTTCGTGATTTTTCGAGGTGCGACAGCTGGGGACTTTCTTCATGCAAGAGAGAGTCGAGCCTATCTTATGGTTTTGTGAGGAGTGTTATTTTTATTTATTTTTATTTTCGTATATGTATTTGTTCTCTTGTGCTTTTTTATTTATGCTTGTTATCTTGTTTGCCTGTTGGTTCTTGGGATGACATTATTAGTAAAGCTCTACGCCCGAGCTTTGGTAAAAGCAAAGAGAACACATAGTTTAGAATTGTTAGTCGAGTAGTGTTAGTCTCCGAGGACTTGCTCCTTGTGGGCCTAGCATGAAAGCTCCTCTAGAGGAGACCTATTCGTAGATCTTGTTGTAACATAGCTAGCCTGTTGCACGACTTGATTAATGAAGGGTCCATGATTCTGGGAACCCTTTTTAGCACCAGTTCCAATAATGGTGGTCGTGTAGTGTTAGTCTCCAAGGACTTGCTCCTTGTGGGCATAACATGAGGACTCTGCTCAGGAGAGACCTTATCGTCATTATCGTCGTAATACAGCCAGCTTGTTGCGTGATGCTAATACGACTAGTGCCCGTGATCCTGGGAACCAAACATAGAAGCCATCCCGTGAGTGGGTTTATGGGTAGAGTGTCTAGATCTACCCGTATAGGGTTTACCTGCCAATTTTCTTTGAGTAGGAATTATGGTTACCTACCTGTTACAATTATTAGCTTCTGAGTTGTTTGAACTGTGATACTGTGATCCTGGATCTTTTATCTTGCATTGCATCTCGCATATCATTTACATTTCATCTCATATGTTGTGCATTTTGAATTTCCAATTCTTCAGCAGAATCTTATGTCTCCTTCCTTCCTCTCCAGTAAATCAAGCTGATTCCTCGACACCAGTACGCAACTAGAGCCAATACTAGATGAACAATGGAACAGATTCAGCGAGAGCAAGTTGCCATCAGAAAGGAGTTGGAATCCCTCAAAGGAAAGATTGATCAGATCTTCGAAGCCTTTGCCATAACTAGAAAGGGAGCAGAACAACGAGTCACTCAACGACCACGTCAGCAAAATTAACAAAGGACGAGAAAGCTAAGTAGAGTCTTTGATCGACTACCAATGACTTATGCTCAGATCTTTACTCAATTGTTGGAGCAAGAAGCCATTACTCTGAGAGATCTGGCTCCCCCAACTGTCATTCCTCCCGACTATGATGCAAATTCTCATTGTGAGTTTCATACGGGTGCTCCAGGTCACAACATTGAGAATTGCAGGGCTTTCAAGCACAAAATTCAAGACCTTGTTGACAAGGAAGCTATCACCTTTGATGGGAAGTATCTCAGTGCAATCAACAATCCAAGGCCGCCAGCCAGCTAGTGCCAGCATCAAATCAAATCAAGTCAAGTCAAGTTCATTCCCCGAAGAAGGCAGTCATGTTGCCATTTCATTTGTCGCATTTCTTATATTTTGTCTTTGTTTGTTTAAGTATTGTATGCTTTGAACAATTGCCATTCGTATTTGGTTTTCATTAATGTATCTTTTATGCATGTTTTGAATTATTTATGTCGTATTCACTCATTTTTCACTTATCACCGACACATTTATTCACTTCACTCCATCAACTGTTGTTTAGCATGATTTGAGGGAGGATGATGAAAACGAGATACCCATAATTGCAAACCGTATGCTTTCAAATAGAATCTCGTCAATGATGTATAGGCATTGTTTCATTCCCTAAACACTGGAGATATAAGGAGTTAATCCCTAGTCAACCACTTCGAGCCTAGAAGTAGCAGTTTCCTTCGGATATTCAAACCTTACACTCAACCTGGGGCAGGGTAGTGTTCAGTTAATCCAACTCCGCACTCGAATCAACAAAGAGAAATCCCAAAGACGGTGGTTCATCAAAGACCCATGCTATGGCAGTCACAATAAAATCCAAAAAAATCAAAAGCCTGCTAAGTCAAGCACCTCAAAAGGGGACTCAGGCAAAAATCAAGGCAATCCCGATGGATCTAACAAGCAAAGTCAATCGATGCAAAAATTAGGGATAAAAAACAAAAGCAAAAGAGGACCACGGAAGCCTCAACAAAAACAAACTAAGATTCAGTGGCCATTCAAATAGGGTCACTGACATCCATCAAAACCAAAATAAGGTGACTGCCACGTTGAGCAAACCTTGAATCATCAAGTCTACACCGTCAAGACAAGTGTGGAGTTAATTGAATGTAGGACTGGAGATAATTAAGAAGAAGGGGTGGGTACAAATCATACTTTGAGCCTAATACCTTTGTTTCATAACCGTGAACCAGACTACGTTACAACCCTCGAAAGACCTAATTAAGGCGAGGTTTATTCTGAAAGTATACTATTGCGAGGTTGCGTAACCTGACTCCTCACATATATGCTAATCATCAGCACTGGTGTCGTTATGCTTGCAATATCTTTTACACCAATCAAAATTAGCACAACGTCTGGGCTAACAGTCCATTCGTCTCACACTATCACGACACTCCAATAAACGACACTTTTTCGAAACTTGCATTGAACTTTGCATTAATATTACCATTTGTGAAGGTACAATTTTATTTGCAAAACAGTGTTAGGTATTCAAAGATACTTCAACAAGGGGTAATCCAAGGAGGAACTTGACTTTCATTGGCTGACACGAAGCAAGACTATCTCAAAACTCACAGGCTGGGGCAGGTCATTCAACAACTCGAGCATGGGCATGCCATTTCAAGTCATCAGAGTTCAACTTCAACTTCAGAACTGGTTAATCAAGGGCATACCATTACCAAGTTCAGACTGGGGCAAGACCAGGTTATCCCGACCATCAAGCAGAGTTGCAACCTTCTATGAAGCAAGTTCATAACAAACAACCAAGTACTCAGACTTGGGGCATCCAGAGTATCTTCGCCTATTTCAATCATGGCGTCTTCAGCAAATTGCATGTCAAGGAAGTCAATCCCTCCCACCACCCAAAGTCCAATCCGCATCGGCAATTACCAAAGTCCACCACGCTGGCGTCTCCACCTGCATTTCCAACTACCCGTCTGCATCATGTGCATCATAAGCATCACATTCAACATCATGAGCATCTTGCATCATATGCATACCCAATCATATCATACTTCCCCAGCTTTTGCATCTCCGCGCATCGGCATTTGCATTTGCATTTCCATTCGCTATGGAACATCATTACACATCCAGCATTCGCATATGAAAGTCAAGGTCCAGGATCAATCCCGAAGATTTCCAAGAATATCTGCAGCCCGGTCAGGGGCATCTTCCACAAGACGTGGGCTTCCTCCCACGAACTTCAAGAGCTTCAAAACAATCATCAGCCCAGTCAAAGTTATTTTTTTTTTGCAAAACTGTGGGTTTCTCCCACGAAATTCAAGATATTCAAAGCAAGATTCAACCCAGTCAGGGGCATCTTTTTCAAGACCATGGGTAGTTCCCCATGATGTATTTTCAACCTTGTGGTTGATCAGATCTCTAAATCAACATATAGCCCAACCAGGGGCATATCATTCAAGACAGTGGGCGTTCCCCATGAAGTTGTTCAACCTTTTGTTGGGCAAATACAAGAGTTTCAGTGTAAGATTCAGCCCAGTCAGGGGCATCTTCAGCAAAGCCGTGAGCGTTCCTCACGAAGTTGTTCAACCTTTTGTTGACCAAAACAAGACATTTCAAGACAAATTCAGCCCAGTCAGAGGCATCCTTCTCAGAGTTCATGGGCATTCCTCGTGAAATCATTTCAACGAAACTATGACCTCCAAGTAAGTCAGTGGTCGTCCCCACTGACTCATTTCAAGCCAATCTTCCTCTAGTGTGTTCCCCAATGAGTTGTATCCAGCAAGCATGACCGTTGTCAATTGCCTTACTATCATCCTTTTGGTGATAGCTGAACCTCGTCTGTTCAACCTAGCCTGCATCCTTTTAGTGTTGGTAACCCTCAATTTGTGTCGTTCTATCATCCTTTTGGTGATAGCAACCTGTGTGTGTGTTTCGCTCCGTCATCCTTTTGGTGGGGGATCTGTCATAGTCCTTAATTTCAGATTGTGCGATAGTGTTTATTCTATCATCCTTTTGGTGGTAGTGGCTGGTGTGAGTTTCGCTCCATCCTTCTTTTGGTGAGGGGTCTGTCACAGTCATTAATGTCAGATTGTGTGATAGTGTTTTTCCTATCATCCTTTTGGTGGTAGTGGCTGGTGTGAGTTTTCCTCGGTCATCCTTTTGGTGGGGGGTCTGACATAGTCATTAATGTCAGATTGTGTGATAGTGTTTATCCTATCATCCTTTTGGTGGTAGTGGCCAGTGTGAGTTTTGCTCCGTCATCCTTTTGGTGGGGGGTCTGTCACAGTCATTAATGTCAGATTGTGCGATAGTGTTTGTCCTATCATCCTTTTGGTGGTAGTGGCCGGTGTGAGTTTCGCTACATCATCCTTTTGGTGGGGGGTCTGTCATAGTCATTAATGTCATCTTGTGCGATAAGGTTTATCCTATCATCCTTTTGGTGGTAGTGGCCGGTGTGAGTTTCGCTCCGTCATCCTTTTGGTGGGGGTCTGTCATAGTCATTAATGTCAGATTGTGCGATAGTGTTTGTCCTATCATCCTTTTGGTGGTAGGGGACGGTGTGAGTTTCGCGCCGTCATCCTTTTTGGTGAGGGGTATGTCATAGTCATTAATGTCAGATTGTGCGATAGTGTTTGTCCTATCATCCTTTTGGTGGTAGTGGCCGATGTGAGTTTCGCTCTGTCATCCTTTTGGTGGGGGTATGTCATAGTCATTAATGTCAGATTGTGCGATAGTGTTTGTCCTATCATCCTTTTGGTGGTAGTGGCCGGTGTGAGTTTCTCTATGTCATCCTTTTGGTGGGGGTCTGTCATAGTCATTAATGTCAGATTGTGCGATAGTGTTTGTCCTATCATCTTTTTGGTGGTAGTGGCCGGTGTGAGTTTCGCTCCGTCATCCTTTTGGTGGGGGGTCTGTCATAGTCATTAATGTCAGATTGTGCGATACTGTTTGTCCTATCATCCTTTTGGTGGTAGTGACTGGTGTGAGTTTCGCTCCGTCATCCTTTTGGTTGGGGGTCTGTCATAGTCATTAATGTCAGATTGTACGATAGTGTTTGTCATATCATCCTTTTGGTGGTAGTGGCCGGTATGAGTTTCGCTCCGTCATCCTTTTGGTGGGGGGTCTGTCATAGTCCTTAATGTCAGATTGTGCGATAGTGTTTGTCCTATCATCCTTTTGGTGGTAGTGGCCGGTGTGAGTTTCGCTCCGTCATCCTTTTGGTGGGGGTTTTGTCATAGTCATTAATGTCAGATTGTGCGATAGTGTTTGTCCTATCATCCTTTTGGTGGTAGTGGCCGGTGTGTTTCGCTCCGTCATCCTTTTGGTGGGGGTCTGTCATAGTCATTAATGTCAGATTGTGCGATAGTGTTTTTCCTATCATCCTTTTGGTGGTTGTGGCCGGTGTGAGTTTCGCTCCGTCATCCTTTTGGTGGGGGGTCTGTCAGAGTCATTAATGTCAGATTGTACGATAGTGTTTGTCCTATCATCCTTTTGGTGGTAGTGGCCGGTGTGAGTTTCGCTCCGTCATCCTTTTGGTAGGGGGTCTGTCATAGTCATTAATGACAGATTGTGTGATAGTGTTTTCTCTATTATCTTTTTGGTGGTAATAGCTGTGTGTGTTTCATTCCATGATCCTTTTGGTGATGAGGACCTTTTGCCAGTTACTTACAGTTTACTCAGAGGTTTACATTTATCAGTATTTCAATTCACAAGCATTTCTTTTCTTTTCGGACAAATTCAGGGTCTTCTTCATATCTAATCGACTTTTACCTCGGGAAAAGGAACGATGTAGTAGTTCATTTCCCTAGGTTTAAGCCAATTAGATAGGGGCATCTGTCATACCCTAAATTTGTCCTACCCATTTTCAAATATTTTCGTTTTTTTTATTCTTTTATATTTTATATTGTCTGCTTAATTTCTTGTTATTTAGACACGTGTCCGCTTGTAAATGGTTGATTTTTCAAATTTTCATCATTTTTGGCCAATGAGTGCGTGACACGTGGCCTAAAGATTTTTTTTGTGAATATTATTTTCATTTCAATTTCCTAACTTTTTTTTTCTTCTTCTTTTCTTTAAAATATTGCTAATAATAATGAATATTTTGTATATATATTTTTTGTTTTGTTAATATTGCCTTTTTATTAAATATAAATTTTAGTTTGTTTTTTTATATACTATAAATGTTTATTTAATTGTTAATGTAAATATTAATTTCTATGGTTATATTAATCAGTTTTAATGTTAATGAAAATAAAAAAAACAGGGATTCAGATTTTTGAAGGAGATCAGGCCCATATTCAATGGCCCGTTAGGGTTGTGGATTCACCAGCATTTAAGAAAGGAATTTCCATGAGTAGAAGAGAGAAAAGATATTGTTCACTATCCCTTCCAATCAAACCCTAAACGGCGCCCCCAACACAGAAAAACCCCTAATTTAACACTGTTCATCTTCCACCCCTCTCTGAACCCTAGCGGCGCCATCCCTACCTTCTTCACCCTCTCAATTGAACCTCACCTTACTCCTCACTCTCAACGAAATACGAACCTCTTCTCCTTCCCACAATTTCATCACCTTCTCTCACCCTTTCACTATCAAATTCCTTCCGCCGAAACTCACCATATTGCCTTCTTCTTTCCCACTCCATCGCCGCCCCGTTTCCACCTGTATCTTCGCTGCCACTATTATCTCCTTCCATTATCGACCTTCATAACTTCTCAACATGTAATCTCACCACAATCGCCTTCTCCTACCTTCCATTTCCTCCGCTAACCTCATACGGAACCCCCCAAAACCTTTATCCTTAATCAAGCCGCCGCAAATAGAGTTTTCGGTACCAAGTGAAGTAGACGAGTCAAAACGGCTTCGGGTGTCGCAGTCTCCTTCTACCGTCGTGGATGTCATCCATCCTCCGTGACTCAGTCTCTGCATACAGCTGAAAGCTCACCTAGTAAATACGTCTCAATCGAGATCAACTTCTCTTCATTGCCAACATTGCTGAGTTGCGACAACTCCGGCAACGACTCTGCGTCCCTTTTGCAAGCTGCGACAATTTTGAAACAGATACGACGCAGACACCGACAAGGAGGCGTTGATAGCATGTCTCTCTTAAGACATCTGATTGAACAAAAGCTCGATTCTGGAACAATTGAGTTTCTTCAAGTGTGTATGAAAGTTTATCAAGATGGAAGCAAAACATCCATATGCAACAACACCGAGCAACACGACGACATGATTCTGACGCCCTTTTTTTTCATTCAAGTCCAACCACACCAACAACAGAACTTGCATTCAGTCCTGTTTTCATAAAGATTATGTTGTTGTCTGTGACTGGTTTATGTGCAGGTTTGAACTCTAATCCAAGATTCAGACTCAATTTAGTTCTCTCTGCAACACCTCCATGTTGAAGACGTGGCCATTGGTTCTTCGACCTTTGAGAAACAACGTCTCTAAATGCAAGCAAGAAGCAATGTTATGATTTTTTCTCCGACAAGGTTCGTATCAGAAGCACAACGACGCCAGTTCACGTCCAACGAGTTCAACTCGATAGGAGCTGCAACGACGACATTATTGGTAATTTGACGACATCAACGTTGACATATTTGTGCTAGATTTCGCCCTGCGGTTCCACAACAGCACCAAAAAGGCAAAGCTCTGGTTTCAAGTCCGACATCAACAACGTTGGTGCTTCCACAACAGCATCGAGAACCGGTGTCTAATTGCGGTTTTGTTGACGGTTGGTGTAGTCTTTTGTTTTGATTATTGTTAATATAGTTCTGCTGCATTTTATTTATTCTTTCCAAGGACAAGCCTGGTTTGTATGTCTAGGATGTAACTTCATTTTGACATGATAAATATTTGCATAAAATTTTTTGGTTGTTATTGGGATTTCAAAACATTGCAGTTGTGCATTACAGATTCAGGTTTATTTTGTTTTGGTATGTGTATACAACTTATGTTTTGATTTGTTTCTTAGCTTTAAGTTATAAACTCTGCTATTGTTTGAGAATGAATTTAGCATCATACTGCTACTGTGAGCAAGGGTGGCCATATGTCAATTGATCTCGTTTATGCATTTCTAGCTTCCGAACCTCGACGCAATTGGTTGTTTGTGTGGGGTTGTAATCTTAATTTTGTTGATTATCAATTGTGTGTAGTTTTGTTTTGATTGGATTTGTGAGGCTCATATCAGAGCTCGTGTCGATTTCATGATTTTTGTCGTGACTAATAATAGTAAGGTCAGATACAACACCAACAACAGTTTGCTGACATTTTCTACCAATTTTGCAAGTGTGGCATTTTCGGTTTATTTGCAATTACGCCCAAGCTGGATTGGAGGTCGTAATAAATGGGAAGCAGTTGTTTGAAGTTATTAAAGAAAATTAATTGGATATTAGTTATTATTTTTGACATTGTTATTTAATTTTGTTAATAAATTTTAATTAACTTAATTATTTGAGTTAATAAAATAATTTAGATGATTAACTTTGATTAACATAATTAATTAATTTATTGAAGTCCAATCATTTAACCCTTTTAATCAATTTTAATTAATTTAATTATTTGATCACATTAGTTGTTAATCAAATAATTTTAATAATTAAATTAGATTAAAATAATTAAATGGTCCAATAATCTTTTGTCTTCCTGGCTTTGATAAATGAAGTGGGCCCAGACCGAAAGCTTCATAAATTCAAGTCAATGTTGTTGGTACACACTTACGTCTGTGTTATTTCTCCCTATTCGATAACAAGGTACCCCTCTCCACAAATGTAATAATTTTATAGCTTTTTCCTTAATTATACTTTAACGCCTCAAAACCATTCTTAAAATTAAATTCTCGATTTATCGAGTCATTTTCACCTGTGTAAGTCGAGTGATTTCAAATCCTCGCCATCAACCTTTGATCACCATACACAACATTTTAAAGCTTAATCCTGGGCTTCCTTACAGTGACACCTATTTGATCAATTATTTCTAATTGGTCACTTAGAAGACTAGCCCACTTTGCTTGTGCACACGCTTAAAATTTAAATTCAAACCTCGACTCACCTCGAGTACTTTTTTTCAAAGAAAACTAAAACCTTGAAGTCAAGCACTTCTTGGGTTTTCGACGGTCATTATTAAGGTGTACGCCTTAGGTAATGTATCATTCGATTTTTCCTTCTAGTATGTTTTTTGGGCAAAGAAATATCATAAGAATCTAGCATTCTGTGTGATGTTTCCATTGTTCATCCAAACATTTTCAAATGAAAAAGGTGTCGTCAAGATCTAGCATCTTGATAATATCCCGATTAATTAGTTGTGGGACCGACGTCTCATTTACTAAATAATTGTCATTTCTCCTACTTTTCATATCCAACCTCGTATTCTCGCCTCACGCCACAAACCCTTTTCATACCCTCGATTCGATTCAAATTATTTTCTCAACATTTTTCTCAATTCAAACTCCGAAAGAAGGAGGTTCTTGGAATCTAGTATTCCTTGAATCTTCGAGTAAATAATTCTCGAGGCACGCTCTTGAGTTATTATTCACTCAATCTTTCGAAATTTTCAGACTTCATCATTTTTAAACACTCTCCTAAGTCGAATGTTCGTTCGCATTCGCAACCATCAGCATTTCGCACACACTTTACAATTCATCGTGGTTTCAATATTAGGGTCACCCTTAGGGACTAATATCATTTCTCACCATCTAACCCTTGACATGTCGTCAAGCCGGTTCTATTTTCATCAAATCCTCGACTTGTCGTCGAGCCATTTTATAACCAACCTCCTTTTGCCTCGCATTCCATTTTCGACTCAATCTTTTCACAAACGTTTTTTAAACTTACGAAAGAGGGATATTCTTAGAATCTAGCATTCTTTAAATATTCGAATGAGTAACTCTCGAGGCACGCCCTTGAGTTGTTATTAGTTCATTCTTTCGATTTCAAAATATCCAACTCTTCATCTTCAACCCAACTTCCGAAAGAAATGAGTTCTTGGAATCTCGCATTCCTTGAATTCTTGAATGACAGGCTCTCTAGGCATGCCCTTTGGGTTGCTTGTCAATTAATCTTTCGTTTCTCAACTCAGCTTCAAACCCATTTCAAACCTCGTCTTTTCGTGGTTTTTACCACGAACTATGACTACTCTGATTCTTCATTCTCGTCCGAATGTAAGATACGTAGGCATAAGATTGCGATGATCTTGGCGAGCTACCTTCTATCCATTTCCCGTTCCTTTTCGTGGTTGGTACCACGAACTACGACTGCTCTAATTCTTTATTCTCGTCCGAATGTAAGATACGTAGGCACAAGATTGCAATGATCTTGGTGAGCTACCTTCTATCCATTTCCCGTTCCTTTTCGTGGTTGTTACCACGAACTACGAATGCTCTGATTCTTCATTCTCGTCCGAATGTAAGATACATAGGCACACGATTGCGATGATCTTGGCGAGCACACTTCTAACTTTTTCCATTATTCCATCCACACATTCCCAACCTTTCCCGTATTCGAACTACGATGCTCTGATTTCTCATTCTTGTCCGAATGAGTATACGTAGGCACAAGGGCCCCAATCCTTGGCGAGCACCCTATCCTCTAACCCCCATTTTCCCACTAGCGGCTTTATCATGTTAACCTACCAATTCTACCTTTATCATCGAGAAGAAAAACAAGTAAACCTAGACAACACTCACCACAAAATACCCTAAGAGGTTCCCGTTGAGTACAACGGACGTGAGGGGTGCTAATACCTTCCCCTCGCGTAACCGAATCCCGAACCCGGAACTTAGTTGCGGCAGCCCTATTCCTATCCTTTCGTTTTAAGAGGTTTTCTCGATATTTTCCTCTCCCGTTTATTCGGAAAAAATAAAGTTCGGTGGCGACTCTGTCGAACCGCATTTTCACGCCTTTCGCGCGAGGGTCATTTCTCCGAAATGTCTCAGTGGTTTTTTGAGGTGCGACAGCTGGTTCGTTTGAACTCAAACTACTCCAGTCCACCCGGCCAAGGTGATTTCGCCTCTCTCAAAGGAGGACTTAATCCACTAAATCAAAACCTGATTACAGTGATATCACTAAGACAACTGTCTTAGTCTTCTCAAGAATCCTGACCACAACTTGGTCTCTCAAGGAACTTTTACAAGATAAAATACAATGTGTGTAAGGTGCTTCTAAAAAGCTATTATCACAACTGTGATTTACACAAAATGAAGAGCAAATAAAACTTGTGCTTTTCTTTGTATGAGTTTCTACTTTGATTGCTTCTTTCTGAATTCTTCTCAAAATGTTTATCAAATTCTTAACCTTGAAGTGTTGATGAAGACTTCTTTATATACTCCACTTTCTCAAATACTGTGTAGATGAAAGTACTGTAGGATGTAGACAGAAAGGACAAATACTTTTCGTCTTGATTTGACATTCCCTTTTTTCCTGAATTCCTGTGTCATACACGAATGAGAAATAGTACCGTTGGTAGTGGTTAGCAACGTATCTTTCTTGAACACTTCCTTTTCAAATGAACATATATGAAAAACAATCTTTGCATCAGATCTTCTGATGTTGTTCCTTGTTCTTCTTTATCAGAGTCACTCTATCCAGAGTTTTGTAGGTAGCGCTCCAGAGTCTTCTGTGCTGCTGTCGCTTCAGAGTCTTCTGCAACTTGTGCTTCAGAGTCTTCTACAGCTGCACTTCCTACGCTCAGAGCTTTGCGTTATAATGTTCAGAGCTTTGCTTTAAATAATGTTCAGAGGAATTCTTTTTGTCTTCAGATGAATATTTATTTGATGTCTGAAACAAAAACACTTGAACAAAAGTAGAGTATATATTTTCTTATACAAAATTTCATTAATGTTATCATCAAAACATTGAGATATATTAAGAACCAATCTGTGTTCTAACAATCTCCCCCTTTTTGATGATGACAAAAACTATACGAAATTTTGTTCAAAAACAAGAAAAAAAATATATCTCCCCCTGAATTGAATACTGCTAGAAAAAATAAATACTTCCCTTTCAGCACTAGTATTCTTTCTAGAGTCAGAGTTAGCTTTGTAGACCTTCTAAGAGTTTAGCTTTGTAGACTTTCTCAGACCTTGTTCAGAGTTAATTCTAAGGATATTATCAGATGAGATGTTTTTAGCACTGAAACACTTAATTCAACATTAGTTATATTTTATCATGTATGAGTTACCATTTTGTATCTGTTTATAACGAATAATCAAAATTTCCATTTTCTCCCCCTTTTTGTCATATCAAAAAGTGATTTCAGAAAAAAAAAATCATTTAAGACAAAAAAATATCAGAGCAAGAAAACAGCTAACAGATAAGCAGAAGAAAAACAATCAGATGCATTCATTTAACGAGCTCAGAAGATAACAACAAACAAGCAAAAAAAAACAAAGATGTGCACAGACAAGACAATCAACTAAGAAGGACGAGAGGCTATAATCTTTAGAAGCTCAGTTATCTCAGAAGTTTGTGCTTCCTACTTTGCCATCCAAGTCTTTATCTCAGAAGTAGATTCATCTTGCTTAGCCATCCAAGTTTTGATCTCTTCTATTGTCTTCTCTTGCTTAACCATCCAGGTTTTTATCTCACTTGTTGCAGCCTCTTGCTGAGCAAGCTTTTCCTTCACGTCTTCAGAAACTTTTACATCTTCAGAAGCTGACTTAAAAACTGTTGATTCTGGAATGACCACTGAAGCAGATGTGTCTCTAAATCTATATCAGAAGGCTCATCAGATGCAGGAGTCTCTTCAGAGGTAGCAGCCTCTGTGAAAATTTCTTCAGGCTGAGGAACTACATTAATCTGAAGTGCATCCGTTTCTTCAGATGCTGAACACACAACCTTTGCAGGTGTGTTTTCTAGAAACTGAGTAGGAGTTCTGCGTACACCCAGAAGAGCAAATTTGACAGCTTTAGAAAAATTCTCTTGAGCATCTGCAGAACAAGCAGCTTGAAGGTTCTTAGCCACAGAGTTTAACCTTCTTCTGAAAGTAGTCCAAAATACTTCAGAATCATGAGGATTCACTCTATTCAGGCACCTTTCCCTAACAACAGATAGCCACATCTGCATTTCTGTCTCGAAACCATATAACAGTGTCCCAACATCTGATCTAGGTGTGGGTTTAAGGAGAGCCTCTAAGAAGGATTCCTTAGGGTCAACAGAAGGAGAATGTGTATTAGAAGATGAGGTTTGTTTTGAGGAAAGAGAAAGAAGGGGAGTAAGAATGGTAATGGAAGTAGGAATGGGAATTGGAGTAGGAGAGGGAATGGGAGTAGGAATATCATCAGGATGGTTTGGCGTGTTATGTGTTGGTGAGGTAACATCTGGTAAGTCAGAGTCAGATGATCTAGATGAGATAGGGTGTACGGTCATAAGAGGCTGGATATCAAGGATGTCATGATCAGGAGGGTTAGGATCTGAGTGGTTTGGTTCATAGGGGTTTGGTTCATCTTGTTGTGGTTCAGAGGGTTGAGGTTCAGATGTTTGTGGTTCAGATGTTTGTGGTTCAGAGGGTAGTGATGTTTGTGGTTCAGAGGGAACAGAGTCATGAACATTTTCAGATGAAAAGTGTTCAAAAGTGGTGTGAGGAGGAGAAGGAGTAGGCATAAGGTCATAGGGAGGAGGAGGTTCAGATGTAGGATTTTCTGTTATAGTTTCTAAAACAGAAACAACAGAAGTGTTACCTGAAAGTTTGGAACGCTTAGCCTTCACAGAAGAGACTTCTTCAGAGGCTTTTCTTTTGGGGCGTGCAGAACCTTCTTCTGAAACCTTTCTCTTCTTCCTTCTCTTCTTCTCAATTATTTCTGGAGCAGGTTCAGATGCTCTTTTTATCAAATCTGCTGGTATGGGAGTGCCATCTGCTAGACATGATTCAATATAGAAGAGCAGAGCTTCCTTGGGCTCCTCTGCAGTAAACAGTGGAAAGTATTCCACTGGGAATCTTCTTCTGCAAAATTCATCTGAGTAGACCTTAACTGGATCAGTTTGAAGTTCCTCCACCAGCTTCGTCCTTTTCAAACTTTTCCCATCCAGAGGCTTTCCCAGAATTGTTTCCAATTCTATTGTCTGACCTGCCTCTGTCAGATGTGCAACTAATCCATTCTCTGTGAGAACATCAGAAATCAATCTTCCCATTGGGATCCAATTTCTGATATTCTGATGTTTTATTCTGATCTCTTCTCTGGACATTTTGACGCGGTTCCACAGATGAGAAAATAGCAAGTGTGGCAGATCCATCTTAATATTGTTTCCCAAACAATACAGAAAGTATAGATGTTATGCGTTGATGTAATCTGGAGAGTTAGATGCTTTCCTGTGGTGAATACATCCCAGAAAGATTTTTGCCCAGATTTTATAGTGTGTTTTCAAATCCTTTATCTTGCTTGAAGACAACCCAGAAGTGAAAACTTCTCTATAGACTTCATTCATTTCTACCCGTCCTGTAGAAAGATGAGTAACACCATCCACTTCTTTATACCCTATCAACTTTCGAATCAAATCCTCCGTGATTGTGATTTCTTTTCCCAAAACATATGAAATTATGAACTTGGGGCAAACCTTTACGTGAATCCAGAATTCTTTAACCAAGTGAGGATAAATTGGACCAAACAGCCTATCAAAATACTTCACCCATCCTTGAGACGATACAGTTGAACGAAGATCAAAATCGTTCTTCGCCATGCATTCAAAGTTCACCATGAACTCACAAATAACTTCTAGATCATCCACTGGTGTTATAAGAGTTCGTTCTGTTGCTTTGTAGGTTTCATTACCCATTTCTGACGATGATACCCCAGCCATTGTTGATGCTAATTTCTGAGACGAAGATGATGAAGTTGCCATTGATGAACTTTTGAGATTAACTGATCTTCTTTTAGATTTAGCGGAAAAGAGAAAACAATGGATAAGGCCAAAATGCATAAAAGGTGAGAGAGAGAGAGAGAGAGAGAGAGAGAGAGAGAGAGAGAGAGAGAGAGAGAGAGAGAGAGAGAGAGAGAGAGAGAGAGAGAGAGAGAGAGAGAGAGAGAGTGAGTGAAAGTGTGAAATCGTGTGAGATTGTGGAATATATAGAGAAAAATTAGGGCACAAAAAAACACAACCAACACTTAGCAGTTAATCACATTAATTAAAGAAAACAGAATGATTTCAAGCATTTAATGAGATTTGACAAAAGTAGGGAGAAAACGAGAATTGCAATAATTCAAACAGTACCTCAAACGGTGTTTCACTTTGTACACTCCACCTTTTCAGATTTCATGTGACACGTGTTTGATATTTCATGTAATCACATTTGTTAAACAACGCTCAGATCCTCTGAAGCTTGTTAATTCAGAGTTTCACAAAAATAAATAAGGTAACAAATGAAATTACAGATGCAACACTTCAGAATATAGTCATTAATCATTTTTCATCTGAATAAATTTGCTTCTAAATAATAATTTTATTCTGGACAAAAGTCCATACTAATATTCTTCAGAATAAATTTAAATTTATCTTCAGCAAGGGGTTTTGTAAAGATATCAGCCCATTGATGGTCTGTATCAACAAAATTTAAGCTTAAAATTCCCTTCTGAATATAGTCTCTGATGAAATGATGTTTAATTTCTATATGTTTTGCCTTAGAATGTAAAATGGGATTTTTAGAGAGGCAAATAGCAGAAGTGTTATCACAGAAGATCGAAATGCTACTCTCATATATCTGATAGTCTTCTAGCTGACTCTTCATCTAGAGCATCTGTATACTACAACCAGCAGCAGCAATATATTCTGCTTCTGTAGTTGAGAGTGCTATTGTGGGTTGCTTTTTGCTGTACCATGAGATCAGATTGCCTCCTAGAAACTGAAAACTTCCAGAAGTACTTTTACGTTCAACTCTGTCTCCAGCATAATCAGCATCATAGAAGCCAACTAATTTAAAATCATCAGATCTTATGTAACACAAACCCACATTAGTAGTACCTTTCAGATACCTCAGAATTCTCTTAACAACTGTTAAGTGAGATTCTCTAGGATCTTATTGGAATCTAGCACAAAGACAAACACTGAAAAGAATATCAGGTCTAGAAGCAGTCAAGTATAGAAGAGAACCAATCATACCTCTGTAGAGCTTCTGATCTACCTTTTTATTTACCTCTTCTTTTCCCAGAGTGCATGTTGGATGCATTGGAGTCTTAGCTGACTTGCTCTCTATCATGTTGAACTTCTTCAGAAGCTCCTTCACATACTTTGTATGATGTATGTAAGTGCCTTCTGGAGTTTGATTGACTTGAATTCCCAGAAAGAATCTGAGTTCTCCCATCATGCTCATTTCAAATTCTGCCTGCATAGACTGAGCAAACTCCTTTCCAAGCGTAATATTTGTTATTCCAAAAATAACATCATCTACATAAATCTGACAGATTAAAATGTCTTTCTTAATTGATTTATGAAAGAGAGTTGTATCAACCTTTCCTCTGATAAAACTATTTTCCAGAAGAAAATTACTTATCCTCTCATACCAAGCTCTGGGAGCTTGTTTTAAGCCATAGAGTGATTTCTTTAATTTAAAAACATGTTCTGGAAATTTTTCATTTTCAAAACCAGGAGGTTGATGAACATAAACTTCTTCTTCAATTAAGCCATTTAAGAAAGCACTTTTAACATCCATCTGATACAGAGTGATGTTATTCTGTGCAGCAAAAGAAATAAGCAAATGAATAGATTCTAACCTTGCCACAGGAGCATATGTCTCTGTGTAATCTATACCTTCTTGTTGACTGTAGCCTTGAGCAACCAGTCTAGCCTTGTTTATGATGACTTCTCCTTGCTCATTCAGCTTTTTTCTGTAAACCCATTTCGTTCCAATGATATTAAATCCTTTTGGTCTTGGAACCAGATCCCAAACATCATTCCTTGTGAATTGATTTAGCTCCTCTTGCATAGCAAGTATCCAATCATTGTCTTTCAGAGCTTCATCCACAGAGGTATGTTCAATAAGTGATACTAAACCAAACAATGATGTTCCAGATGATTTGAGAAAGGATTTTGTTCTGATGGGGTCATCCTTCTTTCCAATAATCATTTCCTCTGGGTGAGAAGCTTTGATTCTGGAGGACTCTTTCAGAGGGGTTTCTTCAGAGATGGTTAAATTGTCCAGTTGAGCAGCTAAAAGAGTAGCATTTGAAGTAGCTTCTGGTCCTTTTGCTTTAACTCTATTTGCCTCTGATCCTTCAGAGCCTGACATGAATTGATTCCCCCACAATCAGTGTCTCAGTATTGTATACTCTGTAGTCTTTTGAGCGTTCAGAATATCCAAGCATAAAACACTTATGTGCTTTAGAGTCAAACTTGTTCAGATTATCTTTAGTATTCAAAATAAAACAAACACATCTAAAAGGATGGAAATAAGAAATGTTGGGCTTTATATTCCTCCACAATTCATAAGGAGTCTTCTCCAGAAGAGGTCTTACAGACACTCTGTTCTGAATATAACATGTTGTATTAATTGCTTCTGCCCAAAAATGTTTTGCCATATTAGTCTCATTGATCATGGTTCTGGCCATTTCTTGCAATGTTCTATTCTTTCGTTCTACAACTCCATTCTGTTGAGGAGTTCTAGGACAAGAGAAATCATGTGCAATGCCATTTTCTTTAAAATATTTTTCAAAATATTTATTTTCAAATTCACCACCATGATCACTTCTGACTTTGATAATATTAAAATTCTTTTCAGTTTGGACTAGATTGCAGAAGTCAAAGAATACAGAATGTGACTCTTCCTTGTGTTTTAGGAATTTTACCCATGTCCATCTGCTGTAGTCATCAACTATGACTAATCCATACTTCTTGCCTCTGATGGATGCAGTTTTCACTGGTCCAAACAGATCAATATGAAGTAGCTCTAATGGTCTAGAGGTAGAAACAACATTTTTAGATTTGAAAGAAGATTTTGAAAATTTTCCTTTCTGACATGCTTTACAAAGAGCATCTGAGTTGAACTTCAACTTAGGAAGTCCTCTGACCAGATTGAGCTTGTTAATCTGAGATATACGTCTCATGCTAACATGACCCAATCTTCTATGCCAGACCCATTGCTCATCATTAACAAACATAAGGCATTTAACATTTTGGTTTTTCAGTTCTGAAAGATTTATCTTATAAATGTTGCTCTTCCTTTTCCCATTAAAGAGGATTGAACCATCTTTTTAACTAACAGCTTTACAACATTTTTGATTAAAGATTATATCATAACCATTGTCACTTAATTGACTTATGGACAATAGATTATGTGTTAATCCTTCAACAAGCAGAACATTAGAGATAGAAGGGAGGTTACCATTACCAATTGTTCCAGAGCCAATGATTTTTCCCTTTTGGTTTCCTCCAAACTTCACATCTCCTCCAGATCTAAGTTCCAGGCTTTGGAACATAGACCTTCTTCCCGTCATATGTCGTGAGCATCCAGAGTCCAGGTACCATGACTGGTGTCTTAACTTTGCTGTTAAGGACATATGCAACATAGAATATTTTATCCTTAGGTACCCATATATTTCTGGGTCCTCTGGGGTTAGTTGGTCTGAAGAGGTTTTGGTTTAATAAAGCCTTTTGTGATCAGATTTGTACATGTGTGCTCTATGTCATTTAGGTGACCATATTTAAAATGAGTGTACAGAGGAGTATGCTTGATGATCAGCTTATCAATAGGTTTTGGATTTAAATCCTTCCCAGAGGGTGATTCATATCCAATTCCTTTTCTGTTATTCCTGCTAACACCATAGATCATGGAAGCCATTTTGCTTCTATCTAGGCCTCTGGACAGGAACTTCTGAAAACTATAGTCGTACTCTTCTAAAATATTTTTGGAGCAAGACATAGTATCTAAATCAGACTTTTGTTAAGCTTTTTCTAAATCAATTTTTATTTGAACTTTTTTTTCTTTTAGCTCAGCAATTTCTGATTTCATCTGATCAGTCTTAGATGCAAGATAGCTCTTAAGCTTCTTGTATTTGAGTATGATTTTACTATAGTTTTCAACCATCTCAGATAAGCTTTCAACTAGCTCAGCTCTGGTAAGTTCAGAAAATACCTCTTCTGAATCTGATTCTGATCCAAATTCAGATGTTTCTTCATTGTCTTCTGTGTCAGCCATCAGTGCAACATTTGCACATTCTTCCTCTGACTCTGATGAGGCTTCAGAGTCATCTGAGTCATCCCACGTGGCCATCAGGACTTTCTTCTTTTTCTCAAACTTCTTTCTGGGTTTCTCCTTTTGAAGTTTGGGACATTCACTTTTGTAGTGTTCTGGCTCCTTGCTCTCAAAGCACACAACTTCTTTCTTGCCATATCTTTTGTGTCCAGAAGATTCCCCATGTTGTTCTGGTCTTTTAAAGTTTCTGAACTTCTTTTGCTTATGCTTCTAGAGTTGATTTATCCTTCTGGAAAGCAAAGACAGTTCATCTTCATCTGAGGAAGATTCTCCAAAGCTTTCCTCAAGTACCTGAAAAGCTTTCGTGTCAAATTTTTTATTAGCTTTTAAAGCAATAAACTTACCTTTCTTCTGAGGCTCGTCTTCTTCCAGCTCTATCTCATGACTCCTTAAGAAACTGATGAGTTCCTCCATAGTGATCTTGTTAAGATCCTTTGATAGCTTCAGCGTTGTGACCATGGGTCTCCACTTCTTTGGTAGACTTCTGATGATCTTCTTCACATGATCATAAGTGGAGTATCCTCTGTCAAGGACCTTCAAACCAGCTATCAGAATCTGGAATCTTGAAAACATGGTTTCCACTGATTCTTCATCCTCCATCTTGAAGGCTTCATACTTTTGAATAAGTGCAAGAGCCTTTGTCTCCTTCACTTGAGAGTTTCCTTCATGTGTCATCTTTAAGGACTCAAACATGTCAAACACTGTTTCTCTATTTGTGATTTTCTCATACTCAGTATGAGATATAACATTTAACATAATGGTTCGAGCTTTGTGATGATTTCTGAAATCTCTCTTCTATTGGTCAGTCATTGACTTTCTGTCAATCTTTTTGCCCTTACCATCAGCGGGGTGAATGTATCCATCAATGACCAAATCCCATAGATCAGCATCATAGTCTAGAAAGAAACTTTCTATTCTATCCTTTCAATAATCAAATTTTTATCCATCAAACACTAGAGGCTTTGTGCTGATTCTATCTTTATCATAATATTTGTTATTTGAAGTTGAAGTTTCAGCCATAATATATCAAGGATAATAAATCAAGAGTTTTCCCAACTGGATCTTTCTCTGTCACTGTTAAGTGATAGCACTTCAGAGCCGGAGCTCTTATACCAATTGAAGGTAGGAAAACACTTAGAAGGGGGGTTGAATAAGGGGTTTTCAAACAATTATGACAATAGATAATAACAAGTTATTTTTATCCTGATTCATTTGAACTCAAACTACTCCAGTCCACCCGGCCAAGGTGATTTCGCCTCTCACAAACAAGGACTTAATCCACTAAATCAAAACCTGATTACAGTGATATCACTAAGACAACTGTCTTAGTCTTCTCAAGAATCCTGACCACAACTTAGTCTCTCAAGGAACTTTTACAAGATAAAATACAATGTGTTTAAGGTGCTTCTAAAAAGCTATTATCACAAATGTGATTTACACAAAATGAAGAGCAAATAAAACTTGTGTTTTTCTTTGTATGAGTTTCTACTTTGATTGCTTCTTTCTGAATTCTTATCAAAATGTTTATCAAATTCTTAACCTTGAAGTGTTGATGAAGACTTCTTTATATACTCCACTTTCTCAAATACTGTGTAGATGAAAGTACTGTAGGATGTAGACAAAAAGGACAAATACTTTTCGTCTTTATTTGACATTCCCTTTTTGCCCGAATTCATGTGCCATACACGAATGAGAAATAGTACCGTTGGTAGTGGTTAGCAACGTATCTTTCTTGAACACTTCCTTTTCAAATGAACATATATGAAAAATAATCTTTGCATCAGATCCTCTGATGTTGTTCCGTGTTGTTCTTTATCAGAGTCACTCTATCCAGAGTTTTGTAGCAAAGTGCTTAGCGTGAACGATCAGAGTTGACTTGATTCTCAAAGCCTCTGTACTAGCAGCATTTAGTTCTCACAGAGTCTTCTGAATATTCTGAATCTTTTATACTCTGCACTCAGAGTCTTCTGTAGGTAGCGCTCCAGAGTCTTCTGTGCTGCTGGCGCTTCAGAGTCTTCTGCAGCTTGCACTTCAGAGTCTTTTGCAGCTTGCGCTTCAGAGTCTTTTGCAGCTGCACTTCCTACGCTCAGAGCTTTGCGTTATAATGATCAGAGCTTTGCTTTAAATAATGTTCAGAGGAATTCTTTTTGTCTTCAGATGAATATTTATTTGATGTCTGAAACAAAAACACTTGAACAAAATTAGAGTATATATTTTCTTATACAAAATTTCATTAATGTTATCATCAAAACATTGAGATATATTAAGAAAAAATCTGTGTTCTAACAGGAATGACAACATCAGGCACCAAGCACAATTCCAGAGCGCTGAAAGAATTTGAGTTGTGGCCCTCCATGACTCAGAGTTTCTCAGCTAGATCTCGGCACATCTTGATAGCTTCGGAATCCTGAGCAGCAACAGGACTGGCATTAAGGATAGCAGCATGATAGTTTTGAACATCATCATACTGGTCCAGTAGGTTATCTTCGGCATGAGGAACGAGGATCTGAACAACCCTAGGTTGGGCTTGCGGAATATCCCCAATAGTAACTACAGGCATTGGGATTGGTTGAGAAGTGGTTCCTTCATCTGCAGTAGCAAAGTTCATTTGCATCCTATAAGGGTTGGGAATAGGAACTGAAAGTCTTGAAGTAGACCCTTGCATTTGACCATTGTTGTTGACGATAACAGGGGCTTCACATTGTTCTTCTTCCTTTCTGGCTGTAAGGAGGGCTTCAAGAATCTGGTCAATCTTTCCTTTGATGGAGTCCAACTCTTCTCGGAAGGCAACTTACTCTTGTTGAATTTGCTCCATCATTCGTCTTGTATTGGCTCTAGTTGCGTACTAGTGTCGAGGAATCAGCTTGATTTACTGGAGAGGAAGGAAGGAGAAATGAGATTCTGCTGAAGGAATGAAAATGCAATATGCACAACAGATGCAATGCAAATGATATGCGAGATGCAATTCAAGATGCAAGATTCAGTATCACAGGATTACATTTTAAATAGTTCTGAAGCTGGTTACTATAACAAGTATGTAACCACAGTTTCTGATCAAAGAATCCTTACAAGTAAACCTTATACAGGAAGGTCTAAATTCCTTACCCATAAACCCACTCATGGGGTGGTCTTTACGTTTATGGATACGGTTCCCAGGATCACGGACACTAATCACATCAACGTCACGCAACAAGCTAGCTGTATTACGACGATAATGACGATAAGGTCTCTCCTGAGCAGAGTCCTCATGTTAGGCACACAAGGAAGTCCTTGGAGACTAACACTACACGACCAGCAATATAAAACTAGTGCTTAAAGGGTTTCCAGAATCACGAACCCTTCATTAATTAAATCGTGCCACAGGCTAACTGTGTTACAACAAGATCTATGAATAGGTCTCCTCTAGAGGAGCTTTCATGCTAGGCACACAAGGAGCGAGTCCTTGGGGACTAACACTAATCGACTGCCAATTCTAAACTAAATGTTCTCTCTGCTTTTACCAAAGTTCGGGCGCAGAACCTTTCTCTCGATGTCATCCCAAGGACCCACAGGCGAGAAAGATAACAAGCACAAATAAAAGCCACAAGAGAACAAATACATAAATGAGAAGAAAAATAAAACAAAGATAACACTCCTCACAAAATCCTAAGATAGGCTCGACTCTCTCTTGCATAGAGAAAATACATTCCCGAGTAGAGTCGCCAGCTGTTGCACCTCAAAAAATCATAAATCGAGAAGTACGACCCTCACACGAAAGGCACGGAAACACAGTTCGACAGAGTCGCCACCGAACTTTATTTATCCCTCAAAAGGGAAAGGAAAATATTGAGAAAACCCTTTACAATGAAAGGATAGGAACAGGGTTGTCACAACCGATGTTCCGGGTTCGGGAGTCGGTTACGCAAGGGGAAGGTATTAGCACCCCTCACGTTCGTTGTACTCAACGGGAACCTCTTAGGGTATTTTGCAATGAGCGTTATCTAAAATTTGCTTGTTTTCTTCTCAAAAGTAAATGTGAATCGGTAGGATAAAAGGATATAGATGCTAGGGGAAATGGGTGGTTATAGGTTAGGGTGCTCGCCAAGGATTGGGGCCCTTGTGCCTATGTATGCTCATTCGAACGAGAATGAGAAATCAAAGTGTCGTAGTTCGACTACGGGAAAGGATAGGGGGTAAATAGAAGATGAAGAGGATTGTGCTCGCCAAGATCATCGCAATCTTGTGCCTACGTATCTTACATTCAAGAGAATGAAGAATTAGAGCGTCTGCAGTTTGTGGTAACGACAACGAAAATAGAGGGGTTTGGATTGAATTGAAATCGGGTTTAGGAATGAAAGATTGAATGACAGGCAACCCAAGGGGCGTGCCTCGAGAGCTGTCACTTAAGGATTCAAGGAATGTGAGATTCGAAGAACTCAGTTCTTTCAAAAGTTGATTGAATAGGGTTTGAGGAACGATTGGACATTTTGAATTCGAAAGAGTGAACTAATAACAACTCAAGGGGTGTGTCTCGAGAGTTAATCATTCGGAGTTCCAAGGAATTCTAGACTCCAAGAATATCCTTCTTCCATAATTTTGATCACGAAAATGTTTGAATAAGTATTAGGTGTTTTAAGACGAAAGGGTGAATGAATGACAACCCAAGGCGTGCGCCTCAAGAGCCATTCATTCGGAGATTCAAGGAATGTTAGACTCCAAGAATCTTTTTCGTTAAGTATTTAAGAAAAACGTGTTTGAATAAAAGATTGAATCGAACACGTTACAAGAAGAGGTGGACTGCGAGGCAACATGCACTTGGCTTACAACTCTGTTTAAAATACCACTTGACGTTGGATCAAGGGCTTGACTTTATATTTGCGTGCGAAGCGTGTTGGAATGGAAGTTGATTTGAAAATGGCTTGACAACAAGTCGAGGGTTTGATTGAAAATGGAACCAGCTTGACGATGAATCAATGGTCAAGGTGTGAGAAACTATACTAGTCCCTAAGGGTTCCCCCAATATCAAAACTACGATGAAGTGTGAAAGTGTGTGTAATAGGTTGATGGCGAATGTGTATGAGCACTCGACTTACAGAGGGTGTTTGACAATGGCTCGATGATGAATCGAGAATTAGTTTGAAAACGGTTTTAATCTACGCTAGTCCCTAATGATGCCCCTAGAAGATAAAAACATGATCAAAACAATATGAATACGTACATCAAAATGGGAGAGGGATTCATGTGAGTTACACGGTATTGTACGAAATAAATGGTCTCGTTGCAAGGTAGCCCAAGAGAAAGTTGTGTATGCGTGAACGGTCCTAAATTATGGCTTGAGCAAAAGTCGAACAAAACTCCAAGCTAGGGTTTCTGACTAAGTCTCATAGTCCATTGCTCAGACAAATAACCAACAGTCCACCAATTTAGGCTTTTATCGTTTCGATATTTATTAAGTGTTTTTGAATTGAATATGAATAGGAGATGAACAATATGAATATGTACAATATGAATAATATCACAATATGAATAATATGGCAAGATATATAATAATATAATCGAGATAATATTCATAATAATATAATCGAGATAAATATCAACAAGTATATGAACAAGATAATATAAATCAAGATAATATTGACTGGATGTAAAATAGTGTATATTTGACTGAAAATAAAATAGTTGTATATTGACGGAAAGTAAAAATTAGTGGTTAGTCGATTTGTGATTTGAATTGGGACGAAATATAGCACTAAATTGTCGTAGCTCGACTTATGACGAAAGTCAAACTATAGGAGGTCGCACAAATTGATATCCGTGCTAAAAACAAGATAGAGAAATGATATTTTGGACCCTTCTCCGATTTAATCGTGTCGCACGGACAGGATAGGGTGATCTCGTCTTAATCACAAATTTATGTTAATTAATCAAGGGTAACCTATCACGGTCCAAATTATAGGAAATGACCTCTATGGTCATTTTCTATAGATTTGAAATAATGAAGGTTAACAACCTCAATAAATCAACTTTCGTAAATTTAAAGACTTTATTGATCGAGAACGAGATTAAAAATAGAAGAAGATCTAGAAAAAAGAGAATGGAAATTGAAATGAAACCGGTCTCATCTTAATCAAAATTAATCGATAATCTAAGATATTAGACTTTCATTTACCAATGATTGAATAGAATCGAAACGAAAAGAGAAATAAAATCAAAATTTAAAAAAAAACATTAGAAAAAAAAAGTCAAAAAAGAACCAAAGATCAAAATACTAAGAACCAATATTTTTGAAATAAACTATTTAGAACAAATTAGAAAAAATCCTTAAAAAAATTAAACCAAAAAATTCTTAAAAGAAAAAGAATAAATAAGGAAAAGGGGTGCAAAATGAGGAAAGGGGTGGTGGTGAGAAATGAGACTCAAATGGTGAAAACATGGGATCATGTGGGCTTTAAGACCATCCCCCAAAAACAAAACAGCTCAGGCTTGTTTTCAAAACCAAAATCCAAAAAAAAAAAAAACACGGTGAAACAAATAACACTTAAGACCTAAAGTTCTGACCATACACAGTGTTCTCTTTTCTAAAACGAAATTATGACATCCTCAAATTCTGAGGTTCAACCAAAATGTGTCAAGCAAACTCGATCGAAAACAACATCGCTATTAAAATCTAGAAGAACAAGATGGCGAAAGAAGGAAACGTCTCAAACGGATTCTCAACCTTTTCTTCTCGCCAACCATTCGACATTGGATTTCCAGGTTTATATTCTTAGCCTTAACCTATGTGTGCTCTGATTTGTTCAATCTCTCTCTGTTCTTCTTCTCCTAAACTCTATTTTCAGTTTTGTGTCGATTCTGTTATGGGTTGCAGTGTTTGAGTGGATTTGAATGGTTGTGGTTTAAGGGTTTTGTTCAGAAGAAAAATTGAAGGTTCAAGAAGTAGAAGGTTTTTCGATTAATGGTTTGAAGAGGAGTTGGGTGGGAAAGAAAAAATGAGGGTTTTTGGGTTGTTCTATTATGGTTCTGTAAATGGGGTTGTTGGTGGTTGTGATTGGTTATTTCGAATGAAGAGGGGGAGAGGTTTGAGAAGAGGTGATATTGGCTTTTTTCAGCTCCTTCTCAAGAGTGATTGAGAGATTTCTTTTATAGGGGAATACGAGGGTCTTTCGGGGAAAAAAGAATCGTGACGTGATTTTTATAATTCTCATCGTTTTTTATCGTTTGCAGGTTGTGTAGGTTTGTGATCTGTTGCTGCGGTTTGGCAAAGCTGCTAGGTGATGAGAAGGCTTATGTGTTATTGAAAATGGCTGGGTTGATTTTGTTTTATTCATGGTGCTCTGTGTGTATGGCTTAATGGTTAGATGTAAGGTGAGTGTATCTGTTATGGTTTCCACTTTGAAAAGTTGCGTGAGGTGGTAGCGATTATTTTTGTTGCTTGAACTTGCGTGGCATGGTTTATTTCATGTGCAGTGTTATGAATTGGTAGGGTCAAGTTAATTGCTTTTGCTTTTGTTGTTTCACAAGTACAGGTTCGGTGAATTGTGGAAGCTGGACCAGCAGGTTTTGTTGCATTATTCATAGTGGGTTTGGAGGTTGTAGAGGTTATATGAGTTTGTTTTAGTGATGTGTTTACTCAGATGTGTGTCATATGCTCCACAAGCTAGATTCTCTTTTTTATTTTTCTTTTTTAATTTGTAAATGGGCTTTGTGACATTGGGGCTTAAATTATTGTATTATTTTTTTAGAACTTTTTGTATTAATGGGCTTAGTAGTGAAAATATGGACTTTTGTGCTTTGAAACTTGAATTGAATTTTGGATTTTTTTTTGGACTTTGATAATGCCATTTGCACCTTGAAATTGTCTTAAACAAAGCTTTGATTTTCGTTCTTAAATTGGTAATTGTGTGGATTAATAGTCTTCATGAATGATTAGTCTTCATGAATGATGATGAACAAAATACCAATTGAATCCAAATCACACACAATGTGCCTTGTAGTCATCTCTTGATTTGAAATGTGTCACACTTGATTTGAATTTAGGAATTACACAAATCCTTGAATTCTTCTTGAACCAATGCCTTGAACCAATCTTAAAAAATGGACTTCAAAAATGAACAGATCTTGAACACATAGCCATTTGAATTATGATGAATCATAATCTTCACTATGGACTAAATGAACAAGCCTTAAAATTAATAACATGACTTAGTGCATAAAACCCTAATTAGAAATGAATCGGTCATTAATGGTCCCTCAATCATGAAACAAGTGATAACTTGATGCAATTTGATAATTTAGCCCGTTCACAATTGTCTTGCTTTGGCACAGAAACCCTAATTATGGCTTCAGACACACACCATATAAATCTTGCATACTTTGAGCTTGAGCATAAAACAAACTCTTGTCTTACCAGAATTAGGTCAAACCAAATGAAACTCAATTCATAATGAACGCCCTCCTGACTGAATTCCCTCAAATAACACAGACCTAGGCAACTGGAAAACAACATATATTTGGATTTTTTTGATGGACGTACAGATGAAGGCAATATACATGTAGGACAAATTTGGGGTATGACAGTAGGCCAGGTGGAACTATTGTTGATGGAAATGCCATATTTCATAGACTCTTTTAGGTGTTTCAACCATGCATAAAAGTTTTTGCATTCGTCAAACCTATTATTCAAATTGATGGAACATGGCTATACGGAAAATACTACTAGTTGAAGGTGATACGACAATAATAATGTTTTTCCCATAGCCTTTACTCTGGTGGAAGGTGAGACCGCTGCTGGTTCGAGTTCCATCCTTAAGAATCTTAGAACACATGTGGTTCCATAAACCAATTTCTATTTGATTTCATACAGGCATGATGCTATTACGAGTGCTTAGAATAACCATGATAACGGGTGGCATAATCCTCCTTCTACCCATGTCTATTGCATTAGACATATCACACAAAAATTCATGCATGCAATCAAAGACAAGAACCTTAGAAATAAAAGTTGTGAATGCATGGTATGCTCTAACTTAACTATCATTTCAATACCACCTTAACGAAATTAGGATGTCAAATACAGATGCAGAAAAGGTGGTTGGATAACACTCCATTAGACAAGTGGACAAAGGCATTTGGCGGTGGATGTCATTGGGGCCACATGACAACAAACCTTGTGGAATCCATGAACGACGTCTTTAAAGGAATCAGTAACCTTCCAATTACCACATTGGTGAGATCAACCTATTATAGCTTGGCATCACGTTTTGCAACAAGAGGTGAAATATGGAGTGTAGTGTTAATGTCGGGTTAATTATTCGGTGAATGCATAATGAAAATGATGAAAGATAAAACTATCAAAGCCAACACACATGCAGTTACAATCTTTGACCGTCATAGGCAAACTTTCAGTGTACAAGAAATAATGGACCACAAAGAGGGGAGGCCAAATTTATCCTATGTTGTGAAACTAAATAGATGTTGGTGTGACTGTGGCAAGTACCAAGCCTTCCACGTACCTTGCTCCCATGTCATTACAGCATGCATACATGCTTGTCAGGAATCTTATAGTCATCTATCTGATATTTACAAGGCCATTAACATTATGAATGTCTACAACAAAGGCTTCACAGTGCTAGCAATGGAGGAATATTGACCTTCATACCAATGGAACATAGTTTGGCACAATGATGAGATGCGAAGAAAGAAAAAATGACGCTTAAACAACACGCGTATAAGAACATAAATAGATATGGCTGATAAAATGATAAGTTTATACAGTATATGTCGTTAGCCCGGACACAATCGGAAAAACTGTCCCAACGTCGGAGCAACCTCAGCATCATAATTTAGTTTCTACTTTCAATTATTGTAACCTTATATTTTGATATATTAATGACATTTTTTTACAACAAAGTAAACAAAAACAACACATACAACACATGAAATAGATATCAGAACAAATAAACAAAACATTTCTAACTGATTACAACAATCAAAGTGATATCATTTGGTCCAAACATCACTTCCCTGGCATCCTTGTCAGTCTTAAGGCAAATCCACCCACGCAGGTGCATCATGTCTCTCGATACTTCTAATTTTTTCCCTTCAGGTATGTCACCGTCTAACCACCAATTCAGCTCCCTCTTTAGTTGGTTGAATCTTTGAATGTTCCAAAAGAGCATGTCCATTAGAGGTTTCTCTCTCGAATAGATGACTTTCCCGTAGCGGCGATGATAGATGTTATCAGTAATACAAGTATATGAGATAATATGTGAAAATAAATTATCATAACACCTCTATTTATAGAAAAAAATTCACTTTCCACCCTGTCTCGGATTGAATTGGCGACACCCTTTAAAATATACATTGTGGCGCCAATTGGATTGGCAACACCATGTGGTGTCTCCAATCCAATTGGTGACAGCTCTTGCCCTTTGTTAGGGGTCGCCAATTAGTATGGCGCTTTCTCTCAATCAGTACCCCAAAGTGGGGTACTTTGGGATATAATTTGAAAAGTGGGTTATTTTAGAAAAAAAAATTAAAAACTGGGACATTTGAGTAAAAAATTAGAATAAATATGGCCCAACAATATTATTCATAATAGTATCAACTTTTGACTTTTTTTATTATAGATAAAGAAAAACGGGAGACATTTTCATTAGAATTGTCAACTTTTAAGAAAAATAACTTTAAGTTTTTTTTCTTTTTGTTTTCTTTTAAAAACACATTAGTTAAATTTCTTTGAAACCATTATCTATATTCTATTTTGCTTATATTAAAGAAGTGAATTTTTCAATATATGTCCTAAAATGTAGAGTTTAAACCCGAAATATTCCTATAATAAATTATGTTTTTCTGTAAAAATGTATATATTAACAAAAAAAGATCTTTTCAATGTATTTTGTAAGATTAGGTCTACTTGTATTATGTCACACAAAAATTAGTAAAATTTGTTTGTAGATCTAACAGTTTTTTTATCCTCTCTCTATTTTAGATATTTTTTAAATAACCACTATTTTCAAATAAATTATTAAATAAACCATCATTTCAAAATAATTACTAAAATAACTAAGTTTGAGCTAGACACAAAGAGAAGGCACCGTTTGAATTGGCGCATGCATGTCTCATACACTTAGGCGCCATCTCAAATGGTGTATACATACCCTATGTGCCATATGCATTGGCGTATGCATTCATTGCCCCAGTGTATGCTCCATTTTCTATGGCTACTACTTTATACCAACTTTCTTATAAATACAACATCACTTCCTCCTCTTCTTTTTTTGTACTTCTTCTTACTATCTCCTTCCATTTTTATAATCTCCTTTTTTTCCCCAAAATGTCTTCATATATGTGTTCCTATATCCACAAGAGAAATGATGATTTAATTTTTTTGGTAGTAATGCCTCCGATGAAGATCCTACTATAGAATACAAAGACACTCGAAACATCTTAACAAGAGTATGGTCCATTGGTTATATGGAGACATTGTAGAAGGTGAAAAGATCAGAATAATTCAAAGGCTTGTTACCACGTTCAACCAAAATGGAATAGTTTGTTTTTGGGAGAATGTTAAAACTGACAGAGACATTCACATGATGATGTATAGTTCTCATGAAATTATATTGATGGTTGTAATTGCATAGTTGTATTGTTTAGTCATTGTATTTGTTTATTTTGTTGTTTAATTATTTAAATTATTGTGCGTTGTTGTTTTTAAATTATTGTAATGGAATGTTATGATATTTATGAAATAAAAGTTGTTGTTGTGCTTGGTCCAACATTTGGACAGTTTATACGATTGTATATGGGTTGACGTCATGAACTACATAATATCACCACTTTGTTCGTTGTGTCCATTTTGGTACAAATACAAGTAATGTTAGGGCGACCCTTTTTCTTTCTTCGCATAATTTCATTGTGCCAAACTATATCCCATTCATATACAAGTCAATTGTTCTCTTTTATTAGCACCGAAAAGCTAGTATTTTAGATATTGCACAAGTTTAAGACTTGGTAAACAACAGATAGTAAGTTGGAAGGGTCCTGGCTAGCCTTTGAACATGCCGCTATGACATGAGAGTAAGGTATACGAAAGGCTTGAAACTTTCTAAAGTCGCACCAACTTCTATCTAATTCCACTTGATAGGATCCCCTCAACCTCCCTTCATTGTGATCCATTAACTCAGCAACACTGAACTAACCTTTATTACAGTCAAACACTATGACCATATGTGTGTTAGCTTGGCAGCTTCCTCCTTAATGAATTTCATTGAACTATCACTGAGCAACTGCCCAGATGATAAAACAGAACTCCATTTTGAACGTTTGATATCAAAAAGTGACCCGAGGCTAAAATAGGTTGCCCTCACCAAAGCCATTATTGGTAGATTTCAAATTCCTTTGAAGACATAGTTCATTGATTCCACGAGATTTGTTGTCATGTGGCCCCATCGTTATCCATTGTTGTTTGCCCTGGTCTACTTTTCCAACGGAATATTGGCGATCCACCTTACTGCATATGTATTTGTCAATTTGATTTCTTTGTGGTAGTATTTGAAGGAAGGTTCTGTTAATGCATACCCTGTGTTCACAACCTTCTTCTGCAGCATCTTATCTTTGATCTCCCGCATGAAATTTTGAGCGATGTGTCTAATGCAATAGACATGCATTGAAGGAGGATTCTGTCAGCTGTTATCAAGATTTCTATATGCACTCTTAATTGGTGCATATCTGTCCGAAATCAAACATAAGTTAAGCTTGGGAGCAACGTGTAATCAGAGATTTTTTAGCAAAAAACTCCATCCACCAGCAGTCTCCCCTTCAACTAGAGCAAAGGCGATTAGAAAAATGTTGTTGTTGCCATCTTATGTGACTGCCATAAGTAGTGTTCCTCTATATTTCTCGTATAACCAAGTTCTATCAATTTGTATAGTAGGTTTACAAAAGGAAAAATTTTGATGCATGGTTCATACGCCCAGAAGAGTCGGTGGAATATGCCATTTCCACTAACACAAGTTCCATATGGGGTATGTGTCGGCAAGGTCTCCAAAATGACAATAGTCCCTGAAATGTAATCCTTAAGTGCCACCAAATATTTTGGAAGTTCTTTGTACGACTCCTCCCAATTTCCAAACATTGTTTCGACCACCTTAGCCCTATGCTTTCCTGTATGAGGGAGTATAATTGTATCGTGTGATGATATGCAAGATTATTGTACTCGCCTTCAACGACAAATTGTTGCTAATGATAGACAAAATTTCATCGCATATTAACTGAGAGTTGAGTTTGTGATGATCCTGTATCGGATTGGTGATAATACAAGTATGATATGGACCCATAGACCTTATCTTCCAAGAATCACTCCTCTTTCTGTAAGATGTTGTCAATCGGAACGGGCAGACCTCATTACGATAGTAGATCTTATACCTAGTCACATTAGTTCGATTGACCCTATAATCAGTTGATATTTCCATATGATACTACTTAATAGCTCTGACACAATCTTCTTTTGTTCATAAATTGTTTCCCTCTTTTAATGCTTCTTGTGTTTGCATATACTGATTGTGAAAAATATCTGACGATGGTTTATCTGCATTCGAGTTCAAGTTTGTCATGTGTTGAGGTGGACAATAAACATGAATAGCTGGTAATGGATCTTCCTCGTGGTTGGCAGTGGCGTCGTTTACCATTTGATCAACTAAGACCTCAACTTCTTCTTCTTTGTCAACAACATCGACTTCAGCTTGTTCGTTATTAGTTTCTCAAAAACTTGTGAAGGATAAACGAACTGAGACATTTGATTTTGTTGTTGTATAATATAAAGCTCAATATCATTGAAACTAGAATGTTCATGAATAAGAAACATATTATGAACATCTTCATCATCTCAGATCTTTATCTGGAAAAACTTAACTTGGTTGTTAGTAAAAAATACTGGATTCTTATAGATGTTCTGGCCCACTAGACTACATTGCAATTTATTTTCTATTCTCTATTTCAAATGGTAAAAATTTGATCTTCTGCTAATAGAAAACCGAGTAATTTTGATATTACAAAAACTGAAACCGCTTAGGTTATATTCAAATATCTCACCATTGATATGAGCATTGATCATGTATTGTGGTGTTTGAGCCATGCATGCAATATGTTAATGTACTGGTGTCGCGGTGAGAATCAGATATCAAGCTATTAATTAACTTGAATCACAAATCATAATTCACCACCGATCTTTAATTTATCCAAGGGAAGTGAAAAAGAGCGAATAACCCAAAAATATGCAATTCAATGCAAAACAAAGAGAATCTAAGGTTCAGGGGTTGGTTATACCTAGGGAAGGTGCTAGCATCCTAAATATCTGTAGTACTCTACAAAAACCTCTTGTTTTATTGTGTTATTTTTTCTTTTGTCTACTAAAGGGTGAGAAGGTAAAGGGAAACCTAAAGTGTTATTTCTAAGTATGTTCGCCAAGACATCACATCTCGTGCCTACGTATCCCAACAAGAACGGAATCAGATCATTCGTAGTTCCCCTTAAAGGGTAAATAAAGTTTGTTGATTAGTTTTAGGAGAAGAGACAAGTCATAATCTTAAGGAGAAAACTCAACTTAAAACACCACAAACATGTGGAAGACGGGTCTTTGCTTCGCATTGAGAGAAGGGATCCAACTCAGATATAGAATCAACGAGTATGCCACATACCTCTCTCGAGCGGAAAAGAATCTACATCTTTCTTGACTATGTCATAGGGTAGGAGAATTATATATCGACTAGGGATGGCTAGTGCCTAATTCTCTTGTGGGAGAATATGAACCTTAATTGTAAGTTATCTAGAGTTCAAATCCTAAGGGAACCTAACTTGAGGATACAAGGATGTATGTTAAGTTGATCGACCTGAAGGGAAACAAGGATCAAGTAAAGAGGGAAATGATGCAGATAAAAATGCAATGCGTATGACTATAAAGTCAAGAGCACATCTTTCCCTTGGCTTCATGACATAAACAATAATCATAACAATTCAAGAGCCATCATTAAATGTCAAACAAAACAGACGTTAAGATACGTGATCATACAAGGATGCATCAAGAACTAATCATAAGCTTATGAGAAAGTGATCACATCTTCATAATTCTAAAATAAGAATTTAGTCACAAATTTAAACCAAGAATTAATCACAAATTTAGCATCACAATTAATATAAAGATCCAAATTTTAAACAAAATTGAAATCAAGGTTAACATCTCAATTTTGATTAAAAAAATCAAAATTAACCATTAAAATCTAATATCAAAATTAACCTAAAAATTAAAATCGACATATAGATTAAACCAGAAATAGTCTAAATTAATAAATAAAAACAAAAGTAAACAATAATTATAATAACAATAATAATAAATAAAATAAAATAAAAATAAATAATAAAAAGAAACAAATGGGGCTGTTACTAAGCCCGTCACTAAGCCCGTCACTAAGATAATAAAAAAACACAATGGGCTCACATGGCAAGGCCCACCCGAGTCTTAAGGTAGCAACAAGGGACTCAACATAACTCTCTCTCCCTCTCGATTTGGCACAAAACTCGCTCGAGAGCACTCTCACCACTCGCGTTTCTCTTTTATCCTCCACCTCGCTCGTCTTTTCACAACAACCATTACAGCCTCCTCCATGTATCATCATCACCTTTGATTCATCAAAAGGAACAGTTTCGCACGAACTCGTCGTGATATCACTCTCAGCTACAAGCCTTGAACTGGGTTCACGACAATTGATTCAACGACCACGTTGAGGACATGAAATTGGAACGGAATGTTGCAGGAAACATATTCGATTCAAACATGAGATTACATACCTCTGAAGAAATTCAATGCGGTGGTCTCGACAATGTCGACGATTTCGAAGGTATCTCTTTCTTTCCCAATTCTATGTTGTCGCGCATCATTTTATTATTGTTGCTATTCTTCTCTTGAAAACTGTGTGTATTGCTCAGTTGCTTCAGGATCGTGTCATATTTCCCTTTCGATGTGTATACTCTAACGTGTATGTTATGTTGTTCTTCACTGATGTGTATGCTTTGTTGTTATCTGTGGTTGCTTTCTTCCTTCCTCCGTTTGATTCTTCAACTCATCCGCGTGTGGGTTTATGAAGGTTGTGGGAAATGTTTATCGATGCGCATGTGTATGGGTACTAGGTGTTAATGTTTTGTTTATTTCACTATATTTTTAGAGAATATCCAGATGCGAATACATGGTTTGAGGGAAATGATTTATTGATAACAATTTCACTCCTTTTAATGGTGTATTGTTATTAAGGTGTATGTGATTTTACAGGTTATTGTTTTCTATGAAACTGTGTTTGTGTTCTGTTATGATTTTCTTAATTTCTCCTCCTAATCTCTTATGTGTATGTGGGTGTTTTGAAGGTGATAAAGTTCGTGTATCCTGGATGATTTGTGTAACACCCCAAATTTAATCGGAATATTTTAATTTATTTATTTAATTGAGAATATTCATATTTTGGGTGTTTCCGGTGATTTTCGGTGTTTTGTGGAATTATTGAGAATTATAAAAATTATGGGTTATTTATTTAATTGATAGTATATAATATTAATTTATTAATATTTTTATGAATTAAAATAAATATAAGAGGAATAAGGGTAATTTGGGCAATTGAGAGGAGTATGTGAGGGTATAATGGAGAGAGCCCAATTGTGTGGCCCAAGTCTAAGTTTGACAAAATAGAATTCTGAAGGTTTAGGATTCATTTTTGTTAACCGTGAAAAGAATGGAGGTCATAGCTCTGAGGAGGGAGAAGTGGAGGCGAAAGCTTCGGAAGATGCCCGGAGATAATCGTGAAAGCTTTGAATCGGCTAAGGTATGGGGAGTATCGTTGTTCATGATTTTCTACGTATGCCTTTAGATGTGTTTATGGTTGGTTTATGATTTAAGGTATCATGGAAAAATAGGAAATTTGATGATAAGGCTTTGAGGTTAGGGGTAATGGTATGTAACACTGAATATTGATATGAGAAAGGGAAACCTTAGGCCTTCATGGCCAAAACCTTGGGTTGTGATATGTTTGACCCTGTAGGAATAGGAATGTTCAAATGTGAGTAACTCTGATGCACTCAGAGCAATTGCAGGAAAATAGTGATTTAGGCAGTGCAAATGTTGCCAGATTGGCCTAATAAACCATAGATTTTGTGTTGTTATCGTCGTATGACCTTAGGGATGATTTATGGATGTTTTGGGGGCATTGGGTAAGTGAATCGTATGAGTATTTGGGCAAGAATCAGTTCTGGTCGTAACAGGTTTTGCTGTCATCGCACTGTTCGCCTAGCGAGCATGCCAGCGAAGACTCGCCACAGACTCGCCTAGCGAGCATGCGAGCGAAGACTCGCTAGTGACTCGCCTAGCGAGCAAGCCAGCGAACGTAGCAGAGTTCGTGAAAGTTTATCGTGTTGCAGCGTCGCCTTGATATTTGATTCGGGGATTTCTGGGATGGATTACCATGAGTATGGCAGTGAGGAATTATGTGATTAATAGGCGATAGTGTGAGGATTATCGCGAGTATAATTGATGAATTAATGAGATAATATGGGTAGTATTATGAATTAATATATGATAATATGTGGTAATATGGTGGGCTAATATGAGGATGACTATGATGCAAATATGTAAATATTATGATGAATTATATGACGATTTCGATGATGTATGATGATGATGATTATTATGATGAATTATGTGATAACATGAGATATGTTGATTTATGCGATGATGATGATTATTATGATGAATTATGTGATAACATGAGATATGACAAATTATGTAATGATGATGATTATGTTGATGAATATGATGAATATGATGAGTATGATGAACGATGATGCACCTATGATGTTATTATGAGGATGATTTGTGACGTGTGCATCATGCATTCATGTGCATCCGGACTTCGGTTCAGGACCTCGATTACTTTGGCTTCAATCCCACTGTGCGGATGTGAAGTATTTTGATGTGCTTCGGTTCTCTAGTAGAATCGATCCTATTGATGGGGATCTATGGAGGGTTGATGGCCCAGTGTCCATCGCAATGTGATGATTGGTACCACATGCATTGAGTTGTTTCGCATTGCATTTATGAGTCTTTTTGTATAAATTGTGACGTTGTGGCCTTCGAGGCATATTTGAGGAATATGAATGTGTTGGATATAATTATGATGTCGTTTATGCATTAATTGTTATACATTGATTATTATGAACTATTTTACTCACCCTGCCTGTTTGAATGTTACCTCCACGTGGGTAACATGCAGATGATCCAGTTTAGCCATGGATGTTGT
The DNA here is from genome assembly GCA_963859935.3 of Lathyrus sativus. NCBI lineage: Eukaryota > Viridiplantae > Streptophyta > Magnoliopsida > Fabales > Fabaceae > Lathyrus > Lathyrus sativus. Next base: position 259,153,230 of record OZ012740.1, read on the forward strand.
CGAGGAGTATTTTGAAGTTTTGAGTGTTTTAGTCTTTTGGTCAGCTTAAAGGGTCTTGCTCTGATATGTAACATCGGGTTGGGTGCTTTGAGTTGATCTTATATCAGTGGGTTATTTTACTTATTTTCCCTTTTGAGGAGAAACCTTGATTTATGTTGAGTTCCGCTATTTTATGATGTTTTGATGTATTTTGAGAAAACCTGTGTTTTACGGAGTATTGACCTATTTTGATGACTTAGAAACATACGCCCTTTTGTGGATTTTTAATGAGATTTATTTATTCACTCTAATTTTCGTGTTATTTTACCTTAATAATTTTGGGATAGAAAAAGGGTGTTACATTAGTGGTATCAGAGCAGGTCGGTTCGTCCGGCCAAGTTGTCTAATGTTGGTTGTTCCCTTGTATGCGACATGTGTGTGAAAACACTATCGGTACATGTTTGTTGTCTAACCTTTCTCTGCAGAAGTGGGAATGAACTAAGTGGGGGAGAAGCTTGTGTTTCTCCAGGATGCTGCGAGTGTGGAGTGGTGGCTCAGTGTGTCGATGAATGCTCTCATAGTTTGGTAAAGATGGTTTGTACCCCATCATGATTTTCGGCTGTCTATTGACAAATTGAGGAACTGATCACCCTTAATCTCTTGTTGATAATAGACGGGGTCATGTTGGATGGGATAGACGTGTCTTGCAAGCTTAGATAGCGGGTGCAGAGAATTGTTTTGAGTTAAGCTAAGTGCTTACGAATTGTTTTGATGAGTCGATGCAGGATGGGGCTAAGAGGTTTATTTTGATGGAGATTTTAACTGTTAATAAAAATGGAGAAGTTTGTGGTTTTCCGATTAATTGTGGGTTTCTGGAAGTTATCCTGACAAGATAGTGATATACAGCCAGAACGCGAAGTGGAGTTGTGATCGACTCAGTTACGGAAACTAGTCCGATATTGAGAGCTCCATATTATATGTTTGTTTGGATGGTCAAGGAATTAAATTGATTGAGTAGTTTCGAGACTTGTGTCTGGTGTGTGTGCTGAGGCGACAGATTGTGAGGTCGAGTATATTAAAGGTGGACAGTGATTTCAGGTGAATATTAGAGAAAGTCAGATGTGGAATGTAATATTGGTATAATTAAGACTTTAAATATTTCCAAGTTGAAGATGTGTTGAATGGCCTCCTTAGTGTGAAATTATTGTTGTACGTCGAACTCCGAGATCACAGCTTTTTACGGAATCGAAATCGGACACCCGGAAGTCATCTAACGGTCAAAAATAGAATTTTGGACTGTCAGGTTCACTAGGCGAGCAATATCCTTCGCCTAGCGAACAGCTCCAGGAGGATGTGGCTGCTCGCCTCTGTGTTCGTAGGGCGAAATGTCCTGGGACAGAAGAATGTTATTTTCATATTTTTGTCGTAACGGGAGAACCGTAACTCGGAATGACGCACGGTTCAAAGCGCTGGAAAGCTATTCCAATGATCTATGTGATGGTGAAGTAGTGGCAAGTAATTAGTTTATTTATTGATGGACTATGTTTGGATTTTTTAGTAAGTGCGGAAGTACATTTCGTGTTTCTGCCATAACTCACAAATTGAGTGTCTGTTTGGCATGGGGCTTCCAAAGGAGGATGGCTTTGGGTTGAATTACCATCCGGGTAAAGAGGACGTGGTAGCCGATGTATTGATTTGGAATTCTTTGCATATACCGATGACGGTGGTAAAAGAGTTAGAACTGATTGAGCAATTTTGTGATATGAGTTTGGTTTGTGAAGAGACTCCTAGCAGTGTGAAATTGGGTATGTTGAAGATGACTAATGGTATTCTCCAAGAGATCAGAGAAGGTCAGAAATCTGGTTTGAGTTGGTAGATTGGTTGAGTTTGATGAATTAAAGTCGAAGGGTTGTTTTCAGATTAATGGAAATGGTATCATGAGATGTCGTGATAGAGTTTGTGTTATAGATATTATTGGATGGAATAAGAGTATTCTTGAAGAAGGACATTGAGGTAGATGGAGTATCCATCCCGGTGCTATGGAGATGTAACCGGATTTGAGGAAATTATTTTGGTGGCCATAGATGAAGAGAGAAGTGGTTAAGTTTGTATATGCTGGTTAAACTTATCGGAAGTCGAATATTGAACATCAGAGACCGTTGGGTCTGATGCAACTATTGAATATTTCAGATTGGAATAGAATAGTATTTTCATAGATTTTGTGTTGGGTTTTCCGAAGACTGTGAGAGGGATATGATTCAATGTGGGTGATTTTGGATAGATTGACTAGAGCAGCTCGTTTTATACCGATGAGGATTAACTATTCTATGTTGAAGCTAGCTGAGATGTATATTGAGGAAGTTGTGAAGTTCTATGAGATACCGTTGAATATCGTGCCTGATAGAAATCTGAGATTTACATGGAGATTTTGGGAGAGTTTGCAGACGTTTTGGGTACCATGTTGAAATTGAACTCTTCCTATCATTCGCGGACGGATGGATAGACAGAGAGAACTACCCAGTCTTTAGAGGAGTTGTTGAGAGCTTGTGGGTTGGATCAAGGTGGATTGGGGGATAGTTAGTTACCGTTGGTTAAGTTTACCTACGATAATAGTTATCATTCTAGTATCGGAATGGCACCGTATGAGGCTTTGCATGGTATGAGGTGTAAGACTCCTTTGTATTGATATGAGTCAGGAGAGAGTGTTGTACTCGGACCTGAGATTGTGCAAGAAACGACTGAAAAGATCAAGAGGACCCAAGAAAAGAGGGATGTTTCGCAGGGTCGTCAGAAGAGTTATAATGATAAAAGGGGGAAGGCACTTGAATTTCAATAGGAAGATCTCGTGTTTTGAGAGTTACGCCGGTAACTGGTGTTGGTTGAGCTTTGAAGTCTCGAAATCTCACGCCATGCTTTGTTGGTCTGTATCAGAATAGCGCAGCAAAAGCGTGGGGGAAGTACCATGTTAGACTGTTTTATCGTTGTCTCTTGTGAAATTGCATGATGTGTTTTATGTGCCTAATTGAAGAAGTACATTGATTCGGATAGACGATGTACAAGTGGGAGATAATTTGACTATTGAGGTATTGCTAGTTCGGATTAGTAAACGAGAAGCAATCTTGAGGTAAAGAAATTGCCTTAGTGAAGGTAGTTTTGGGAGGACCAACTAGAGAAAGTTGGATTTGGGAGTGTAGAGATCAGTTGAAGCAGTCGTGTCCGACTTTGTTTCTTTGAGGTAATTTTCGAGGGCGAAAATTCTTTTAAGTGGGGGAGAGTTGTAACACCCCAAATTTAATCGAAATATTTTTATTTATTTATTTAATTGAGAATATTCATATTTTGGGTGTTTCTGGTGATTTTCGGTGTTTTGTGAAATTATTGAGAATTATGCAAATTATGGGTTATTTATTTAATTGATAGTATATAATATTAATTTATTAATATTATTATGAATTAAAATAAATATAAGAGGAATAAAGGTAATTTGGGTAATTGAGAGGAATAAGTGAGGGTATAATGGAGAAAGCCCAATTGTGTGGCCCAAGTCTAAGTTTGACAAAATAGAATTCTGAAGGTTTAGGATTCATTTTTATTAACCGTGAAAAGAATGAAGGCCAGAGCTCTGAGGAGGGAGAAGTGGAGGCAAAAGCTTCGGAAGATGCCCGGAGATAATCGTGAAAGCTTTGAATCGGCTAAGGTATGGGGAGTATCGTTGTTCATGATTTTCTATGTATGCCTTTAGATGTGTTTATGGTTGGTTTATGATTTAAGGTATCGTGAGAAAATAGGGAATTTGATGATAAGGCTTTGAGGTTAGGGGTAATGGTATGTAACACTGAATATTGATATGAGAAAGGGAAACCTTAGGCCTTCGTGGCCAAAACCTTGGGTTGTGATATGTTTGACCCTGTAGGAATAGGAATGTTCAAATGTGAGTAACTCTGATGCACTCAGAGCAATTGCAGGAAAATAGTGATTTAGGCAGTGCAAATGTTGCCAGATTGGCCTAATAAACCATAGATTTTGTGTTGTTATCGTCGTATGACCTTAGGAATGTTTTGAGGGCATTGGGTAAGTGAATCGTATGAGTATTTGGGCAAGAATCAGTTATGGTCGTAACAGGTTTTGCTGTCATCGCACTGTTCGCCTAGCGAGCATGCCAGCGAAGACTCGCCACAGACTCGCCTAGCGAGCATACTAGCGAAGACTCGCTACTGACTCGCCTAGCGAGCAAGCCAGCGAACGTAGCAGAGTTCGTGAAAGCTTATCGTGTTGCAACGACGCCTTGATGTTTGATTCGGGGATTTCTGGGATGGATTACCATGAGTATGGCAGTGAGGAATTATGTGATTAATAGGCGATAGTGTGAGGATTATCCCGAGTATAATTGATGAATTAATATGAGATGATATGGGTAGTATTAGGAATTAATATATGATAATATGTGGTAATATGGTGGGCTTATTTGAGGATGACTATGATGCAAATATGTAATTATTATGATGAATTATATGATGATTTCCATGATGTGTGATGATAATGATTATTATGATGAATTATGTGATAACATGAGATATGACAAATTATGTAATGATGAAGAATATGTTGATGAATATGATGAGTATGATGAATGATGATGCACCTATGATATTATTATGAGGATACTTTGTGATGTGTGCATCATGCATTCATGTGCATCCGGACTTCGGTTCAGGACCTCGATTACTTTGGCTTCAATCCTACTGTGCGGATGTGAAGTATTTTGATGTGCTCCGGTTCTCTAGTAGAATCGATCCTATTGATGGGGATCTATGTAGGGTGTCGCTACCGCGAAAATAAGGTGCCGGCAAAACAGAAGAGTCGCCACCTTTCGTTATTTATCCCTCAGAACGGGAAAGGAAACGATCGGAAAAACCTGACGAAAAGGGTATAAGACAAGGTCATCGCAACCATTGTCTGGGTTCGGGAGTCGGTTACGCAAGGGGAAGGTATTAGAACCCCTCACGTCCGTCGTACTCAATGGGATCCACGCTTGCTGTGTTTACTGGACGAGCTGGTTTATCTATCTACCTATCAAGGCTGGCTTAAAAAGAAAAGAAAATGACTCGGCAAAGCGTCGCACTTTATGCCTACGTATTCTCATCAGAGAATGAGAAATCAGAGTCAACGTAGTTCGACCTACTACGAGTTATGGGGAAGGTGGCTCGCCAATACATCAGTATTGTGCCTACGTACTCTCAACAGGTATGAGAGATCAGAGCTTACGTAGTTCGGGCTAATACGGATTACGGGGATTCAGATTCATCTGTTTTATCGAGTAGGGTTAAACAGCAGTTCCAGCAGTTAGGGACAAAGCCTGTTTGCGGTGGCGCTGAAGTTTAACGACACTCTTTTCTTCAGAAAAGCTTTCCTTTGAATTATGGGCCCACGGGGCAAAAAGGTTTGAAGTTTGTTTTCTGTCTTTTACGGAAGAAGTGTTTTTTATGGTTGTTTGCAATTTCAATCGCACTAAAGACTATGACCTGAGAGTGAATGCGTCGCATGTCACCCAAAGGGTGCCATACTAAACATCCAGACTGTTGAAAAGAAGCTCTCTAACAATCTTTTCTCAGATAGCTTAGGGCTCGTAACGTACGAAAGAAATCATTCATGATTACTGTATCTTGAGCTGTTTTGAGATAAGAAGAGAACAGGTTCAACTAAAGGGAGACTATCAAGTCCTACTGTTGTCATGCCAAGGATTCATCCTATGGTTGAGATTTGAAACAGGGATCTCCTAGAAGTTATCATGCATAGGTTTCAACCTAAAGTTCTATCATCACTTTCTCATCAAAGAAAGTGAGACTCCTATGGGATCATATCAATGATAAACAGAAACAGATAAAGCATCAGCTTAAACAGTAAACAGTAAACGACTGTAAAATGCATGCAATGCAAGTGAGGGAGGAAGTGTGTGTGGGGCAGCAGCCTCCACAAGCTCATCTCAACCTCAAGCCAGAATGAATAACAGTAATCATAAAATAAAGTGCTGTCAAGCAAAATACAGTAAACTGCAATCATACAGAAGAAATGAAATAAAATGCTATCATGCAAAATAAACCACATGGGCAAGGGAGCAGGGCTCTACCGAATACCCGCAAGCAAAGCCATACAGTAACAATACAAGCAGAGGGAGCAACTCAACCTCTAGTGCAATCATGCTCCTAGCTTAAAGTCAGTCTAGATATGAACTTATTCTAATGCATCAAGCAAGTCAAACAAGGCATATCAGCACAGAAAAGAAAACAGACAAGAAAGAAAGCAGATCAACAACTCCTTCTTCAATTTCAAGCTTCAGCTCTTCTGACAGCAACTCAGTCTTCAGGCTTCAATCACCCTTCAAGGCTATCATCTTCCATGACAAATATCAACTTGCTTCTCCAGGGTTCCAAACCATCAAACATAAGTATCAACTTGTTCTCTCTTCTCCAAGCTTCAGCTCTTCTGTCAGTTCCACCTTCAGGCTTCACTCTTAACTATAAGTATCAACTTGATTCCTTCAGGCTCTCCAAGCATCAATGTACAAGTATCAACTTGTCCTTTATTCCTCAAGCCTCAGCTCCACACTCAATCTCAACTGAATCTTCTTCATAAGTATCAACTTAGTCCTCAAGCTTCAGCTCTCTTTGCTTTACCAGTCTCAACTTGGTCATCTTCTCCTACAAGCTTCAGCTTCTCAGAGTAAACTTCAATCATCTGGAAGTGTCAACTTTTTCATTCAATTCTTTTTCAAGCCTCAGCTCTTCATTCAATCTCCATTGGGTCTTCAAGTATCAACTTGGTCTTCAAGCTCTTCAAGCTTCAGCTGAAATGGCAATGCTCAAGGAATCATCCTCTTCCACACTCTTCAATGAAGTCCTCATCTTCAAACTCAATTCCAACATCATTCAAGATACTCAAACCAGAAGACAATTGATTTAACAGAATGAGTGGAAATGATAAACAGCTTACTGACAACCAAAGGAAGCCTGCAAGGGTTCATCATTATGAGAGACTGGTTCCCTCAAAGTTCTACTTCTCAGATAAAGCCACTCATCCCTCCAAAGGAGGGATGTGAATATCTTGGAAGGACTTTTAGTCATTGGGAGGAATGGAAGCACAAGATGCTTTCCATGTTTGTGAAAGAAATCATTCTAACTATAAGGCTCTTCCTATGGCTCCTATCTCCTACATCTTCATCAGATACCTTCAGGCACAAGCAAATCCAAGCTCCAAGCAACTTCAAGCATCCTCACCTTGTCTTCAACTTGTCTTCAACTTGCAACCAAAGGCAAACCAAGTAAAACCCTAATCTAAGGGAACTAGAGAAGTTAAACTAGTTGAATTAGTAAGTTAGGATCACCTAAAACCTAGTACTAAAGTTAGTCCTAACTAAAATACTAAAACCAATTGTAAAATCCTACAAAAATATCTATGGGAACCTAGGTCAATCATGACTCTACCATATTAATTTCAGAGATCAAACCATCAAATTAGACCTAGAAATAAATTCTACATTATGAGGTACTAAACCTAATACCCTAAAAGGATGCACCTAAATATCAATCTAGAAAGCACACCTATTTTCATCACAAAAATGTGAGAAAAATTCTATGGGAGCATACATGTCTAACCTAATCACACACGAAAAATTAGGATCAAAATCATCACCACATGACCAAACAAAATTCCACAATATTATGCATCAAACATAACCATTTTAATATCAATTAAAATGTAAATTCCCATAAAATCAGAAAATGCATGAAATGAAAATATTTTTTTCTCTAAAAAATACTAGACTCAGTCATGAGTAAAATGCAAAAAGAATGGGATTAATTGGATTAATTCTCAATTTATTATGAATTTAACAAGAACCATGTATAAAATGAAAAATTAAAGAAAATCAAATAAAAATAACCACACGCGCGGTGCAAATAGAAAACAGAATCAGTTCAAACCATGGGTTGGGCCATCAGGGGGTGTGGATAGTGGTTAATTCATTAAGCCCAAAACCACTGATTAAATGAAACGTTGCGTTTCATTTCTTCAGGTCCTTCACAAACTAAGTTTAAAACGTGGCCGTTGGATGAGCTTCTAGTCAAAGGTCCAACCAAGATCTGATGGTCCCAGAGTCATCTCCTACCTTTCAAACCTCTGCAACTTCGCGCCCAGCTTCGGCCACCACCGGTGGTGCTCCGGTCATCTTCCTCAACCCTAATTCTCTCTAGGAGCCTCCATTGCAAATGGTCAATACATGTAACTTATCCCAAATTGTGCCACGAACTCATTCATGCCCTTAATTTAACCTAAATCCTCAAGATTCACCATATCCAATTCTCAACCGAAAATGGTAACGCACCTATTTTGTCACTAATTCTCCAATTAACTATCTGAAATCATTCCTACACCATTCTACAATGAATCTAACACCTTAATTCATCTTGATTCTACCTAAATCATGCTAGAGGAAGAAAGTTACCAACCTGAAAATCTTGGATGAACAGATGCCCTAAACCTTCAAATCAAGCTCTCTAATCTTTCAGACACGATCAATGAACCTTTTCCTTGCTTCTGTATGCAAAAGAACTGGTTGAGAGCCCCTAAATCTTGAAACCCGATGGTGAGTTACAGGTGGAAAAATTCACTTGCTCATACACGATTCAGCCACGAATTCTCTTGGATTATGATCTGGAATCACTCCTTAGCATCCATGGAAGAAGTTTCAATCAAGAAAATGGATGGAAAGTGAAGAATTTGGTGAAACAGAATTCAATTGCAAGCTATGGAATTTCAATCTCAATCTATGCTCTCTCCTTCAATCATCACCAACCTTTTCATTGGATCATCTCTACTCAATATATAGATGATGTATGAGTGATCTAGAACCCTCTAGATCCTTCTAATGAGAGTTTCCACTTCTCATGTCATGAGATTTTCAAACATATCTCATGATATGCATAATTCTGTTTGCAGCTTGGAACCACCCTCATTCACTTCCAATTTCTCCCCTAGTGACATTTTGAAAGTGTTTAGCTTGCCAAGGGCCTTGCTCATGCCTTGATTCTATGTTTTGCAAATGTTACTTAATATGCAAGTAACCATTTTTCAAAGCAAGTCCCCAAATTGAATCTCAACTCAAAAATGTGGCTAAACCAATGTTCTTAAAATGTTTTCTAGAGTCAAAATGATATATTACATGCCATGGTTTGGATGTGTAGGTTGAAAATATCAATTTCCAACTTTGGTTTATTTAACTTATGCCCTTATTTTAGGTCATTTTTGCAACTTTGAGCTACAAGCATTTCCACCATCTCATGACCTCCTTACTAGCCTTAAAACATCATTTTGAACAAGTTTTATGTTGAACATTTTCCCATTTGAAGCTTGGAAATAGGAGTTATGGCCTTATGATTGAAATGACCTGTAATTTCCAAATGACCAAAATACCCTTGACTTGTCAAAGCCATAACTTGAGTTCTACAAATCCTATCAAGGACTTCTAGTACTCTCTAGAAATCTAAGAGGATAAGGAACAACATTCATGTTGACCAAAAGTCCATAGGAATCATCCTTCTTGGGCAAAAGCTTGACGCAAGTTGGGTAACTTTCAAGCCCCCAGATTCACATACCTCAGATGACTTGTAACTTGTCAAAGTCATAACTTGAGTTCTACAAATCCTATAAAGGACTTATAGCACTCAAATTAAAGCTAAGAATAAGCTCTACAACATTCATGTTGAGGGCAAGATGAGATGACAATCACATCTTGGGCTAAACTGCCTTGAAGATAGGGGTCAAACTAGGGGATTTTACACTGTCAAGCCTTAGAAACCCTAGCTTGAAACTTCTCCAACTCTTCAATCATGATGATTTGACCTTGGAATCATCCTTATTGCACCTCAATGCATCAATCCATGATCACATGGCTCTTGGATTAGGTCTCAACCCTCTCAAAATCATCAGTTGACCTAGGGTTGACCCAGTCAAACCCTAATTGCACCAATCATGGCTGAGCCTTCTTGATCTTGCACAATGACCTATCTAGGCCTCATGATGGCTTTCAAGACATCTCTTAAGCTCTCTCAAGGCTTCAAGACCTTCTTCATGGCTTCAGAATCATCTGAGGTCTTTCCACAACTCTCAAGCTAGGAGGCACACCCTCTTGGTTTCAACCACTCTTTCTGAGAATCTTTTATCTTCTCTGGCAAGGATATCAACCCCTGAACCCTTGAATAAGCTTCTTAGCTAGCTTCATAGTCTTGTATAGCTCTTGATTGGTACTCATACCTCTTGATCTCCTGCATACATGTCAATGAAATGCAAATGATAATGCTAATGTGAATGAAATGAAACATAAGCTAGGTAAAGAAATGTTGGTCAAATTTTGGGGTGCAACAGCTGCCCCAATTCAAACGGCTTGAACCTGACTGGGTGAGAAGAAAACGGCTCTCAACCAATCCAGGTGCGAGACAGTTGAATACCGAAAAACCCGTAAATTTGCCAACTGCACAAGTACACGGTACTCTGATGGGAACAAATCTTCGGAAACTGAAATTTTAGCTGCACGGCAACTGGCTGGGGAATTGGTCACTCGATAACCAATGGTACATGGTCGATAATGCCGTCAGGCATCAAGATTCCTCGGGACTCATCAGGTCAACAATCAAGTTAATCATGCCATCGGGCATTCAAAGAAATTTCTCGGGCATCCGCCGGACTTCATCAGTAAGTCGGGAATGAAATTCTCAGTCAATCATGAACCGATTGGGGATATCCAAACTTCTGCCATCAGGCGCTCCGCATCCGCTGGGAGAACTGCTTCGCCGATACGGTTGGACTTCAATCATCAAGTCCTCGAGGGAAGTTTCAACTTCGCTGCTCCGAAACCTGCTGGGGATGACACATCTCCACTGGGGATTCTAGAGAACTATCAAGTAACTCTGCTTCAGGGATTCGGAAATCGTTCCGGGTAGGTCAACTCTGTTGAGGACTGCAAGAATCATCTTGAACAAATAACTCTGGGGGGACTTCAAGAATCATCCTGAACCCATAGCTCTACTGGAGATTTCAGGAATCATCCTGAGCAAACACTCTGCCGGGGACTCTAAGCAACCAACTCTGGCAATTTTACTGGGGATTTTAAGAATCATCTTAAGCAAACGACTTCGCTGGGGAATTCAAGAATCATCTTGAGCAAGCGACTCTGCGGAGGAACACCTGCAAAACAGGAACGGTAACGACCTAGCTCATGTTTAGTATGTGTAAGCTTTGACAATGGCGCAATGCTCCACACGGTGGAAATGCTACGCATTTATGATAAATGCTATGCAATCATGCAAAATAAATGCTGACGGGAGAATCCTCCTATCAAGGAGGAAGAACTACGGAGAAAAGGTCACGTCGATCTCAATCGGACTCCGCCCGGGGAAACAAACTTCGGTCGACTGCCGCAGGGGAATGAAGCTCTACGAGAACCTGGACCTGCTGAGGAAAGTAATGTCAATCGCGGAAATAAGCTGCACGACATTCGCAGCCAGAGCTTTCCGGGGGTAACGACCCCGGTGGGGAAACACAGCATCAACTATTCAACACTCTACTGGGGACGACCAATCATGGCCCAAACTGCTTTCGAAGGACTCGGCTCTCTTGGGGATCTGCAAACTCGGCTGGGGAAGAAGAAATCATCCTGCTTGCTGGGGAAAGTACGACTCTGCGGGGAATCTCAATTCCGTCGGAGACTTCAGTCTGGAACTATCAATTGCTGCACACTTCAGCGGATAGTCTCCTACGAGACCTGCACTTGTGACTCGGTGCTGGGGGATGAACACACGCTTCGGTGCCTGACTCAACTGGGGAGAGGCCGTTCCTTCAGGATACATCTGATTGGGGAGAGAATCTTCTCTTCCTGGGAAAACACATATCAATGCTCACGTTCAGACTCTGTGGGGCGAGACTGCTGAATTTCGCTGGAGAAGGAGGAATCATCCTGCTTGGGGATGCGCACGGCGCACTGTCTGGTATACGCTACACCTGCATCAATACAAACAAACAGACAAGATACCCTTCTCAAGAGGGACCTATCAAGGTTATCATCTTGTGACAATGTTCAAGTAATTCATTGTTTCAACAATCAGTGGCCTAGGCCAGTAAGTTTATGTATGCGCATTTTGTCAAAAACATCGGCGTTCTTTTTCGCAAACAAAACAGATAAATGCTAAACAGACAAACAGAATTGCTGAATAGTAAACATTTTATTGATAACGAACCCTTGAATGGGCAAAAAATGTTTTACAACAGATGCAAGCTCCTGGAATGAGGAAGCCGCGCAAAAATAAAAACATAAATATACATCAGTATATACAAATGTCGGCAATGAGGCGTAGACGAACACCATGAGTTGATCCCTCTATGACCCACTCGACTTCGATACTTCTCCGACGCTTCAGCTTCAGAAGAGATTGATTCAGATAAGCGGCCATCAGGTCCTCCAAACCAGTAAACAATGAAAGTCCATACGCGGAACGCAGTCATTTGCTTTTTCAAATCCCTAACTTTTGCCTGAATCGCCCTTTCGGGTTTTCGATTCACCGGGATACCCTTTTTTGCCAAAGTCGTCCATCCGGGTTTTCGACTTTGCGGGTGTACATTTTTTCAATTTATATCCCTAATTTTTGCCCGAACCTTTTTCCTTTTTTATGGTTCGCCAGGATGCCCCATTTTTGCCTGGATATTCTTTTTCTTTCTAGCGGGTCGTTTTTAAGCAAAGTATTTTTTAACTGCGTCCGCGTTCACCGGGGATGCAAAATCTTCACCATCCATCATGGATAACAACAAAGCTCCTCCCGAGAAGACTTTGCTGACGACGTACGGACCTTCGTAATTGGGAGTCCACTTGCCCCGGTGATCAGAGTGTGGAGGAAGAATCTTCTTCAGGACGAGATCACCCGTCTGAAAGCTTCTAGGACGCACCTTCTCATCATAAGCTTTCTTCATTCGGCTTTGGTACAGACGACCATGCGCAATCGATTCCAACCTCTTCTCGTCCATCAGGCTGAGTTGGTTTAGTCGGTTCTTAATCCATTCTGCCTCGTCGAGTTTCACGTCAACCAAAACTCGCAAAGAAGGGATCTCCACTTCTAACGGTAGGACAACTTCCATACCGTACACTAAGGAGAAAGGAGTTGCCCCGGTTGATGTACGTACCGTCGTACGATAACCGTGCAATGCAAATGGCAACATCTCGTGCCAATCCTTGTAGGTCACAACCATCTTCTGAACAATCTTCTTTATGTTCTTATTAGCCGCTTCAACGGCGCCGTTCATCTTCGGCCGGTAAGGAGATGAGTTGTGGTGTTCAATCTTGAAACTCTGGCAAAGCTCCTTCATCATCTTGTTATTCAGATTCGAACCATTATCAGTAATGATCCGTTCGGGAATTCCGTAACGACAGATGATGTCCCTCTTTATGAATTTAGCCACCACCTGCTTGGTCACATTAGCATATGAGGCTGCCTCCACCCACTTGGTGAAGTAGTCGATAGCTACTAGAATGAAGCGATGACCGTTAGATGCAGTGGACTCGATATTGCCTATCATGTCGATGCCCCACATGGAGAACGGCCACGGGGAGGACATGACATTTAACGGGCACGGCGGCACATGAACTTTATCAGCATAAATCTGGCATTTATGACATCTCTTCGCGAATTTAAAGCAATCCGATTCCATCGTCAGCCAGTAGTATCCTGCTCTCAGGATCTTTCTTGTCATAGCATGCCCGCCGGCGTGCGTACCAAATGTGCCTTCATGGACTTCTTCCATGAGCATACTCGCCTCTTTCTCATCTACACATCTGAGCAGCACGAGATCGTGGTTTCTTTTATACAAAACTCCATCAGGATTGAGATAAAAATTTCCAGACAGCCTCCTCAGAGTCTTCTTATCCTGGGTTGACGCTCCCGCAGGATACTCCTTAGTCATAAGGAAGGTCTGGATATCATGGAACCATGGCTTGCCGTCGGAGGCTTCCTCGATTGCAAAGACGAATGCAGGTCTATCAAGACGAGAAAGGACAATTCTTGGAGCTTCATTCCAAAAATTGACTTTATACATTAAAGCCAACGTGGCTAAGGCATCAGCCATCTGATTTTCCGCTCTGGGCACATGATGGAGTTCCACTCGATCAAAGAACGGAAGTAGCCTTCTGGCATAATTCATGTACGGCACCAAATTCGATTGACGAGTCTTCCACTCCCCTTTAATCTGATTGATCACAAGCGCCGAGTCACCATATACGTCTAGGTTTTTGATTCTCAAATCAATTGCCTCTTCTAGACCCATGATGCATGCTTCGTACTCCGCTTCATTATTGGTGACCGGAAACGTCAGTCTCGCAGTGAATGGGATGTGGGATCCGTGGGGAGTCGTGATGATCACCCCAATGCCACTTCCATAAGAATTAACCGCCCCATCAAATATCAATTTCCACTGGGATTTCCTATCTGGCCCCTCATCGGGCAACAGTTCATCGCAATCCTTCGCTTTGAGAAACATGATATCCTCATCAGGGAATTCAAATTTCATCGGCTGGTAATCTTCGATCGGCTGTTCGGCAAGGTATTCAGACAATACGCTTCCCTTGATGGCCTTCTGGGACACGTACTGAATATCATACTCTGTCAACACCATTTGCCATCTGGCAAACCTGCCCGAAAGCGCTTGCTTCTCGAAGACGTACTTGATCGGATCCATCTTCGAAATTAGCATGGTGGTGTGGTTGAGCATGTACTGTCGTAAACGTTTGGCAGCCCAGGCTAGTGCGCAACACGTTTTCTCCAGCATCGAGTAACGAGATTCACAATCTGTGAACTTTTTACTCAAGTAGTAAATGGCATGCTCCTTTCTGCCCGTCTCGTCGTGCTGACCGAGAACACACCCCATACTATTCTCAAGAACTGTCAAGTACATGATTAAGGGCCGTCCGGCCACTGGGGGTATCAAGATTGGAGGTTCCTGTAGATACTGTTTTATCTTATCGAATGCCTTCTTGCAATCCTCGTTCCAGATAATCTCCTGATCTTTCTTTAACAGTTTGAACATCGATTCACACGTGGCCGTGAGCTGAGAGATAAACCTTGCAATGTAGTTTATTCTGCCCAAGAAACCACGAACTTCTTTTTCTGTTTTTGGCACTGGCATTTCTTGTATCGCTTTAATCTTCGCAGGATCAACCTCGATGCCTCTTTCACTCACAATAAACCCCAGTAACTTTCCGGACCGTACTCCGAAAGTACACTTGTTAGGATTCAGCCTCAGCCTGAACTTCCTAAGCCTCTCAAAAAGCTTCAGCAAATTGACCAGATGTCCCTCCTCCGTTTGGGACTTCACAATCATGTCATCAACATAGACTTCAATCTCATGATGAATCATATCATGAAACAAAGTAACCATTGCTCGTTGGTAAGTGGCTCCTGCGTTATTCAGACCGAAAGGCATTACCTTGTAGAAAAATGTTCCCCAGGGAGTGATAAACGTCGTTTTCTCCATGTCCTCTGGCGCCATCTTGATCTGATTGTAACCGGAGAAGCCATCCATTAACGAAAACACGGAGAACTGAGCTGTATTGTCGACCAACACATTAATATGAGGCAGTGGGAAATCATCTTTAGGGCTCGCCCTATTCAAATCCCGATAATCGACGCACATTCGTACCTTACCGTCCTTCTTTGGTACAGGCACTATGTTGGCGACCCACAGAGGGTAAGTAGTGACCGCTAAGAAGCCAGCGTCAAGCTGCTTTTGCACTTCTTCTTTAATCTTAACGACCATATCTGGTCGCGTCCTTCTAAGCTTCTGCTTAACGGGAGGACAATCTTCTCGCAGCGGCAAGTGGTGGACCACGATGTCAGTATCAAGTCTGGGCATATCTTCGTATGACCAAGCAAAGACGTCACTATACTCTCTTAGCATCTCGACCAATCTTCGCTTGACATCACTCTGCAATGCAGCCCCTATCCTGACGTTCTTGACTAGTTCTTCAGAACCCAGATTCACAATCTCGATCTCCTCTTCATGAGGCAGAATAACTTTCTCTTCTTGTTTCAACAAGCGGGCCAACTCTTCAGGAAGGTCTTCGTCTTCCTCAATCTCTTCTTCGGCTTGATAGATCGGGCAATCGAAGTCGAAGTGAGCCGTAGAAGGTCCAGAGTCGATGTCATCTGCTATGTGGATCCTGCAATAACAAGGGTTAAGCTTAAAACAAGGATATGCAGGTTAGCACAAACCTCATTGTCATTTTATTGTTTTTCAAAACAAATATAAAACAGAAATAACAGAGATCACAGTATTTGAATACGAAGAAAAACGCCTTTTGATTTATTGATAAAATGCATGTACATAATCAAACAAGGCCCTGACAATAAAACCTCTATGCCCCGGGTAGGACATAGGGTTGTACAATGATTGAAAAAAGTAAATCATTACTCTTCGCTTGTCATCTGGATGATATCCTTGACGGACCAGTTGTTGAGGCTCTCGCCTGGCTTGCTTGGCTGGATCCAAGAGTCGAGGTCACAGTCGCTATCTCCGCTGTCTTCAGACACCGCGTTGATGCTTTCAAATATCACCCCGCCGCTAGTAAACTGGATCGGCCCTTTACCTCGCGACGCACTGCTAGAAGAGGAGGCTTCAGCTCCAGGAGAATATCCCAACCCAAACTTGTCTTGCTTGTTAGGTATCTCCAAAATTCGCCCCCAGCCTGGGGCAGATCCAGCTTGGACAATGGCCCGAGCTTCCTTGAAGGAGGAGAGAGTCATCTCTGGCTTTTCAGTGACTACAGGAGCTACGTCCTTGACTTTAACAGCTTCGAACGCTTGGCATAGGGTTTCGTGGATTTCCCCATCCATCTCAACATACTTGAAGGACGACAAATGGCTCACCATTATATCTTACTCGCCGCAAACGGTCACGATGCTACCCCCGACAACATACTTGAGTTTCTGGTGCAACATGGAGGTCACGGCTCCAGCAGCAGGGATCCATGGCCGGCCCAAGAGACAGCTATAGGCAGGCATGATGTCCTTAATGTAAACGATCGCGTCAAATGTTTCCGGCCTGACTTGGATTGACAGGGTCACCTCCCCGAAAACATGGCGTTTGGTTCCATCGAACGCCTTCACAACCAGATCACTGGGTGTGCAAATCACCCCACGAGTATCCAACTTCATCAATGCCTTCTTCGGAAGAACATTGAGCGACGACCCTGTGTCTACCAACACATGCGACATAATCGTTCCCCTACACTCTATCGAGATGTGCAGGGCGCTATTGTGGTTCCTCCCCTTCGGCGTCAGCTCTAGGTCAGTGAACCCTAGCCCGTTTCCAGCATTCACGTGGGCTACGACCTCTTCTAGCTGGTTTACCGATATTTCCTGCGGTACATATGCGGCGTTCAACACCTTCAGCAGTGCGTTGCGGTGTGCTTCAGAACACAACAACAAATTTAGGATGGAAATCTTCGAGGGTGTCTGATGGAGATGATCCACGATCTTGTAGTCACTCTTTTTAATCAACCGCATAAACTCTTCGGCGTCTTTGACAAGTAAGTCTTTTTCTACCCCACGAGGGATCTCTTCGACGACTTTACTCTTCCCTTTATCGGTTGCATCAGCTCTGTCCGCTTTGTCCGCCACGACCTCTGGTGGTGCAAACATTCTTCCGCTGCGAGTGATACCGCTGATTCCCGCAAGGTTCTCCATAGACGACCCATATGGTTCCAGTTCCAGCTTTTGTCCGTTGCAGTAGACTTCTGCTCCATAATGCCATGGGACAACATTAGTGCTTTCGAAGGGTATTGGCCCCGCTTTGTTGATGGTAATCGTGGGCGGTCTGGGTGCTGAAATAGTTATCGTCTGGCGAGGGATGGTGATGGTGGCAACCTCATCATCTTGCTTCAGCATTACCTCTCCCGATCCGCTTTCGGCCCTTCGGCTAACTTGCAGGATTCCTTCGGTCATCAGACTTTGAATCCCCTCTATCAATTGTTCACATCCATCAGGACTTGTCGCACAGCCCATACACAACTCTCCGCAACCTGGAAGGAAACCCCTTTTCACCAGCTTAGCTTTAACGAAGCTAAGCGGCGTCTTCAGATTTCTGACGTTAGTCAACAAATCCAAACTCTCGTCTTCAATAATGGCGTTTACTCCACCTCCCCTATGATTCGGCATAGGGTTCTTCGTGACATTTGGCACATTATCTGAGAAGTTAATGATCTTAGCGTCCACCATGTCCTGCACCTTGTGCTTAAAGGCTTTGCAATTCTCTATTGTGTGGCCTGGTGCCCCTGAGTGAAACTCACAAGTTGCATTCGCGTCATAGCCTGGCGGAGGTGCCCCTGTCAAGGGAGCCAGGGTTCTCTTCTAGATTAACTGTAGCTGAAGCAAAGTCTGCAATAGCTGAGCATAGGACATGGGCGGAGTCTCGAGGTGACGGCTCGACAGAGGTGCCCGATTCTGATACTTTCGGTATCCTTGTTGATTCGGCTGCTGCTGCTGTGGCTGTTGAACTGCCGGGATAGTTATGCTGGCCACCTGCTGGTGAGGACCTTTACCCTTCCTTCGAGCGTTGGACACAGCGCTCGTTTCTCCTTCCCGTCTTTTGCCACCATAAGGTTTCTTTCCGCCTCCTCCCGCTGAGGATGAATCACCTTGAATTTTCCCCAGTTTGATCCCATTTTCGATGTGCTCACCCGTGATAATGAGATCTGAGAAGGTTCCAGACATGCCGCTGACCAATTTCTCATAGTAAACCCCTGGGAGGGTGGCTACGAACATCTGCATAAGCTCACGTTCAACCATTGGCGGCTGAACCCTGGCTGCCAATTCACGCCACCGCTGGGCGTATTCCTTAAACCCTTTGTTGTTCCTTTGCGACAGATTCTGCAGTTGGACTCAGTTCGGGGCCAAGTCACTGTTGTATTGGTAGTGGTGCACAAATGCTTCAGCAAGGTCCTTCCATGTGCGCACACTGGTAGGTTCCAGACTCATGTACCATTCGAGGGAGGGTCCGGACAGACTGTCCTGAAAGAAGTGCATCAGCAACTTCTCGTCATCAGAATGAGCTGACATTTTTCTGTAATATGATCTCAGGTGGACGCGAGGGCAAGTGGTGCCCTTGTACTTTTCAAATTCAGGTACCTTGAACTTGGGAGGCACCTTGAAATCAGCAATCAGTCCCAACTTGGACATATCAACGCCCAGGGTGTTCTGGTTCTCGATATTTCTCATCTTATCCTCGAGTGCCTTGAACCTTAGTCGTGCTTCAGCAGTCAGCTCCCCTTCAGCACCTTTCTGAGAGAACACATTGTCTTGGCGGTCTTCTAACCACGGCTGAGGCCCAAGCAGATTTCCAACACCCACCGTGCTGTTGCCAAGCCCAACATTGACGTTAGCTTCAAGATTCCCATTACCGACGCCCGTCGTATTGTCGTTGAGTCCCATGTTAGCTATCACATTGCCGTTGGCACTGTCGTTCCCCCCGGTCACGGGGATGCCATTCTGAGGAGTTTCAACAGGTGGAGGGGTAGGCACGGTACCACCATGGAGTACGCCATTGCTATCGACTCTTGAAATCAGAGGTTGAACCAAGGTTCTGAGCTGATCCTGGCCATTGGCGACCGCTTGCATGAGCTCCATGAAGCGATCCATTCTTTCGCGGAGTTCCTGAACATCAGTTTGTACTTGCTCCATGATTCTGGTTTGATTTGCTCTGGTCGGATAGCGGTGGATAGGTCTCTGATCAATCCTGGCACAACCTGTAAACACAAAAGGGTTAGGAAAAACGACAAAGTGCTCGTTATGCAAATGCTTCATGCAAATGCAAACGTATGTCTGTGTATTAGGGAGATCTCCCCCGATCAAAGTGCCTGAGTGCCAGTGCTGATAATAAGAAGTCCGAGTCCAGTCATGGAAATAACATCTCATATAGAAAGAAAGCCCATCAAGGCAGTACACAACATCAGTGAGTACAAGATGAATCAATAGCATGACCTCAGCCAACAAGCCTGGTGATGGTCAGCATACAACAATGATCAAACAAAAGGAATACAAATAGTCAAGCACGGCCACGGGCGCGAAACTCTTCTAACAACCCCTTCGCTTCTGGATGATCAGGCCGAGTGAGTAACCCTTCGACGAGTAATTCCTTCTACATAATGGTATATTGAAGACCTTCGACCGAATCTTCCCATGCTCCTTCGCCGAAACAATCTTCTAGCTTCCGCTTCTTGGATTCAAACATCAGTTTGCGCTCCTTCAGGTTAGCAAGAGCTTTGTTGAGCTGGCCTTCGGCGGCATATCTGCGAGCGGTTTCTTCATCAAACCTCTTCTCACCAGCCTTCACCTGGGCTTTCAGCTTGGAAATCTGTTGCATCAGCTTATCCTCCCGCTCTTTCCTGTTGGCTAGGGAGGCCCTCCAGTGCTGGTTAAACTTGGATATCCTCTTATACGCTTCGTCCAAGTGTTGCTTCTTTGTGGCCAGTACATCATTGACAGCTTTGAAGTCTCGACCCATGCGTTCACGCTCGGCTATCTGCTTAGTCAAATCTGTACCTAGCTGGTTCACCAGCTCTGTCTGCCTCTTGAAGGAATGAAGGGCCTCGTTTCTCTCGCTTCTGAGTTGCGCCAATTCTTTCTCCAGTTCTTCGTTTGCCTTTCTCAGCTCATCTCTCTCGGCTAACACCTGATTATGCTGCTGAATAGGCACAGTGGTGGGCTCTTCGACCACCGGAGGGCTTTCTGGCTTTGTAGGAGGAAACGACATCCCTATAGCATCTGCTCTGGCTCTGATCCATGCCATATACGGAGGGTAGGCTTGACTATTGCTTCTCCCCAGCAATGGTTTTCCCTTCTTACTGATACCATTCCAAGTGCGCCGAAGCTTAGATAACATATCCCCCTCTAGAAGACCAGTGAGGTACAGAGATTCCTGCACCTCTTCATCCTTCGGTGGAGCTCTCAAAGCATACGCGAACTGTCGGACCAGCAAAGACGGATTATAGTTTATACAGCCCTTCCTGCCTATCAAAGGCATGTTCAGAAACCCGCTGCAGCTGAAAATAATCTCGGTACCCAACCTATCTCTGTCAAACCAGGTCATATCCTCTGCAGATAGACTCATCAAACGCTCAGACCACTCAGTTGTGGCTGCAGACGAAGCAAAGGGACCCCTCTTGGGTAGATGACTATCAAGCCATTTATAAAGCAAGGGCACACAACACGAAACATTCTTGCCCCTCATGTTCTTGTTTTTGTAGTGGATGGAATGGTAGACATCTCCTATAAAGGTAGGGACTGGATTCCCTGAGGCAAAGATGCGAAATGCGTCGAAGTCTACAAAGTCGGGCATATTGGGGAACAGAATGATGCCATATATGCACAAGGCGAGAATGGCATTGAACACGACCCAACATCCGTCTTTGGCGCACTACTGAGTCTTTCCCACTAAGAACTGCAAGGAGAAACCGGGAACCTTGTTCCAACTAGACAACACCAACTCGGAGGCATCCAGATGAAGTGACGGAGCTAGACTAGCCAGATTAGGCTCAGCATCCATATGAACAAAAGGCATCTGCCTCCTGATAGGCACACCTAACAAATCAGCATATTCCTCTAGTGTGGGCGCGAGAACAAAATCCCGGAAAGTAAAGCATCTCAACGGAGGATCGTAGAACTGCAGCAGAGCGTGCAACCCATTCAACTCGAACGCAGAAGGTTTACGAACCAAACTGAGCAATTTGCTGTAAGATTTTCTGAACTCATCTCTCACAGAATCATCTGCTAAAGCAATCAAACCAGTCAGCTGGACCACATCAGGGGCAGGGAGCTTGTAAGCCACGGTCTTCCTCAGAGAACCCATAACAATACAACAGAAGGCCAGAAATCCTGAATCGGGGGAAACGGTACCTGCAACACAGACACACGTTAATGAAATGCAAATGAGTAAGCAAAGCAATGTAAAATGCAATCATGCAGCAGGAGATCAAGACAACTGTGCTGTGGAGATTCTGTGTTAACAAAACCATAATCCTGCTCTATCAAGAACAACCACTATCTCTGATAAGAAGAAAACCCTAGTATCGGAACACAAATCTGCTCTGTCAAGAACAAACGTATGATAATAAGGACCTCTGATACAAGACCAAAAACTCTGCTCTATCAAGAACAAACATACATCTGCAGATGAGATCCTCAGATCCCAACCATAAACCTGCTCTGTCAAGAACACACATATATCTGAAGACAAGGTCCTCTGATACAGGACCAAAACTCTGCTCTGTCAAGAACAATCATCTGATAATAAGGACCCTCTGATTCCAATCAAAACCTGCTCTATCAAGAACAAATACACATCTCTGAATATAAGGTCCTCTGATACAGGACTAAAGCTCTGCTCTGTCAAGAACAATCATATATCTAATGATGAGAACCTCTGGTACCAACAAAACTGATTCACTATCAAGAAAACCAGGTAGTCTGAAGGTCAAAGTTTCCTGTAATAAACCCAACCCTGCTCACAGGTATGAACCTAAACTGACTCAAGTTCGGCATCCTATGCAGTCATCAGCGTCACATACATTCAAGAGGGGTGATATGATACCCAGAAGGTGTGGCACCACTAGCTCATGAAGCGGCCTAACTCGGCTGAATCCCAAATGATCGGTCCCTAGAGTCGACAATCCTCCAAACCAACAACCCCCTCAACCCAAAGGGTTGAAAAAGAAGTCAATCGAGAGAACCTCGTCTGAGCGTGGATTTCATGAGACACTAGTGCCTGCCAAGCAAGCACGCGCCCACTAATTTCCACAACTAATGCTATGTTCACTCAAGCCTGGGTCTGGCTTCTCACTCATCAGAATGCCCCTCCCACAACAGCACAAATAATCATATCATACTGAAAATAAAGTGAGGGAAATAAAATGCGATAAATAAACACAACCCAACAAGTAATCATACAAGCGCTAGGATTGACTCTCGCAGGGGACGTCGGATCCCCAAACTGACTCGCATTCGGGACGTTGGATCCCTAGGAAACTATCAAGTCCCCAGCAGAGTCGCCAGCTGTCGCTACCGCGTAAATAAGGTGCCGGCAAAACAGAAGAGTCGCCACCTTTCATTATTTATCCCTCAGAACGGGAAAGGAAACGATCGGAAAAACCTGACGAAAAGGGTATAAGACACTGTCATCGCAACCATTGTCTGGGTTCGGGAGTCGGTTATGCAAGGGGAAGATATTAGCACCCCTCACGTCTGTCGTACTCGATGGGATCCACGCTTGCTGTGTTTACTGGACGAGTTGGTTTATCTATCTACCTATCAAGGCTGGCTAAAAAAGAAAAGAAAATGACTCGGCAAAGCGTCGCACTTTATGCCTACGTATTCTCATCAGAGAATGAGAAATCAGAGTCAACGTAGTTCGACCTACTACGAGTTATGGGGAAGGTGGCTCGCCAATACATCAGTATTGTGCCTACATACTCTCAACAGGTATGAGAGATCAGAGCTTACGTAGTTCGGGCTAATACGGATTACGGGGATTCATATTCATCTGTTTTATCGAGTAGGGTTAAACAGCAGTTCCAGCAGTTAGGGACAAAGCCTGTTTGCGGTGGCGCTGAAGTTTAACGACACTCTTTTCTTCAGAAAAGCTTTCCTTTGAATTATGGGCCCACGGGGCAAAAAGGTTTGAAGTTTGTTTTCTGTCTTTTACAGAAGAAGTGTTTTTTATGGTTGTTTGCAATTTCAATCGCACTAAAGACTATGACCTGAGAGTGAATGCGTCGGATGTCACCCAAAGGGTGCCATACTAAACATCCAGATTGTTGAAAAGAAGCTCTCCAACAATCTTTTCTCAGATAGCTTAGGGCTCGTAACGTACGAAAGAAATCATTCATGATTACTGTATCTTGAGCTGTTTTGAGATGAGAAGAGAACAGGCTCAACTAAAGGGAGACTATCAAGTCCTACTGTTGTCATGCCAAGGATTCATCCTATGGTTGAGATTTGAAACAGGGATCTCCTAGAAGTTATCATGCATAGGTTTCAACCTAAAGTTCTATCATCACTTTCTCATCAAAGGAAGTGAGACTCCTATGGGATCATATCAATGATAAACAACAGATAAAGCATCAGCTTAAACAGTAAACAGTAAACGACTGTAAAATGCATGCAATGCAAGTGAGGGAGGAAGTGTGTGTGGGGCAGCAGCCTCCACAAGCTCATCTCAACCTCAAGCCAGAATGAATAACAGTAATCATAAAATAAAGTGATGTCAAGCAAAATACAGTAAACTGCAATCATACAGAAGAAATGAAATAAAATGCTATCAAGCAAAATAAACCACATGGGCAAGGGAGCAGGGCTCTACCGAATACCCGAAAGCAAAGCCATACAGTAACAATACAAGCAGAGGGAGCAACTCAACCTCTAGTGCAATCATGCTCTTAGCTTAAAGTCAGTCTAGATATGAACTTATTCTAATGCATCAAGCAAGTCAAACAAGGCATATCAGCACAGAAAAGAAAACAGACAAGAAAGAAAGCAGATCAACAACTCCTTCTTCAATTTCAAGCTTCAGCTCTTCTGACAGCAACTCAGTCTTCAGGCTTCAATCACCCTTCAAGGCTATCATCTTCCATGACAAATATCAACTTGCTTCTCCAGGGTTCCAAACCATCAAACATAAGTATCAACTTACTCTCTCTTCTCCAAGCTTCATCTCTTCTATCAGTTCCACCTTCAGGCTTCACTCTTAACTACAAGTATCAACTTGATTCCTTCAGGCTCTCCAAGCATCAATGTACAAGTATCAACTTGTCCTTTATTCCTCAAGCCTCAGCTCCACACTCAATCTCAACTGAATCTTCTTCATAAGTATCAACTTAGTCCTCAAGCTTCAACTCTCTTTGCTTTACCAGTCTCAACTTGGTCATCTTCTCCTACAAGCTTCACCTTCTCAGAGTAATCTTCAATCATCTGGAAGTGTCAACTTTATTATTCAATTCTTTTTCAAGCCTCAGCTCTTCATTCAATCTCCATTGGGTCTTCAAGTATCAACTTGGTCTTCAAGCTCTTCAAGCTTCAGCTGAAATGGCAATGCTCAAGGAATCATCCTCTTCCACACTCTTCAATGAAGTCCTCATCTTCAAACTCAAGTCCAACATCTTTCAAGATACTCAAACCAGAAGACAATTGATTTAACAGAATGAGTGGAAATGATAAACAGCTTACTGACAACCAAAGGAAACTTGCAAGGGTTCATCATTATGAGAGACTGGTTCCCTCAAAGTTCTACTTCTCAGATAAAGCCACTCATCCCTCCAAAGGAGGGATGTGAATATCTTGGAAGGACTTTTAGTCATTGGGAGGAATGGAAGCACAAGATGCTTTCCATGTTTGTGAAAGAAATCATTCTAACTATAAGGCTCTTCCTATGGCTCCTATCTCCTACATCTTCATCAGATACCTTCAGGCACAAGCAAATCCAAGCTCCAAGCAACTTCAAGCATCCTCACCTTGTCTTCAACTTGTCTTCAACTTGCAACCAAAGGCAAACCAAGCAAAACCCTAATCTAAGGGAACTAGAGAAGTTAAACTAGTTGAATTAGTAAGTTAGGATCACCTAAAACCTAGTACTAAAGTTAGTCCTAACTAAAATACTAAAACCAATTGTAAAATCCTACAAACATATCTATGGGAACCTAGGCCAATCATGACTCTACCATATTAATTTCAGAGATCAAACCATCAAATTAGACCTAGAAATAAATTCTACATTATGAGGTACTAAACCTAATACCCTAAAAGGATGCACCTAAATATCAATCTAGAAAGCACATCTATTTTCATCAAAAAAATGTGAGAAAAATGCTATGGGAGCATACATGTCTAACCTAATCCCACACGAAAAATTAGGATCAAAATCATCACCACATGACCAAACAAAATTCCACAAAATTATGCATCAAACATAACCATTTTAATATCAATTAAAATGTAAATTCCCATAAAATCAGAAAATGCATGAAATGAAAATATTTTTTTCTCTAAAAAATACTAGACTCAATCATGAGTAAAATGCAAAAAGAATGGGATTAATTGGATTAATTCTCAATTTATTATAAATTTAACAAGAACCATGTATAAAATGAAAAATTAAAGAAAATCAAATAAAAATAACCACACGCGCGGTGCAAATAGCAAACAGAATCAGTTCAAACCATGGGTTGGGCCATCAGGGGGTGTGGATAGTGGTTAATTCATTAAGCCCAAAACCACTGATTAAATGAAACGTTGCGTTTCATTTCTTCAGGTCCTTCACAAACTAAGTTTAAAACGTGGCCGTTGGATGAGCTTCTAGTCAAAGGTCCAACCAAGATCTGATGTTCCCAGAGTCATCTCCTACCTTTCAAACCTCTGCAACTTCGCGCCCAGCTTCGGCCACCACCGGTGGTGCTCCGGTCATCTTCCTCAACCCTAATTCTCTCTAGGAGCCTCCATTGCAAATGGTCAATACATGAAACTTATCCCAAATTGTGCCACGAACTCATTCATGCCCTTAATTTAACCTAAATCCTCAAGATTCACCATATCCAATTCTCAACCAAAAATGGTAACGCACCTATTTTGTCACTAATTCTCCAATTAACTATCTGAAATCATTCCTACACCATTCTACAATGAATCTAACACCTTAATTCATCTTGATTCTACCTAAATCATGCTAGAGGAAGAAAGTTACCAACCTGAAAATCTTGGATGAACAGATGCCCTAAACCTTCAAATCAAGCTCTCTAATCTTTTAGACACGATCAATGAACCTTTTCCTTGCTTCTGTATGCAAAAGAACCGGTTGAGAGCTCCTAAATCTTGAAACCCGATGGTGAGTTACAGGTGGAAAAATTCACTTTCTCATACATGATTCAGCCACGAATTCTCTTGGATTATGATCTGGAATCACTCCTTAGCATCCATGGAAGAAGTTTCAATCAAGAAAATGGATGGAAAGTGAAGAATTTGGTGAAACAGAATTCAATTGCAAGCTATGGAATTTCAATCTCAATCTATGCTCTCTCCTTCAATCATCACCAACCTTTTCATTGGATCATCTCTACTCAATATATATATATATATATATATATATATATATATATATATATATATATATATATATATATATATATATATATATATATATATATATATATATATATATATATATATATATATATATATATATATATATATATATATATATATATATATATATATATATATATATATATATATATATATATATATATATATATATATATATATATATATATATATATATATATATATATATATATATATATATATATATATATATATATATATATATATATGATGTATGAGTGATCTAGAACCCTCTAGATCCTTCTAATGAGAGTTTCCACTTCTCATGTCATGAGATTTTCAAACACATCTCATGATATGCATAATTCTGTTTGCAGCTTGGAACCACCCTCATTCACTTCCAATTTCTCCCCTAGTGACATTTTGAAAGTGTTTAGCTTGCCAAGGGCCTTGCTCATGCCTTGATTCTATGTTTTGCAAATGTTACTTAATATGCAAGTAACCACTTTTCAAAGCAAGTCCCCAAATTGAATCTCAATTCAAAAATGTGGCTAAACCAATGTTCTTAAAATGTTTTCTAGAGTCAAAATGATATATTACATGCCATGGTTTGGATGTGTAGGTTGAAAATATCAATTTCCAACTTTGGTTTATTTAACTTATGCCCTTATTTTAGGTCATTTTTGCAACTTTGAGCTACACGCATTTCCACCATCTCATGACCTCCTTACTAGCCTTAAAACATCATTTTGAATAAGTTTTATGTTGAACATTTTCCCATTTGAAGCTTGGAAATAGGAGTTATGGCCTTATGATTGAAATGACCTGTAATCTCCAAATGACCAAAATGCCCTTGACTTGTCAAAGCCATAACTTGAGTTCTACAAATCCTATCAAGGACTTCTAGTACTCTCTAGAAAGCTACGAGGATAAGGAACAACATTCATGTTGACCAAAAGTCCATAGGAATCATCCTTCTTGGGAAAAATCTTGATGCAAGTTGGGTAACTTTCAAGCCCCCAGATTCACACACCTCAGATGACCTGTAACTTGTCAAAGTCATAACTTGAGTTCTACAAAATCCTATAAAGTACTTCTAGCACTCAAATTAAAGCTAAGAATAAGCTCTACAACATTCATGTTGAGGGCAAGATGATATGACAATCACATCTTGGGCTAAATTTCCTTGAAGATAGGGATCAAACTAGGGGATTTTACACTGTCAAGCCTTAGAAACCCTAGCTTGAAACTTCTCCAACTCTTCAATAATGATGAGTTGAACTTGGAACCATCCTTATAGCACCTCAATGCATCAATCCATGATCACATGGCTCTTGGATTAGGTCTCAACCCTCTCCAAATCATCAGTTGACCTAGGGTTGACCCAGTCAAACGCTAATTGCACTAATCATGGCTGAGCCTTCTTGATCTTGCACAATGACCTGTCTAGGCCTCATGATGGCTTTCAATACATCTCATGATCTCTCTCAAGGCTTCAAGACCTTCTTCATGGCTTCAGAATCATCTGAGGTCTTTCCACAACTCTCAAGCTAGGAGGCACACCCTCTTGGTTTCAACCACTCTCTTTGAGAATCTTTTATCTTCTTTGGCAAGGATATCAACCCCTGAACACTTGAATAAGCTTTTTAGCTAGCTTCATATTCTTATATAGCTTTTTATTGGTACTCATACCTCTTGATCTCCTGCATACATGTCAATGAAATGCAAATGATAATGCTAATGTGAATGAAATGAAACATAAGCTAGGTAAAGAAATGTTGGTCAAATTTTGGGGTGCAACATAGGGTTGATGGCCCAGTGTCCATCACGCTGTGATGATTGGTACCACGTGCATTGAGTTGTGTCACATTGCATTTATGAGTCTTTTGTATAAATTGTGATGTTGTGGCCTTCGAGGCATATTTGAGGAATATGAATGTATTGAATATAGTTATGATGCCGTTTATGCAGTAATTGTTATACATTGATTATTATGAACTGTTTTACTCACCCTGCATGTTTGAATGTTACCTCTACATGGGTAACGTGCAGATGATCCAGTTTAGCCGTGGATGCTGTCGAGGAGTATTTTGAAGTTTTTGAGTGTTTTAGTCTTTTGGTCAGCTTAGAGGGTCTTACTCTGATATGTAACATCGGGTTAGGTTCTTTGAGTTGATTTTATATCAGTGGGTTATTTTACTTATTCTCCCTTTTGAGGAGAAACCTTGATTTATGTTTTGAGTTCCGCTGTTTTATGATGTTTTGATGTATTTTGAGAAAACCCGTGTTTTACGGAGTATTGACCTATTTTGATGACTTAGAAATGTACGCCCTTTTGTGGATTTTTAATGAGATTTATTTATTCACTCTGATTTTCGTGTTATTTTACCTTAATAATTTTGTGGTAGAAAAAGGGTGTTACAATTTGGAAGTCGTATATCTTCTTTGTCTGTCTTCTTTTTCTTTTCTTTTTTTGCCTGTTATGAATCCCCCCTTTTAAACATGTGAATACCTGTGATTTTCCATTGATGCTCAATGAATTCCTTTCCATTCTTGTATGAACATGTCCGAACCGATTTTTGGAAAGAGTTGAATATTGTCTGAAACATGTTTGGAATACGATTAATGAATGGATTTATTATGCTTGGTTCCTTGTCATTCTTAATGATTTCTCTCCTTTCTTGTGTATCTCATATTTGTGTTTTAAAATCCTATAGGCATAAACAAAAAGGCTGGACTCAGATAGAACATAGGAATCAACACCGTCATTTTCTAGGGAAGACACAACGATGCATTCAACTGGTGCAAGAATCTCATCCATATGGGACTTTGTGAGATATCTTAATCCCCTTCCTTAAGGGTCAGAGAGTAGTATTGGGTCAGAGAAGGATATTTCCAACCTCTTTTCAAAACCTTCGAAACCATTTGCAGAAACTGCCGTGGCAACAATTCAAATGGAAAATACAAAAGAAACAAGGAGAGAAACAAAAGGTATAATAGCGAGGAAAGGATTTGGAAAGATGTTCTCTATATAATCTTTATTGCAGGAACTTTCAGGTTCTTTGAGCCTGATTAATCACATTCTCTCAAAGATATCACATCATCAAAACAATCATAAAATGAAGGTTTCTAAATCTATTCATCAGAGCAAGAGGTCGAAAATCAGAGCCATGACCACAACATCATTTTTAGGCAAAATTGGGCAAGTTTTAGCTTGGTTAATCGATTAACTATTTGCTAGCGCAAATGGGTTAATTGATTAACCCTTGCAAAATTTGCAGAATCTACTGCATTTTCAGGACAACAACTTCCACTTCTCATTTTTGGGGTCTACATTGTTCTAATATTGTGTGGAACATTCTAGACAACTCTAGGCACTTCAAGATATTTCTACACACTTCAAGGCATTTGCTCTAATACATTAATTGGGATTGAGACCACCATGTTGCTTTATTTCCAAGCATGTGAGCCCTTAAATTCAAGTTTGCATTGGGATGGTTACCGAGTCAACTACCTAACTAACTGAGTTAACCTTTAACTCAGTGAGTTGAGGCTAACTAACTCCAAGGCTAGTTCCAAGGCTACATCCAAAGTTCACTCCAAACCTAGAAACTCTAAAGCAAAACTCTATATAAGCAAATCAATCACCATTTCACAAGGGGGTCCTACCATTCTCTCAATTTTTCACACTTGATCGCTCTCAATTATCTCACATTCTTTCTGAATTTTCTGCAACTTCTACTCATAACCTTCTTCTCTTTCATACAAAACCTCACTAGAGCTCAAAACCTCTATTAAAGAGTAGCAACTTCTTCATTGGAATAACTTTCTCTTGAGATTATCCATCATCATCTTGCAAATTCTTGTTGCTTTTCTAGAGTTAAATCGCAATCAGATTCATCTCAAGTGATTACTTCAAGCTTATTCGGTGTAATTTCAATTTTGGAGTTTTTGTCGAATTTTGCTCGATTTCGCTACGGTTTGATTGCAAAGTCTATTTTCGCTAGATTTCTTTGAGTAACTTCATTATATTCTCTTTGCAACAACATCCAAGGAAAATCTCAGCCTTGTAGGTTGGTTAATTCTCACTCTTTTCACTATTTTGATCGTTACCGTATCGTTTGCGATGTAGTTTCACGTTTTTCTCGTTTGTAAATTGATTATGCATTGATTTGATCTTCACATTTGATGTGTTAATTGATCACATAAGTGCTTATTTGTTATTTTTGGACTTGATTTTCGTGCATAATTGTTTGCCCTAACAAAATCGAACAAAAGTGCTTTTGAAAATTCATTTTTTAGGCTCTGTCTCAGTGTTAATCGATTAACACTTTTGCACAGACAAAGTGTTAATCGATTAACCATTCATTTTTTAGCAAAATCTACCTATTTTAAAAGGGTTAATCAATTAACACTTTTGCACAAGCAAAGTGTTAATCGATTAACACTGATCCATAAGGCCATTTTTGTGCATTTTTCATGTATCTTTTGTTTTCTTTCCTCTTTCAACTCCCATGGATTGATATGTTTGATTTTATGGATGTTTTAACTTCTGTTTGAATCATGCTTGTGCATTTTCCAATGCCCGATTTTATCGATTTCACATTTATTTGCATTTTTGACATTGTATGAACATTTTCATTTTTGTCTAATCTTTGATCACATGATTACTTGGTTTGTGATGCATGCTAATTGACTTTGGTACTGTTTTACTTACATTCTTGCTTGCATTAAGAGTTTTTCCTCTTTGGAATAAACTTAATCTTATTTATTCAATAACTTCCCTATTTGCTTTAATGATTTTCCCTTCCTTTGGAAAATTGTTAGCACATATTTTCCCTTTGATTAATTAATCGAAACTTTATTTCAATTAGTCGATCTTCCTTTTTCTCCTCCTTTGGATCTTCTTGAGCTTTGTCATCTATTTTCCCCTACGGAGTTGAAGGTCTGCAACTCATTGGAGCACTGTACAAATTTTGCGCCGTTGTGATGTCTGTTTCGTTTCTTGCACCGCACTTTTATGTTAGAGAAGGAATGAGAGTGGAGAATTCCTAACTTATTCTGACTATTTTGGGTAGGGGACAAATGACACTATGCCTAGAGTAGTCGCCTCTATCTCCTTACTATGGTTTCCACTGTTCCTCCAGTCGAGTCGATCCTCGATCATTTGCACCTTTACCTCCACTTTGGAAGTAGCCTTCTCCTTGTGTTTCCTCTTTCTCTTGTGGCCAATCCTTCCTTGGTTTCCCTTGAGGTTTGTTACTCAATTCCTTTTCCTTGGTTGATCAACCGTCCTTCGGTTAAAACCTATTCCTCTTCTTCCTCAGTGAAGTTGACCTTTTCTTTTTTCGGTTTTACACAATCTTTCTATTGAAACCTAATCCTCACAAGAATTTTCAACCTTCTCTTGGTTCTTTTTCCTTCCTGTTTGGTTAATCATTGCCTTCCAGTTAAACACCATTTGTCTTTCCCCAATTTTCTTTGGGTTAATCAACGTTCTAGGTTAATCACCCGTTCTTTGGTTGATCACGGTCCATCCGTTAAAACCCGTTTTCTTTTGAGTTAATCACCATCTTCTTGGTTAATCACTCATTCTTTTCGGTCTACAGCATTTCGTCTGTTAGATACCGAGTCTCTTGCAGTTAGCAACCTTTCTATAGTTCAAATACTGCCAACTTTGGGTTAGTAACCTTTGTTCAGTTCGAATACTCTTTCCTTTGGTCGAGTAATGTTTGTTCAGTCAGCGTACCGTTTCTTTGGGGTCACAGCCTTTGCTTTGTTCCACACCTGTTTCTTTTGGTTGATCACCGTCCTCTGGTTAAAACTACTTTCTTTCTCTTTTTCTCGGTTAACCACTGTTTACCAGTTAATATACCTCAGTCCCTTCGGAGTTAACACCTTTCTTTGGTTCCTTACTCTCTTTCTTTCGATCCCTCGTAGTCTGTCTGTCGACACCTAACTTTTTGGCTTTTTCCCATAGAATCTTTCTCTTGTTTTCTTCTGTTAATCATTGACTGCTAGTTCATGTATCGAGTTTGATGCAGATCTTATCCTTTTTTGGTTTTTGTCTCTTTTCCCCAGCTCCGTCGCCATTCTTTTGTGTTTCTCCTCTGTGGAGTCATCTGTGTTCTTCTACATTCTCCGGCAGAGTACTTTCCTTTGCTTTTGCATTCCTCAGCAGAGTTTTCTTTTATCTTCTTTCTTGGTTATGACACCACTCCTTTTATATTCCCTAGTTGGGATTTGCTTTCTGTCTCTTTTCGCTCTTGGCTTTGACTTCTTCTCTTTTCCTTTCTATTTTTTTCAGCGTTAGTTTCTCGAACTACGTAGGCTCTGATTTCCTCATTGCACTATGAGGGTACGTAGGCACAAGATTGCGAAATCTTGGTGAGCCACCTTCCTCCGCCTTCTTCCATTCTTCTGTCTCTATGGTCCATCCAAATCTTCTTCTTTTCCTTGGTTCCTTGAGCTACGGAGCTTTGACTTCCTCATTGCACTATGAGGGTACGTAGGCACGAGGGCCCCAATCCTCCACGAGCATGTTCTTTTCCTTTTTATTTCTTCTCTCATTTCTTTTCTTTTAGTTAGAAGCCTTTATATAGATAACCAACAGAAGTAAGCAAAATGGTTCCCGTCGGGTACGACGGATGCTTAAGGTGCCAGTACCTTCCTTTTGCATAACTGACCCCCTTTCCCGTTTTTCTTCCCTTGGGTTTTATTGATATTTTCCCTGCCCTTTGGGACTAAATAGAGTTTAGTGGCGACTCTATTGTATCTTTTAGTGTGCGATTCACTCAGGTATAATCCCGCTAGCTCCATCCGGCGACTCTGCTGGGGAGTCCTTGCGCTTGCAAGTTGGGGTCTCGCGTAGTTTTGCTTGCTTTTCTTGCTTGTTTGGGTGTTTATCTTTATGCTTTACTTGCTTTATCTTTATGTTATTTACTGGATTTCTTTATTGCTTTAAATATTCATATGTTATATATCTGGATATCTACTATATTCTGCGGTTGTTGGTATAGGTAGATATTATTGGAGAGATAAGTCATAACACTGGGCTTGAGCATACACATAGGCTAGAGCGTGGATAGTCGTGATGCCTGCATTTTGCGCATTGGGTTGTCACGAGAACCACATCCCAGATCGTGATTCTCTTGATAATACTTCCATCCTGCTAGAATTCATTACGGCGAGGGGTTTTCACTTGAGTCTGATGGTTTGGGAGACCTTTCTAGGGACCTCTTGTTATGTCTAGATCCCACATGTGAGAGGTATATGGGTTTTTGTAGAAAACTAGGACTCTTCATACCTTTTGTTCTCTCACAACGTCAGATTTTTGCATCGACACAAAATTATATGCAGATTTGATTGTTCGAATTTGTGCTTGGCATCGTGATTCTTGTGTTGTATGCCATTTCATCATAACCATTAACATTTTTTGCATGTGCATTTTCCAGGTTATTCGAGAGCTTATTTTTTGTTGGCATAGTCATAGACGATGAGTACTGGTTGCATGGGTATCTTCAGTTACAAATTTATGGAGTCTAAGCTGAAGACTTTGAGAGGTTTAGCATTTTGTCTGGTTGAAGATAACAAGGGTGTTTTCAGAGATGGTTATGGGAATCTATTGGCAGTTCTCAACACTGAATTCAACATTATTGCTATTCATACACTTGTTCAGTTCTATGACCCACCACTGAGGTGTTTCACATTTCAGGATTATCAGTTAGCACCTACATTTGAGGAGTACTCCCATATCTTAGGGGTTGAGATCAAGAGTCAGGTTCCTTTTGCTTACACCAGCAGTTGTCCGAAGTTTCCTCTTATTGTTGAAGCTCTTGGCCTTAGTAAGAAGGATATGGAAGATAATCTCAAGACCAAAGGAAAGGGTATTTGAGGGTTTGCTTCGAAGTTTCTAGTAGACAAGGTCGTTTCTTTTGCCAAAGCTGGAAATTGGAAGGCTTTCAATGCCGTGTTTGCTTTATTGATATATGGGATCGTCTTGTTTTTAAACATGGAGGATTTCGTTGATCAGGCTGCCATCAGAATCTTCTTGTCCAGGAATCCAGTTCCTACACTCCTCGCTGATACCTACTATTCTATTCATTCCCGGAACGAGAAGAAGAAAGGAACTATTGTATGTTGTGCTCCTATGTTATATCGATGGTTTATATCTTATCTTCCGCAGAAGAGTCCTTTTGTGGAGAATAGTGGGAATCTCAAATGGTCTCAGAGGATCATGTCTCTGAATGTTGATGATACTAAGATCATTCTTCGTTGTGGTAAATTCTCCAATGTACCTCTCTTGGGTACAAAGGGTGGAATTAGTTATAATCTGAGGCTTGCCTTTTGTCAGTTGGGATATCTGATGCTTGACAAACCAGATCCTGAAGTAGTGGAAGAGTTCATCTTTCATGAAGGGGTTGTCTATCCAGATTTGTCGAGAATGCACTAGAGGGTCTACCAGGGTTGTTGAGGGATGCATATGTTGATGTGCTGCCACATAAGACTCCTTGGGATGTATTTCACTTCTTGTCTGTTTGTAGGGTTGTATTTGGTAGGATTCATGCTTATCTTGTTGTAGCACAAAAGACAAATATTTGATTTGTACTGGAGCTTGTACTTCTTTGTCTCATTTACTGAATAAAGATTTCTCTTGTCAATTTATCTTTGTGCCTTTACTTATACACTTTATGATTATTGCTAACAAAGATAAAGCTCACGAATTCCTGGAATTTAAAAAACTTTATTTTTGCATGCATTGCATTCGATCATATTCATATGCATGTCCTTCATCCGGAAACCATTGTGCTTACACTGTCCGTCTCCTCCTTGTAGCAAGACGACGGCTCGGCATCGCTATTTCACTCGCTCAAACAGGTCCAAGATCATGGCCGATATTGAACAAGAGAATGCTGCCTACAAGGAGACTTTGGCTCAGTTCCAAACCAACATGGATGTTATTATGGAGTTTCTTCATGCTCAGGAGGATGTCGTTGCTGGTACTTTTGCTATTGTAGCTGTTACTGATGCTACTGTCGTCACTCTTGTGGTGATTCCTACTCCTATCATTGTTTCTTCTCCTACTATTCTCGAAGCACCAGTAGAGACTGTTGTTCATCCTTTTGTCAATTTACCCTCTGCTCAAGCTGGTTTGAATAGAATTCCTGCTTCTTTCTCGTGGGGAATGCCTCCAAATTTCACTCCTCAAATTGCTAGTGGTAGTGATTTTGTTCTATATCAACCTTTTGTTGAACCCATGCCCAATGGTAATTCTGCTGCTTATCCTTGGGGCATGCCTACTCCAATTCCACCTCTTGTGGTGAATCATGATGATCACGAGATTCCTTAGACACGGATTCGCCAGACTCCTGTGTCCACTGATGTTGAAATTCCTGACTAAGATGAGCATGTGTATAGGGGTCCTTCTATTCATGTTCTGGTTTTGTCTCAGCCTGCTCAAACTATGGTTCAGAATGTTCATTATATGCCCTACCCTGGGGCATCTTCTGTTGCTACGGTACTTCCTACTGGTTATCCGTATGGTTTTCAAATGGGTCAGAATGCTGGTCAGATGGTGAATTCTGGGTTGGTATATCCGCCTCTATTTGCTTCTCCGCAGACCTGCTGACTATAGATTGCTCGATGAGAGAATCCATGCTATTGAAGGTAATTCTACTTTTTACATGGAAGCCAAAGACCTGTGTTTGGTTCCTAATGTCGTGTTGCCGCATAAATTCAAGGTTCCAGAGCTACCTAAGTACAAAGTTTTGATTTGTCCTCGTAGTCATGTGACCATGTACTGTAGGAAGATGGCATCCTAAATCGATAATGATGAACTGTTGGTGCATTGTTTCCAAGATAGCTTGTTTGGAGCTTCTCTAGATTAGTATATGGGTTTAGAACATAACAAGATTCGCTCGTGGAGAGACCTATCAGAAGCATTCTTGAAGAAATACAAATATAATGTTGATTTGGCTCACACCAGATTGCAATTACATAATTAGTCGCAGCGTACAACTGAAACATTCAAAGAATATGCACAAAGGTGGCGCGAGATGGCTTCTCGTGTGCGACCTACTCTTTTTGACAGTGAATTGGTTGACATTTTCATGGGCACTTTGCAAGGGTTTTACTATGAGAAACTGGTGGGTAATTCATCTATAAATTTTGCTGATATTGTGACTATTGGTGAAAGAATCGAGAATGGACTGAAAATTTGTAGGATTGTTGGTTTTGTTGTTCAATAACCAACCTAGAAACCTCAGAGCAGTCATTCCAAGAAAAAGGAAGGTAAAGTGAATGCTGTGATGGCAAAAGCCTCTCCTCAGTGTTAGGTTCCCATGGCTCCCATGCTGTATTATCCTTATCCTTATGTCGCTGCCGCTCAATATCAACAACTGTCGTATCAGTATCATCCTCAAGTTCAGAATTCTCAGAATCAGAATCAACCTCAATATCAACAATCTCAGCAAAACAACATAAATCAGCATCAGAACAAACAGAACAATAACAATCAGAACAACCGTAAGCAGATGAGTTTTGACAGAATTCATGTGCCTTATACAGAATTGTTTCCTTATCTCTTCCATCAAGGGGAAATTGTTCCCAAAGAGATTGCATTTGTAGTTCCTCCCTTTGGTCCTAAGCATAATCCAAACACATAATGTGCTTACCATGTGGGATACAAAGGACATGCTACCAAAGATTGCACTGTTCTCAAGGCCAAAGTTCTAGAGCTTATTGACCAGAAAATCCTGACATTTTCTGAAGAGTGTCCTAATATACAGACTAATCCCTTGCCTACTCATGGTGGACTTGGGGTTAATATGATAGAGGATGATTAAGGGGATGAGTTGATCAGAGATATTGACAAAGTGAAAACTCTGATGACCGTAGTGATCAAGAAACTGAAATAACAAGGATTATTGAAAGGTCTTCATGGGAAATACCAAATTTTTATGATAAGCCTAATCAGTGTCGAAGGTTAAAAGGCTGCATTTGAATAGTGATGAACCAAGGTGTAGTTCAGTTTTCCAGATCCAATTCTGTGGAAGAGGTAGCTACTATCGAGCCATTCACGATCATATACAAGAAGGTTCATGTGGAAGCTCCTAAAAAGAAGATATAGCCTATCATTGTCTGTGTTCCTAAGCCATTCCCGTATCAGAGTTCAAAAGAAGTTCCTTGGAAGTATGATCCGACTGTGTTTTCTGGGGGTCGAGAAATTCAGTTCTCGGAATTTGAAATTGTCAATGTAACTGCCACTAGAGGGATTACTCGTAACGGGCGAGTGTTTGTTCCGAAATTTGTATCTAAGCCAATGCAAATTCCAACCGTTGTTCCTCCTAAGTAGAAATCTACTTCAACAACCCCTGTTATGCAATAAGAGGCATCAACTGTTGCATCAGTTCCAATAACTTCGTCTGTGGATGTCACCAAAATCAAATAAGTCATGGATGATTAAGAGTTTCTCAAACTGATCAAGAAGAGTGACTTTAAGATTGTGGATCAGCTAGGGCAAACTCCGTCGAGGATTTCTATCTTGTCTTTTCTCATGAGCTCGCCAGCATATAGATCAGCTTTGTTAAAGGTTTTGAACACTGCTCATGTGGTGCACGACATTCCCGTGGAACAATTTGACGACGTCGTCACAAACATAACTGCTAGTCGGTACTTGGGTTTCAACGAAGCGGAGTTACCTTCTAAATGTACTGCCCATAATAGAGTGTTACATATCTCAGTGACTTGTATGGACTCTTTGCTATCTCATGTTCTAGTGGATACTGGTTTTTCCCTCAATGTGATTCCTAAGGGTACATTGGGTCAACTATTGGTAGAAGGGATCAAGATGAGACCAAGTTCTTTAATTGTTAGAGCTTTCGACGGTTCTCGAAGGCAAGTCATCAGCAAAGTGGATTTACCCATTAAAGTCGGGCCGCATTTGTTTACCATTACTTTCCAAGTGATGGATATCAATCCTGCATACAGTTGTTTATTGGGTTAGACCCTGGATTCATGCCGCAGGGGAAGTTACATCCATGTTACATCAAAAATTGAAATTCATGTTTGAAGATCAGATGGCCATCGTTTATGGTGAAGAAGATTTTCTAGTAAGCGAGTTATGATCCTTTCGATATGTCAAGACTGTTGAAGGCATAGCTGAAGTGTCGTTGCAATGTCTCAAATTCGAAGATGTCAGCTCCGCTTCTGTCAATTCTGGTAGATTACCAAAAATGGCCATGTCATCTATCAAGAGTGCTAAAGAGACCATTGAGATAGGTGTCTTGCCTGGCTGGGGGAAAATCCTAGATGTGGTTGAAAAACATGATCGCTTTGGACTGGGCTACCATCCTGATCAGCAAGCTAGTTCACGCAGTCATCCGAAAAGCAATTTGATCAAGTTCACAAGCGCTGGATTCCAAGAAGATGATATTGTGTCAGCTATTGATGATACGGGTCCTAGCAATCAAAGTGCAAGCTTTGTACGCAAGTGTCCGCCGAGTTTCAGGCTCAACAATTGGACATCTATTGTGATTCTCGTGGTTTTTCCCGCAAACATGTAATGCATTTTATTCTCTTATTCTCTCGTCCTCGCCCGAGACGAGGGGATAGCTTGTAAGGGCCTCACGCTTTTGAAACATTATGTGATCAATAAATAAAAGTCTTTTTGCATTCATATCATGCTCTCTTTTCTTTCTTTATTTTATTTTTTACAAATAAATAAATGGCAAAGTTTCTTTTATTTAAAATAACTTCATTCTAAACATGATTCATAAAAATGCAGAATAAGTAATTGCATTGATAACAACTTGGCAAACATCCGTTGTAATTCTGGGATTCCAATTAACCAAGCCGAGGAAGATGGTGAGGAAGATTATGAATTGCCGGCTGAATTAGAAAGGCTCCTTGAGCACGAGCCGAAAGAGATTTAGCCATAAAAAAGAGCCAGTGAAGATTATCAATCTTGGTACTGACGAAGTCAAAAATGAAGTCTAGATTGGGGCATCCCTCTCTAAACATGTGCACTCCGAGTTGGTCAAGTTATTGAAAGAGTATCTTGATATTTTTGACTGGTCTTATCAAGATATGCCTGAGTTGGATACCAACATCGTTGAACATCACTTGCCACTCAAGCCTTATTGTCCTCCTATCAAGTAGAAGCTCAGAAGGACCAGACCCGACATGGCACTTAAAATTAGAGAAGAGGTAAAGAAATAGTTCAATACTGGGTTCCTAGCCACTTTCGAATATCCTAAATGGATCGCCAACATTGTCCCGGTTCTGAAGAAAGATGGGAAAGTCCGAATGTGTGTGGATTATTAAGATCTTAATAAGGCAAGCCCAAAAGATGATTTCCCTCTGCCTCATATTGATGTTTTGGTAGACAACACTGCACAGTTCTATGTCTTTTTCTTTCATGGATGGTTTCTCAGGATATAATAAAATTAAGATGTCCCTAGCCGATATGGAAAAGACAACTTTCATCACGCCATGGGGTACATATTGTTACAAAGTCATGCCATTTGGTCTAAAGAACGCAGGGGAAACATACCAACGTCCCATGACAACACTCTTTCACAATATGATCCATAAAGAGATTATGGTTTATGTGGACGATATGATTGCCAAATCCAGAACTGAAGATGATCATCTAGACCATCTGAAGAAGTTGTTTGACAGACTCCGCAAATTCAGGTTACAGTTAAATCTGATAAAATGTACCTTTGGAGTGTGATCTAGAAAGTTGTTGGGCTTTATTGTAAGTCAGAAGGGCATTGAAGTTGATCCTGATAAGGTTCGGGCAATTCAGAACATACCGCCTCCCAAAACAGAAAAATAAGTTTATGGCTTTCTGGGCCAACTTAATTACATTTCCAGATTCATTTCTCATCTGACGGCTACCTGCAAACCAATATGCAAATTACTAAGAAAAATCAATCGATCAGATGGAACAATGATTGTCAAGAAGATTTTAACAAGATAAAAAAATATTTGCAAGAACCATTGATCTTAGTAACTCTGGTTCCTGGTAGGCCCTTAATCATGTATCTCACTCTTCTCGACGAATCAATGGGATGTGTATTAGGTCAGCATGACGACACTGGCAAAAAGAACATGTGATTTACTATCTAAGCAAGAAGTTCAATGATTGTGAGATGAGATACTCATTATTGGAGAAAACTTGTTGTGCTCTGACTTGGGCTGCTCGACGCCTGAGACAATACATGAT
Organism: Lathyrus sativus; assembly: GCA_963859935.3. Taxonomy (NCBI): domain Eukaryota; kingdom Viridiplantae; phylum Streptophyta; class Magnoliopsida; order Fabales; family Fabaceae; genus Lathyrus; species Lathyrus sativus. Next base: position 259,194,633 of record OZ012740.1, read on the forward strand.
TTGCCATACTACTTTGTTGATATCCAAGATGGATCAGATAAAGTACATTTTTGAAAAGCCTATTGTCTCTGGATAAATTGCTCGGCGGCAAATGTTGTTGACTGAGTATGACATCTAACATGTTAACCAGAAAGCAATAAAAGGAAGCGTCTTGTCTGACTACCTTGCTCATCAACCTATGGAAGGTTATCAACAGATGAAGATTGACTTTTCTGACGAGGATGTTCTGTTTATCAGAGATTATGAAACTCCAGAACCTGATATAGTACAAGAACCAGGGGCGCGATGAACGCTCGTGTTCGATGGTGTTGCCAATGCTAAAGGTCGTGGAATTGGTGTTATTCTCATCTCTCCGACAAGTTTTCATCTTCCCTTCACCTCCAGATTATGCTTTGAATGCACCAACAATATGGCTGAGTATGAATCAGACATTTATGGTATTGAAGCAGCAATTGACATGAGAATCAAATTTCTTGAGTTCTATGGAGATTCTACTTTGGTGATTGGCCAGGTTAAAGGAAACTTTATGACTCAGGATTCCAAGTTGGTTCTGTACCAAAAGCACATTGCGAAATTGATTTCTTACTTTGATGAGATCTCTTTTCATCATATTCCTAGGGAAGAAAATCAACTAGTTGATGCTCTTTCCACCATGGCATCTATGTTCAAAGTCAAGTGGAAGAACGAAGCTCCTTTAATCCGCATTGATCATTTGAACAACCCAGCACATTGTTTAGCAATCGTGGACGAGTCCGATGACAAACCTTGGTTCTACGACATCAAAAGATATCTGGAAAAATAGGAATATCCTGAGGGTATTACTATCACTAACAAGAAGGCTCTCAGATGGCTCTGCGCCAAGTTCTTTTTGAGTGATAGTGTACTATACAATAGGAATCATGATTCTGTGTTTCTCAGATGTGTAGATAGACACGAAGCAAACACAATCATAAGGTCCATACATGAAAGCTGTGAGGGTGTACATGCCAAAGGTCCTACCATGGCTAAGAAGATCCTTCGAGCTTGTTATTACTGGACAACAATGAAGGTAGATTGTTATAACTTTGCCAAAAGATGTCACAAGTTCCAAATCTACGGTGACAAGATCCATGTACCACCAACTCCATTGATTGTTTTGACTTCTCCATGGCCCTTCTCTATTTGGGGAATTGATATGATTGGAATGATCGAGCTGAAGGCTTCCAACGTTTATCGCTTCATTCTAGTTGCTATCGATTATTTCACCAAGTGGGTTGAAGCTGCTTCTTATGCAAATGTCACACACCAAGTGGTCGCCAAATTCATCAAGAAAGAGATAATCTGTCGCTATGGTATTCCTAACAACATTATCACTGCCAATGCAAGCAATTTGAATAACAAGATGATGAAAGAGTTGTGTCAAGAATTTAAGATCGAGCACCATAACTCTTCACCATATCAGCCCAAGATGAATGGTTTCGTCGAAGCAGCAAATAAAAACATCAAGAGGATTGTCCAGAAGATGGTCAAGACTTACAAGGATTGGCATGAAATTCTTCCCTTCGCATTGCATGGCTACAGAACTTTAGTTCGTACTTCTACTGGGGAAACTCCGTATTCGCTTATGTATGGAGGATGTTCTACCCATTGAAGTCAAAATCCCTTCACTCAGAGTCATCATGGAGGCAGATCTTGATGAAGCTGAATGGGTTCAATCCAGATACAACCAGCTGAATCTCATTGAAGAGAAGCGCCTGACATTCGTGTGCCACGGTCAATTGTATTAGAGATGTCTCAAGCGAGCTTTTGACAAGAAAGTTCTCCCTCGAGCATTCCACACAAGCGAACTCGTGCTCAAAAGGTATTCTCCTATTCAATCGGATCCATGCGGTAAGTGGACTCCCAATTACGAAAGACCTTTTTTTGTCAAGAAATCCTTCTTAGGCGGAGCTCTGATCCTCACCACCATGGATGGGGAGGAGTTGCCACATCCCGTGAACTCCGATATAGTCAAAAAAATATTATGCCTAAAAAAATGATGAATAAAAAGCCTGCTAGATTGGCATCAGCAAAGGCAATTTAGGCAAAAATGGGCGTCCCGATGGACCAAAAAAATAAAGAAATGTCCATGCAAAAGTTAGGGACAAAACAGTAAAAATAATAACAGCCCGCTAAGTTGAAATCCCAAAAGGGAGACTTGGGCAAAAATGGGTATCCCGGTGGATGAAAAAATGGAAATGTCCAGGAAAAATTTAGGGATAAAGGCATTTGACTGTGAACACTTGGAACCTATCTTCATCATAGCTAGATCTCAGACGATAAATGATCAGTCAAATCATCATCAACTGACGCAAAATGTTGGAGCCTAGACTTATAGGGGATGGTAGCCAATGTTGTAATCAATGAAAAGTCAAATTTCTCATTTCCATTTACTTTGTTTCTCAAGTTTTTGTAAATTTCCTCATCAAGGATTTTTACATCCTTGTACACATCTTATGTACAAATTATTTTCATATTCAATAAAGTTCATCCTTTGACTATTCATCCTTTGATTTCTCATTTGTCTCTTTTCAATATTTTGTTTGAAAATTGAACAATTATTTGTGATCACATAATGCTATAAAGCACTGAGAATAACAAAAAGCTAAAATCAACCAGTAAAACATTATGCATTGCATACTTTACCAGAAATCATTAAGGTAAGATTTGTAGTTTTCTTTGCAAACTTGATCTCCATTGAGCAATATCATGGTTGGTTGAGAAGGCTGTTTGTCTTCCCCAGCAAGTACCAGTATGGTTCTTTGGAAGGATTGTGTACCTTTGCTCTCCCCAGTAGAGCTGTAATTTCTCCAATGAATGTTTTGCAACTTTTACTCATAATCTTTTTCTCTTTCATCCAAAACCTCATAAGAGCTCAAAACCTCCATTAAGGAGTAGCAACTTCTTCATTGGAAGTTATATCACATTTAGATTCATCTCAAGTGATTAATGCACAAAAATGGCCATTTTCAAAAGCACTTTTGTCCAATTTTGATTAGTGCAATTCCTCACATGTTAGGGCAAACAATTATGCACGAAAATCAAGTCCAAAAATAGCAAATAAGCACTTATGTGATCAATTAACACATCAAAATTGAAGATCAAATCAATGCATAATCAATTTACAAACGAGAAAAACGTCGAAACTACATCCCAAACGATACGGTAACGATCAAAATAGTGAAAAGAGTGAGAATTAACCAACCTACAAGGCTGATATTTGCCTTGGATGTTGTTCCAAAGATAATATGATGAAGTTACTCAAAGAAATCCAGAGAAAGCAGAATTTGCAATCGAGCCGTAGCGAAACGGAGCAAAATTCCATGAAAACTCCAAAATTGAAATTACTCCGAATAAGCTTGAATTAATCAATATCAGAAGCTGGAGGGACCTTGGGGAGATCTTCGTCCGTCACTATCACTGCAATAGTGACCTGGCGCCGAATAGAGTCCAAATGCAGAATCTTTCTCAGAGAAGTAATGAGGGGTTCAAAGAGTATGCCCAAAGGTGGCGTGAGCTAGCTGCGAGAGTTTAGCCTCCAATGGTCGAAAGAGAACTCATTGATATGTTCATGGCAACATTGCCAGGGATACATTATGAAAAGTTGATTGGAAACATGTCAGACAGTTTCTCAGATCTAATTATTACTGGTGAGAGGGTTAAGAATGGTATTAAACTGGGAAAAATTCAAGCAGCAGAAGGGTCCACATCTGGTGGGGGAAGAAAAGCTTTTGGCAATAACAAGAAGAGGGAAGGTGAAACGAATGCAGTGTCAGGATACAGAAATAAGAACAGGAATAGGGCTTCACGCCAACAACAATATCAGCAACAACCACAGGTTGCAAGCATCACTATTCCTACAGCACCTCAGCAACAACCTCAACAACAACGACAATAACAACAGCAAAACTATACACCACGAAGATTTCAAGACCGTGGAAGAACAATGAATAAGAAGTTTGACGCTCCACCTATGCCGTATTTGCAACTTTTATAGCATTTTCTTCAACTTCAACTGATTCGGAAGAGAACATTGGCACCTTTGACTGGCGCACCACCTCCGGATTATGATGTGAACGCCAGATGTAACTTCCATTAAGGTGCTCCAGGTCACAATATAGATAATTGCAAGGCTTTCAAGCATAAGGTGCAAGATCTTATTGATAGCAAGGCAATCAACTTCACTAATGATGCGCCTAATGTTGTTCAGAACCCGATGCCTAATCATGGAACGGCCGGTGTCAATGCTATTATTGAAGAAGAAGAGCTAAATTTGGTAATGGACGTAGCCAAGTTGAGAACGCCATTGAGCTTTGTTAAAAGCAGGTTGTTAAAAGGTGGAGCTTTTCCAGGCTGTGGGGAAAATTGTGAAGGGTGTGCAGTGCATCCCAAAGGTTGTAATGATTTGAAGAATCATGTTCAGTGCTTGATGAATGAAGGGGTCTTAAAGTTTGACAAGATTAAAGAAGGAAAAGATGTGGAGGTGGTTAATCAGGAGCAGGATGAGGTTGCTACAATCTCGATCCCTTTCAGAATGATTAATATATCAGCGCCGCCAAGGCCAGCGGCTGTTATAATTACCAAAGCAGGACTAGTGTCATACGAAAGTACTAAAGCAATCCCATGGAATTATGGGGCGGAGGTCTTTTGTAATGGCCAAAAGCAAGAGTTGAGGGGAACATCGTCTGATGGTTCATATGTTGATAATTTGATTGGAACTAGTGGAATAACAAGAAGTGGTAGGGTGTTTTCATCGCCTGACGTTAATGTTGAGAGGCCTGGCAAAGGGAAAGGCAAGGCTGTTGTAGAAGAAAGTTCATAACAAGAAGAGAAAGATGCTCTGATTAAAGACGTTGAAGAGTTCATGTGTCTGATTCGAAAGAGCGACTACAAGATTGTTGATCATCTGCAACAGACTCCTTCCAAAATTTCAATTATATCTTTGTTATTGTGCTCAGAGGCACACATGAATGCTTTATTGAGGATTCTGAACACAGCGTATGTGCCACAAGAGATTTCTGTAAACCAGCTTGAGGGGGTTGTGGCCCACGTGAATGTTGGCAATGGCTTGGGGTTTACGGATTTAGACTTGAATCCTAAGGGAAGGAATCACAATCATTCCTTGCACATCTCTATTGAATGTAGAGGGGTTGTCTTGTCACATGTCTTGGTGGATACTGGGTCTTCACTCAACGTGTTGCCCAAGAAAGCCTTAATGAAGTTAGACACCCAAGGCGTGATATGTACTCCTAGCGATCTTGTTGTGTGAGCGTTCGATGGAACGAGAAGATCTGTTTTTGGCGAAGTTACTCTCCCTATCCAAGTGGGTCCTGAAATTTTCAATGTTGTCTTCTATATAATAGACATTCAGCCTGCATACAACTGTTTGTTAGGTCGACCTTGGGTTCATTATGCAGGCGCATTCACATCGACCTTACACCAGAAGTTGAAGTACATGGTTGGTGGAAATATTGTCATCGTCTGTGGTGAAGAAGACATAATGATCAGCCAGTTGTCGTCCTTCAAGTATGTTGAAGTTGATGGGGAAATTCATGAAACCTTATGCCAAGCATTTGAAGCGGTCCAAGTCAAAGAGAATCCTTCTGTGGTGGACAGAACTCCCGAGATTTCTATGTCTTCTTTCAAAGAAGCTCGTGCAATGGTGGAGTCTGGTTCCTCACAAGGATGGGGTCAAGTGCTCAGTATCCCCAACAAGCAGGATAAATTTGGATTGGGGTACAGCCCGTCATCTTCCTCCTTACAGAATGCTCCATGTTATAGGGGTCCAATGCAATTTACAAGTGGTGGGGTGATCTTTGACAGAATCAACGCTGTATTTGAAGATGAAGGGAACAGTGATTGTGACATGGATGCATGGATTCAGCCGTGTGTTCCTGGCCAAAGCTTGAGCAATTGGACCATCGATGAAGTCGTCCAAGTGTCCTTTGAAGAGTAATTTTTTTATTTTGATTATGTGTGGCCCTGCGTTCTGCCCAGGACGTAGTGGTTTTCATTTGTAGGGCCTTATCTTGTTTATGTTTTAACATTTGATTTTATCATTAATCAAAAGGCGTTTTTATGCATTCAAATGTTTTGATCCCTGCTTTTCTTTTTTTTATTTTGACAATAAAATGGCAATGTGGTTTATGCTTGTTTGCATATCATTTTAAGCATCAAACATCATCATGCAGGTTTCACATTTTAGATGCCACCGATTCAAACTCGTCTATGACTCGGTATGACTTTGACAATCCAATCTTTCAATCCGAAGAAGAGATTGATGAAGACGAAGACCTGCCTGAAGAGCTCGCCAGGCTGCTGAGACAGGAGGAGAAGGTCATTCTGCCTCATCAAGAAGAGATCGAAGTTGTCAATCTAGGTACAGAGGAAGACAGAAAAGAAGTCAGGATAGGGGCCGCATTCCAAGATGATATCAAGAGAAGACTGCTTGATATGCTCCGAGAGTACAAAGACATCTTCTTTTGGTCATACGAAGACATGCCAGGGTTGGATACCGACATCGTGGTGCATCGCTTACCTCTTCGAGAAGATTTTCCACCTGTAAAGCAGAAGTTGAGAAGAACTAGACCAGACATGGAAGTTAAGATTAAGGAAGAGGTCCAGAAGCAATTGGATGCCGGTTTTCTTGCTGTTATGAATTATCCTCCGTGGGTCGCTAACATTGTGCCTGTACCTAAGAAGGACGGTAAGGTCAGGATGTGTGTTGATTACCGTGATCTAAACAAAGCGAGCCCGAAAGATGATTTCCCGCTCCCCTACATTGATGTGCTAGTTGATAATACGACTTAATATTTAGTGTTTTCCTTCACGGATGGCTTCTCTGGGTATAAACAGATCAAGATGGACCGGAAGACATGGAGAAAACAACCTTTATCACGTCGTGGGGGACTTTTTGTTACAAGGTGATTCCTTTTGGATTGAAAAATGCAAGGCAACTTACCAGCGGGCGATGGTGACTCTCTTTCATGATATGATTCATCATGAGATAGAGGTCTATGTTGATGACATGATCGCGAAGTCACAGACGGAGGAAGAACATCTGGTTAATCTTTTGAAGCTGTTTGAAAGGTTGAGGAAATTAAGATTGAGGTTGAATCCGAACAAATGCACTTTTGGTGTATGGTTAGGAAAGTTATTGGGGTTTGTAGTCAGTGAAAAAGGAATCGAGGTCGATCCTGTAAAGATAAAAGCAATATAAAAAATGTCAGCGTCGAAAACGGAAAAAAAGGTTTGTAGATGCTTTTGATTGGCTGCATTTTGTGGCAAAACATTAGAATGTATATGAATGTCATGACTGATGTTATGACATACACTAAGAGTATTCTGCAGGGTAAGTGAAGTTGGATGTCATGAATGGATGCTGTAACATTGATCGTATGACAACAGACGCGCAGGGTTTGTTTATCTGTTATTAGCTCAGGATATACTTTAGGAAACAATCCAGGAAGCATAGTTATTTTAGGCGACATAACAAGCATTGCTGAGGATAACATAGAAGACTCCTGACCTGATGATAAGTGCGCAGCTTCATGAAGAGAGGTTTATCTCGGGTAAACCTAGTTTCTCATCAAGGCCCAAAGCAAGTTTGTTGCTATAAAAAACAGAAGGATCATTCCTAATAGGGCAGAGCTTGAAGAGAGAGCTTCAAGACAGAGATTTTAGAGTGTGATTTCTGAGTGAAGAGGTTTTCTCTTCACGTGTGTCTAGGAGTCTTAGGATTCCTTGTGTGCCAAGCAATTGTATGATGTACAATTGCACTGGTTTATTGTGTATGAATTGTTGTGTTCATTGTGTCACTCAAAGCTTTTAAGCAAGAGTGTTGTGTCTCTTGATCAAAGCTGTGAAGCAAGATCAAGGTGTGTTTGAAGTGAGTCTTCATATCTCCACTGTAATTTTGGTTTATATCACTGAGGTGATTGAGGGGGAGTGAGTGGGAAAATCAGGTCTAGTGCTCTCTAGGCTGAAGTGTCATTGGGTAGGTCTTAAGTGAAGAGTGAAAACTGGGATTTTTTGGCTCTGAATTAATTATACTGATAGTGAATTTCCTCCCTGGCTTGGTAGCCCCCAGATGTAAGTGTGGTTGACACTGAACTGGGTGAACAATTACTTATGTTATTTACTGCTTTCCATTTACATCTTATTATTAAGTCCAGTAGTCTATGTTACAGTGGATGTCATAACATTCGTGATAACATCCATCGTGTGCTTGCCAGAATTTCAATTGGCATCAGAGCAGGCACCATGCCTGTTATTTTCTGGGTGAGATCTAGGGAAGATAAATTATGGTACTATGGATAAAGACATAGGATTCACAAATAGACCACCAATTCTAGATGACTCTAATTATGACTATTGGAAACCTAGGATGATTGCCTTCTTAAAGTCTTTAGACAGCAAGGAACGGAGAGCTGCAAACTCTGGCTAGGAACATCCAGTGAAGACTGATAAAGATGGATTGTCTGTGCTTATACCTGAAGAAGAATGGACCAAAGAGCAAGAAGCCTTGGCTCTTGGGAATTCTAAAGCTTTGAATGCATTATTCAATGGTATAGACAAGAACATTTTCAGACTGGTGCATCGTTGTGAGCTGGCTAAAGAGGTTGGGGATACTCTCAAAACAACTCATGAGGGAACTTCTAAAGTCAAGATGTCAAGATTACAAATGTTGACAACCAATTTTGAAAGTATGAAGATGAAGGAGGATGAGACTATTCATGACTTCTACATGAATATACTTGAGATTGCAAACACCTGAGGAGCCTTGGGAGAAAAGATGTCTGAAGAAAAGCTTGTGAGGAAAATTCTCAGATCTTTGCCTAAAAGGTTTTCCATGAAAGTCACTGCCATTGAAGAAGCTCAAGACATATGCAATATGAAGGTGGATGAACTCATTGGTTCTCTCCAAACCTTTGAGATGGGAATGTGTGATCAGGCTGAAAAGAAGAAAAGCATAGCTTTTGTGTCAAAGGCTGAAGAATACAATGGTGAAAGTGAGGAGAATTTGTCAGAAGCAATTGCCTTGCTTGGTAGACAATTCAACAAACTGATCAAAAGAATAGACCATAAGTCTAATCCGTATGTCAAGAATAACTCCTCTGACACCAACAGAAGGGAAAAATCTGAAGATACATCTAACCAAGGCAAAGGAGTTCAGTGTTATGAATGTGAGGGTTATGGTCACATTAAAACGGAGTGTCCCACCTATCTCAAGAAGAAAAAGAAGGGATTAGCAGTCACTTGGTCTGATGGAGATTCTGAGACTGGATCAGAAGATGAGTCTGCAAAACATGTCACTGCTCTAAACAGTGTATGTATATCTAATGGTGATTCAAGTGAAGATGAGCTGACTTATGATGAACTTGCTGACTCATATAAGAAGCTATGCAGCAGAAGTGGAGAATTATATCAGCAAGGAGAGCAACAAAAGAAACTCATAAGGGAGTTAGAGGCTGAGAAGATGGAGCATCTTGCAACTATAGAGTCTCTCAAAAGTGAAGTCAGCTTGTTGAAATCTAATCTTGATCAAATGTCCAAATCCATAAGGATGCTAAACCCTGGGACTGACACTCTAGAAAAAATTCTACAGAGTGGTCAGACAGCAGGCAACATGTCTGGACTGGGATTTGTTGGTGAACAGAAACCCATCTTGGGGTTCAAGAAGCCAAATACTGAGAATCAGAGGTCAACATGGATGTCACCAGCAATGTCACAACATCAAAAGAACAGAAGTGGGCACCAGACCAAGAACAAATTCCAAGGGTATAGGTGTTATTATTGTGGAAAACTTAGGCACATTAAACCCCTCTGCTTCTGGTTACATGGTTTTCCAAGTCATCCTTATCAAGGCAAATCCAAATTGAGTGCTCATGCCAAGAAACAGCATCATGCTAGACCCAAGAAGGAAGTTCCTATCAAGAAGCAACAATGGGTTGCCAAGGAGGTTGCTCTAGTAGCTCATACCTTTCTTAGGATGCCAACCAAAGAAGATTGGTACTTTGACAGTGGCTGCTCTAGACACATGACTGGAATGGAGAACCTTTTGGTAAATATCAAACCTCATTCCTCAAGTCATGTAACATTTGGTGATGGAGCTAGAGAAGAAGTCACATGTGCTAGACAGCTAGACTATCCTGGTATTCCAAAACTGGATGATGTCATGTTGGTTAAAGGACTGACTGTTAATCTTATCAGTATCATTCAGCTTTATGACCAAGGATTTAATGTTAAATTCACTAAGAGTAATTGTACTGTCACCAATGAAGAAGGTGAGGAAGTCATGAGGGGGTCCAGAGCCAAGAACAACTGTTACCTATGGTAGCCCAGAAGTAACCTCAATGGCTTGGTGCAAAAAGAGAAGAAGGATCAACTGTGGCTGGAGAAAGGAAAACATCTTCTAATAATAGAAAGGACCATGTCCAAAGCAGTAGCAAGAGGAACTTCAAAGTCTACTTTAGATAGTAGGACAGGATGTGGTAAATGTTGTGTGGGCAGGCAAGCCAAGAAGGGACACCCAAAGAATGGCCATCAGGGAAATATAGATATGTTATATTGGAATCTGATGGAGTCCATGGAAGCTACCCAGCATACAGGGAGCAATGTCACTCAGAATGTCATGACATTGTTTTTTGACAATCTTAGTGCCATAAATTGGAATCCAAGTCAGCCAGAGAAAGACATGAAAAATATTGATTGGCTTCACCTTGGGAAAGAATATGAGGAAGTAGGAGACTCAGAAGCATACAGTGATCACAGGGATACAAGGGATCTCAAGACCACTCAATTTGAAAATTCACTAAGTAAGTTGAGAAATGGGCCTAATACTGAATTTTAGCAATTAATAGGGAATTATATTTTGAAAAATAATCATATTCTGATTGGTTAAAATATTGAATTCCCTCCACTTCTTCAAGCAAACCCTTCTAGCCCCTTTTGCTTCTACCAATTCGCCTCTTTCCTTACCTCACATAACCTCATCAGAAAACCTCTTGTGATACAGCTTAAGTCATCTACAATGTCTCAACATCATACCTCCATCCCTACTAAGCCCGACTCTGCTCAGCACAAGAGCATCTCTCTGGATGATGTGATGGATGTCATTCCTCTAAGTATGATTTTTGGAAGAGGTAGTGAAGGCCAAACTTCAGCCCCTTCATATACAGAGCAAAAAGGTAAGAATTCTGAATCCTCCACAAACAACAATAACAAAATGAAGGACTCTACACATAAGGACAGGTATGTAGATGAACTGGTCTCTAAACTATTCCATGAAGGTTGTGAAGTACAAGGGATAACCATTCCCCTGTCTAGGGTAGATCCATCTCCACGTCACAATGAAAGCCATGAAGATGACTCTAAGTGTTTCTCTGCTAAGTCTAACCCTAACACAGAGAACCTAGAAAAGCTAGCTAATTCTGTGGTACAAGAGGAAGGTCTGGATGATGACCAACATGATGAAACCAAGAGCTTAGAAAATGAGGAAGAGATGAATGAAGTTGCTGGAAATGGTGATCATGTGGTAGATGTGTCATCAGATGATGAACTCATCAAGAATGTTGCTCCTGGTATAGCCAAGAAACTAGTGACCAAGAAAGGAAAATATGTACTTGAAGGAAATCATTCCAAAAGTCAGAGAAAAAGAACTCCTGTTGGACCTTCTAAATCTTGGAACAAGGCATCAACTGCATCCAAGAGAAGGAAAGTTACGAATAGTAACTCTGAGTCTAATGGTGATGTTGTGAGAGATGTTCCTAACATCTTCAATGTGAAGAAATCCTCAAGTAAGAAAACTCTGAAACCCATGCCAGCTGCTCCTCTAGACAATATCTCCTTTCATTCCATTCACAGTGTGACAAAGTGGAGATATGTCTATCAAAGAAGAATAGCCCTTGAGAGAGACTTGGGGGAGGATGCCTTAGAGATCAAGGAGGTAATGGATCTTATCAACAAGTCAAGACTGATCAAAATAGTCGTCGGTTTTTCAAAATGCTACGAAGGACTAGTGAAGGAGTTTATTGTCAACATACCTGATTCAATCTCAAAAAGGGACAGCAAGGAGTTCATGAAGGTATTTGTTAGAGGAAGGTGTGTGCAGTTTTCACCAGCTGTGATCAACAGGTACTTAGGGCGAGCAAATGGGGGTGAAAAGGAGTTGGTTGCATCAGACAACCAGGTTTGCAAAGTGATCACTGTAAATCAAGTCACTACCTGGCCATCCAAAGGTAAATTGTCTATACCACTGCTAAGTGTAAAGTATGTCATTCTTCATAGAATTGGTGCAACTAATTAGGTGCCTACCAACCATACTTCCACCATTGCAGTTGGCCTTGGCAAGATCATTCATGCCATAGGTACCAAAGTTAACTTTGACTTTGGTCTATACATCTTTGATCAAGTTGTTAAGCACTCCACAACTAGTGCAATCAAGCTGCTCATTGCTTTCCCTTCCCTCATTTGTGAGATCATACTCAATCAATACCCTGTAATCCTGAATTCAAGTGATGTTGCCAGCAAAAGGGAACCTGCATTATCCCTTCACTTTAAACTATTTGAAGGAAGACATGTGCCAGATATGGATTTCACTTCTAGTGAGAGGGCCAAGATCTCTAAAAGAATGGTAATAGCAGAATTAAAGGAAACATGTAGGGAATTGGGAGAAACCATCAAGACAGCAATTGCATGAAAGATCAAGTTAGAATCATTTATTCAAAGTCTTGAAAGAGATACTGCTAATGGTGTAGCTATGTCAGGTGCAGATTCTGATGAATGTGACAAGGATGTCTCAACCGATGCTCATAACATTGGTTCCAGCTCTGAAGAGGAAGAAGGTTGATGAGGTGGTAGCTTATTGTGTGGCTCATGTTGATGGTTGCTAAGCTGATGGTGTGTTGTTGATGTGTGCTTGTTGGTTCTTTGCTTAGAATTTTGTGTTTTTCTTGTGACAGCAAGATATTGTGTGATGCTCTCCATGAGCAGTTTTTGTTTGTAATGACCCCAAGCATATGTAATGTTACTCATTATGATCTATACTATTTTATTAGTTTGATCTTAATTTGTGACTAAAAAGGGGGGAGAGTGTTAGATAACAGTGGTAGATAACAGCCAGCAGGTTAGAGATGATGCAGGTGGAAGACTTGTGTGTAGACTTATGTTTACTACTGCTGCAGGTGTGTTACAGGTGCTGCTGCAAATATGCAGGTGTGATAACAGTTGATGTTGTTAGTGATGTGTGAGTTCCTAATGAGTATATGAATGTTTGTTAGATATGTGTGTGTTCCTTGATGGAACCTAATTGCATAAGCTACTAGTATTGTGTGTGTCTGCAGAATGATTGGCAATGTAAGTGTTGTGCATATCTTCAGGGGGAGTAGCACAGGATGGTCCACAGAGAGTGTAACATCTGTAGTCTAGGCTAACAGGTGATAGAATGTAATGTTGTGGAAGTGATGTGACTCAGGATGTCATCCTGAATGTCATAACATCCAGAAAAGCATGGATGATTTATGTGTGACTGCAATCTGTGCAGGTTGTGCTCAGCTGATGTAGTATGCATCAGTTGAGGGGGAGTAACCCAGAATGTTACTCAGAAGCATTGTCACATCTGTAGTGCTGACTAACAAATGATTATGTGTGAACAGGTTGATCCTGAGAAGCTGAGAGCTAATTATGTAGAAAACTCTTATAGTGCTTAGCTAGTAACTTTCCTACATGATAGGCTATATGTTAGACTTCAGCTGCTTGTAAACTCTGATATGGTAACAGGGTGTTTTAGACAAAAATTTGCCAAAGGGGGAGTTTGTAGATGCTTTTGATTGGCTGCATTTTGTGGCAAAACATTAGAGTGTATATGAATTTCATGACTGATGTTATGACATACACTAAGAGTATTCTGCAGGGTAAGTGAAGTTGGATGTCATGATAGGATGTTGTAACATTGATCGTATGACATCAGATGCACAGGGTTTGTTTTTCTGTTATTAGCTCGGGCTATACTTCAGGAAACAATCCAGGAAGCATAGTTATTTTAGGTGACATAACAGGCATTGCTGAGGATAACATAGAAGACTCCTGACCTGATGATAAGTGCGCAGCTTCATGAAGAGAGGTTTATCTTGGGTAAACCTAGTTTCTCCATCAAGGCCCAAAGCAAGTATGTTGCTATAAATAACAGAAGGATCATTCCTAATAGGGCAGAGCTTGAAGAGAGAGCTTCAAGACAGAGATTGGAGAGTGTGATTTGTGAGTGAAGAGGTTTGCTCTTCACGTGTGTCTAGGAGTCTTAGGATTCCTTGTGTGCCAAGCAATTGTATGTTGTACAATTGCACTGGTTTATTGTGTATGAACTGTTGTGTTTGTTGTGTCACTCAAAGCTTTTAAGCAAGAGTGTTGTGTCTCTTGATCAAAGTTGTGAAGCAAGATCAAGGTGTGTTTGAAGTGAGTCTTCATATCTCCACTGTAATTTTGGTTTATATCACTGAGGTGATTGAGGGGGAGTGAGTGGGAAACTCAGGTCTAGTGCTCTCTAGGCTGAAGTGTCATTGGGTAGGTCTTAAGTGAAGAGTGCAAACTGGGATTGTTTGACTCTGAATTAATTCTACTGATAGTGAATTTCCTCCCTGGCTTAGTAGCCCCCAGATGTATGTGTGGTTGACACTGAACTGGGTGAACAATTACTTGTGTTATTTACTGCTTTCCATTTACAGCTTATTATTAAGTCCAGTAGTCTATGTTACAGTGGATGTCATAACATCTGTGATAACATCCATCGTGTGCTTGCCAGAATATCAAGGTTCATGGTTTTCTAGGTAGATTAAACTACATTGCAAGGTTCATATCTCACCTTACAGCCACCTGTGAACCATTGTTCAAGCTGTTAAAGAAGGATCAGGCGGTTGTCTGGAATGAAAATTGTCGAAGTGCATTTGAAAAGATAAAAGAATATTTGCAGGAGCCTCCGATACTGATGCCTCTAGTGGCCGAAAGACCGTTGATAATGTACTTGACGGTTCTTGAGAAATCCATGGGTTATGTTCTCGGTCAACACGACGAGACAGGAAGAAAGGAACATGCCATCTACTACTTGAGTAAAAAGTTCACAGATTGTGAGTCCAGATACTCAATGTTAGAAAAGACGTGTTGTGCACTTGCTTGGGCCGCCAAACACCTAAGGCAGTACATGTTGAATGATACAACCATGCTGATTTCGAAGATGGATCCGATCAAGTATGTGTTCGAGAAGCAAGCGCTTTCGGGAAGAATTGCTAGGTGGCAGATGGTTCTAACAGAATACGATATTCAATATGTCTTCCAAAAATCCATTAAGGGGAGTGTTTTGTCAGAATATCTCGCAGAGCAGCCGATTGATGATTATCAACCGATGAAGTTTGAATTTCCTGATGAGGATATAATGTTTCTGAAAATGAAAGATTGTGATGAGTCGTTACCTGACGAAAGTCCTGAGATAGCCTCCCAGTGGAAGATGATTTTTGACGGTGTTGTTAACTCTTATGGCAGTGGAATTGGGGCAATCATTACAACCCCCCATGGTTCCCACATACCGTTTACTGCCAGGTTAATGTTTGCCTGCACCAACAAAGAAACTGAGTATGAAGCCTGCATCATGGGCATTGAACAAGCGATTGATTTGAGGATCAAGAACCTTGATGTATATGGTGATTCAGCTTTGGTTGTCAATCAGATTAATGGAGAATGGGAGACTCGTCAACCCAACTTGATTCCTACATGAATTATGCGAGAAGGATGTTACCTTTCTTCGATAGAGTAGAGTTTCATCATGTGCCAAGGGCTAAGAATCATATGGCAGATGCTTTGGCAACCTTATCCTCGATGTACAAGGTGAATTATCGGAATGATGATCCGAGAATTGTCATCTCGCGCCTTGATAGGCTAGCTTTCATATTTGCAACAAAGGAAGCATCAGATGGGAAGCCATGGTATTGTGATATCAGAAACTTTCTCAAGAATCAGGAGTATCTGCCTGAGGCATCGAGCCGGGATAAGAAGACGCTGAGGAGGTTGTATGGAAACTTCTATCTAAACAAGGATGATGTACTCTACCAAAGAAACTTCTACTTAGTGTTGTTAAGATGTGTAGACGAAAAGGAAGCAGGTTTGCTTATGGAAGAGGTCCACGAAGGTGCTTTTGGTACGCATGCAGGCGGACATGCAATGTCTCGGAAACTGTTGAGGGCAGGCTACTATTGGATAACCATGGAGTCTGATTGTTTCAAGTACTCCAAGAAGTGCCATAAATTCCAGATTTATGCTGATAAGATGTATGTACCACCAAGTCCTCTGAATGTCATGGCGTCTCCCTGACCCTTTGCTATGTGGGGCATTGATATGATCGGTAAGATTGAACCGACTGCATCCAACGAACATCGCTTCATCTTAGTGGCAATTGACTATTTCACTAAGTGGTTTGAAGCAACTTCTTTCGCCAACGTGACCAGGCAGGTCGTGGCTCGATTTATCAAGAAGGACATCATTTGTCGCTACGGAGTACCTGAACGAATCATTACTGATAATGGATCGAATTTGAACAACAAGATGATGAAGGAACTGTGCCAGAGTTTCAAGATCGAACATCACAACTCTTCTCCATATCGTTCGAAGATGAATGGTGTTGTTGAGGCAGCTAACAAGAACATAAAGAAGATTGTGCAGAAGATGGTTATAACCTACAAAGATTGGCACGAGGTGTTGCCTTTTGCATTACACAGATATCGTACTTCGGTACGTACTTCAACTGGGGCAACTCCTTTCTCGCTAGTATATGGTATGGAAGTTGTCCTACCATTGGAAGTCGAGATTCCTTCCCTGAGAGTGTTGGTCGACATCAAACTTGATGAGGCGGAGTGGGTGAAAGCCATATTGAATCAACTCAGCTTGATGGACGAGAAGAGATTGGTATCCATTGTGTATGGCCGGTTATATTAAAGCAGGATGAAGAAAGCTTTCGATCAGAAGGTGCGCCCTCGAAGCTTTCAAGCAGGTGACTTAGTGTTGAAGCGGATTCTCCCTCCACAGACAGATAACAGGGGCAAATGGACTTCAAACTACAAAGGTCCATATATGGTAAGGAAGGTTTTCTCTAGAGGAGCCTTACTACTTTTAACTATGGATGGCGAAGATTTCATGTCCCCTGTGAATGCAGACGCAGTTAAAAAATACTTTACTTAAAGAGACCAGCTGGTAAGAAAAAGAAAATCCCAGGCAAAAATGGGGCATCCCGGCGAACCATAAAAAGAATGGGTTCGGGAAAAAGTTAGGGATAAAAAGAAAAAAATGTAAACCTGCAAAGTTGAAAATCTGAAAAGGCGACTTTGGCAAAAATGGGTATCCCGGTGAATCGAAAATCCGAAAGGGCGATTCAGGCAAAAGTTAGGGATTTGAAAAGCAAACGACTGCGGTCTGCGACTGATCCTATGAGCACAGTAGATTCTGAGAGGACCCGAGAGTCAATCAATCAGTCAGTCTCTTCAGAAGACGAAGCATTGGAGAAGCATCGAAGTTATGCGAGTCATAGTCGAATCAACGTATGGTGGTTGTCTGTACCACATTGCCGATATTTGTATATCTTTTTGCATTTCTATACTTTTTGCGCAACTTTCTCTTTTCAGGAGTTGCATCTGATGTAAATTTTCCTATTTACAGGCCATTTCAATCAACGAATATATTATTCAGAAAGCTTTATTTTCTTGTTTTAGCTTTTACTGTTTTGTTTGCAAACGACGCTTGACATTTTGATAAAACTTTGCATACATAAACTTGTGGGCTTTACTAATCATAATTGAAACATTGATTTACTTGAATAATGTCATCGATGATGACTGAAATAGCCTTTATTGCATACAGGACACATTGTTTGTTTGTCATTTGCAGGGCTCTCATCATTGAGATTTGTTTCAGAGGTGTATCCCCAGTGGAGTCACCATGTCTCTATCCCCACAAGGTGTAGATGTCAGACTAGAAGTATCCCGCCAGCGATGATGTGCAGGTCGAGGCTAATTTATCCTCAGCAAGTAGAGACTAGTTTTCTTCCGCAACAGGTTGAGATTACACTTATCCCCTGGTAGGTTGAGACCAAGGTTATCCCCAGCAGGTCGAGATCGAGATTCCCTGGCAGTGGTGTACACCTATCCCTAGTAGGTTGAAATTGAAATTCTCCCTCAGCAAGTAGATATGGAAGTGTTTTCCTCGGCAGTGGGACAAGTTCAGTGTTGTTTCCCCACAGAGTCATCGGCTCAACTCCCCAAGCAGAGGTAGACGTGGACGAGTCTTATTTCCCCAAGCAGAGGTTGATGCTGATTCCCTCAATGAGTATTCCCCGATGAAGTTGTTTTCCGCGGCCGAATCCAGTGGCTATTGGTTCTCCTCAGAGTGAGATTTTGGGATGATTTCCCAATGTTTGTTTCTCTCAATCCCCTTCATAGTGGATTTTATCCTTGGCGGAGCAGGATTTTTTTATCCCCAGTGTCATACCCTAAATTTGTCCTACCCCTTTCGTAAGTATTTTCGCATTTATTGTTTCATGCCGTTTAGACACGTGACCACCCGAAATTGGGCGTTTTTTAATTTATTTATTTTTTACCAATTAAAGCGTGACACATGGCCTAAAAAAAAGCATTTTTGTGAATATTAATTCTTTTCTTAATTTCCTAAACCTTTTTCTTTTTTTTAAAATATTATTAATGACAATATTTTATGCACAGCTCTTTTATTTGTAAATATTAATTTTTGTTTTTTAGTTTGTTTTACATATATATTTGTTAATATCTTTTATTTTTATTTTTAATATTTATATATTTAAATAGTTATTAATTTAGTTTAAATTAATTACTATATTTGTTAATGTTTGTTAATAATAATTGAAAAGAAAAAAGAGAACAAGTGGAGGAGAGGCCCATTTTCAAGCGGCCCGTTAGGGCATGATATTAAGAAGACCGATGGAAGAGGGGAAAGAAGCTACTGTTCACGATATTTCCGAACCTAAATCGGCCGCTCCCAAGTCACTACAAAACCCTAAAAATTCACTATTCATTTTCCCCTCAGGAAAAGCCACCCCCAGTTCTAACCCTAAATCCGCCGCTCGAAATCATTTTTCCCCTTCATCTTCAATCTACCACTAATAATGAATCCGCCTCCACTCTCACCGTTTCTCGCTCTCAATCCTCCACTCTATCACCCCTCATCGCCATCAGAAACCCCATTCTCCTGCTATCTAAATCACCACCGTAAATCTTGAAATCACTCATCGTATTTAAGCCCAGCCCTCGTCAAATTCCTTCATCATTGTTTCCTGCCAAAAGCCAGCCACGGCAATAACATGGCTCACATCTCATTTACCAGATTCGACAATTACAATGAGAGTCTTTGGTGCACCTGTTTAAAGAGTAGCATGAAGTTGTGGCCTTTTAGGTTCGTTATTGGTTCAGCTGAGAAGCCAAGGTTTGATAGCAACACAGAGCAAAACATTTTGTTTGATTCCAAACAACAATATCACAGTTAGTTTTTCTGATGCCGAAAACCTCGCCGCCATTGTTACCGGCACGCTTCGCTGCTCTAAATAATGCTTAACAACGTCTCATACTTTGCTTTGCTTGTGTGTGTTCTGCACGAAATCTGCAACCAGAGTAGCCAAAGGTGTACGGGTTCAAAGTTTTGAAGCAATAACCGCAGCTACCGATATCAATACCGACGCATTCAAGCTTAACTTCGCATCAACTTAATGCAATAGCTACCAACCTTCAGCAACAACTCGAGTTGCAACGATATATCGAGTGACAACTCAATCTTCTTCAGAAAGTTAATGGTTGTGAAAACATGTTCGTAAGCTGTTTCAACTGGCTGCAGGTCACGAGATTAAAGTGCTGAGTTTTGATAATTTGGTTTGAAATATTTTGTGCTGAATGTTGCTGTGTTAATCCCTATGATCCGAATTGGCTCTGTTTTGTGACAAAAGAATTCAATCAGGAGCATTGCATCATTGTTGGTCCTGTTATTTCTCTGCTTACAACAACAACAATTTACATCACCCTTCAACGCTAACGACTGACTCACGCCATGAATTTCGGTCTGGATTTTCCGTGGACATGGCCCTGGTGGTGTACCTCCTGATGATGAGCTCCAGCAGCCGCGACTTCAAAGTCCTAACTGGTTTGACTACAACACAACAAGTGCAACAGCGTAACTTTCGTATCAACAAGTTCTGCCATAGCAGCTAGAGTCGCAACGTTCTGACTTCGTTGTTTTCGAATTTGTTAAACATGTTTTCTAACCGTGGTTGGTTTCGTGCAGGTTTTGGTATCGCCGAATCATTGATTTCACGGCAAAAACTTAAAGTATTGTGATGTTGATGACCTTAGAACAACTACTAAGCTCGGTTCTTGAAAGCCGATTCTGATCCAATGCAATTTGTTATCACCGCAACTCAACTCTCCTGTAGTAGATCTTCTGCAATACTTGATTTCTTTTCTGATTCGGTGTCGCAACACAGTCCATTCCCAAGTTCAGCCTTCTACAAAACCCAGTAGCATCACTTCAGACACACAAGCGGCTTAACTCCGACGTTCAACAACGATCAGAGACGAAAATCAAAGTAGGATAACAATTGAAGCAACAAAGTCGGCACAATCGCAAACAATGGCTTTAACATCATCATGCAAATTTGTTCAAGCCACGACAACTCAAGCAAATGGACTCACATTTTCAGTAAAGCTTTGATGGCAAAGCCATTGTTGTGTGGACTCCCTGTAAATATTGTGTGAAAATATTGTAGGAATATTTTTCTGGAAGGGGGTAGCGAATTGTATGCTACAGCTTGAAATTTAAAAAATAATAGTTAATGTGATATTGATTATTATTCTTTGGATTTGGTTATTTTAATTTTGTTAATAAATTTTAATTAACCTAATTATTTGAGTTAATCAGATAATTTAGATAATTAATTTTGATTAACTTAATTAATTGATTAATTAAATTCCAGTTATTTAATATTTTTTTTTAGCAAACTAAATCCTTGAAGTCAAGCACTTTTTGGGTTTTTGACGATCATTATTATGGCGTACGCCTTAAGTAGTGTATCGTCCGAGTTTTCGTTCTAATACACTCTTTTTGAACAAAGAAATATCATAGGAATCGAGCATTCTATGTGATATTTCTGTCATTCATCCAATCTTTTTTTTGTTCTTCAAATAAAAAAAGGGTGTCGTCGAGATCTAGCATCCAAATAACATTCCGATTAATTGGTTGTGAGGCTGACGTCTCATTTATCAAATAATTATCACTTCTCCTAAATCATTTTCAAATTCAAATTCATTTTCAAATTCAAATTCTTATCCTTACCTCATACATTCACAAATTATTTTCATACCCCATTTCATTTCAAATTATTTTCAAAACATCTTTCTCGGTTAAAATTTCGAAAGAAAGAAGTTCTTGGAATCTAGCATTCCTTGAATTTCCGAATAATTAATTCTCGAGGCACGCTCTTGAGTTGTTATTTACTCCACCTTTCGACTTTTTCAAACTCAATCATTTTCAAACACTCTCCTAAGTCGAGTGCTCGTACGCATTCGTAACCATCGACATTTCGCACACACTTCACGATTCCTCGTGGTTTCGGTATTAGGTGCGCCCTCAGGGACTAATATCGTTTCTCACAATCTTAACCCTTGACACGTCGTCAAGTCGGTTTCATTTTCAAACAAATCGTCGACACGTCGTCGAGCCGTTTCCAAACCAACTTCTTTTGGCCTCGCATGCCATTTATTCGATTCGATCTTTTCACAAACATTTTTAAAACTTACAAAAGAGGGATATTCTCAGAATCTAGCATTCTTTGAATATTCGAATGAGTAACTCTCGAGGCGCACCCTTGAGTTTTTTATTAGTTCATTCTTTCAATTTCAAAACATCCAACTCTTTATCTTCAACTTATTCAATCAATTCCCGAAAGAACTGAGTTCTTGGAATCTCACATTCCTTGAATTCTTGAGTGACGAGCTCTTGAGACGCACTCTTGGGTTGCTTGTCAGTCATTCTTTCGCCTCTTTCTCAAACTTAACTTTAACCCATTCAACCTCTTTCTTTTCGTGGTTGTTACCACGAACTACGATTGCTCTGATTCTTCATTCTCGTCCGAATGTAAGATACGTAGGCACAAGATTGCGATGATCTTGGCGAGCACATTTCCCATTTTTTTTCCCTATTACACACTCCTATCTTCCTCCATTATTCCGTCCACACTTTCCCAACCTTTCCTGTAGTCGAACTACGACGCTCTGATTCCTGATTCTCGTCCGAATGAGCATACGTAGGCACAAGGGCCCCAATCCTTGGCGAGCACCCTATCCTCTAATCACCCATCCCTCCTTTGCGCCTTTAACCTTTTACCCTACCAATTCGCCTTTGTCAAAGAGAAGAAAACAAGTAAACCTAAACAACACTCCCCACATTTACCTTAAGAGGTTCCCGTCGAGTACGACGGACGTGAGGGGTGCTAATACCTTCCCCTCATGTAACCGACTCCCGAACCCGGAACATGGTTGCGACAGCCCTGTTCCTATCCTTTTCGTTTTAAGAGGTTTTCTCGATATTTTCCTCTCCCGTTTATTCGGGAAAAATAAAGTTCGGTGGCGACTCTGTCGAACCGCATTTCCGCGCCTTTTACGCGAGGGTCGTTTCTCCGAAATGTCTCCGTGATTTTTCGAGGTGCAACACCCAATAGCAGGGTTGTCTTTTTATTTCCCCGCAGAGTGGGGTCGTCCCCAGAAGAACGTTATTCTGGAAGGTCATTCATGGCATTTACCGCAGTAGAATCTAGTTGGTAATTGGTATTCTTCAGAGCAGGTTCTTTGGGAGGTTTCCCAATTAATCTTTATTCCTAATCCCCAGTGAAGCCGCCGGAGTAGGTTTCTTCCCCGCAGAGTGGGATTGCCCCTAGAGAATTTTATTCTCCATCCTCAGAAGAGAAAGTTTGGGATAATCTCCCAGTAAATCTTATTCATAATCCCTGGCAGATTGAACTTAATCTCCGGTAGAGTGGAATCCTCGGCAGAGTGGAGTAATTCCCAGCAGTTTGCTTTACTTCCCGGTAGAGTGGTATTCTGAAAGGCCATTCAGGGTGTTTTCCCCAGCCGAGTCGTTTGTTCCCCAAAGTAGCTGCATTCTGGAAGGCCGCTCAGGGTTTTTTCCTCAGCATAGTTGATTTGATACCCCGATGGAGTGGATTTGTTCTCAGCAGAGCAGTGGTACCCAGGGGATTTCCTTCCCAGGAGGCCATCTAGGGCTTGTTTTTCCCCAGCAAAAGTCCAATCGTACTTGGCGCGCCCAGTCATCCTCGACGGAGTTGGCTTTGTCTCTTCAACATTTATTTTGCTGTAGTGGTTCCTTTGCATTTGCATTGTGCATAGCATCCTCCCAAACGCGTAGCATTTCCATTCGTATGGAGCATTACGCCATATTCAAACATATGCATTCAAAACATAAGCCAGGTTGTTACCTCTTATTTTCAGATGTATCTCTGGCAGATATTGGTATATTTCATGAGCTTGTGTGGTATCCAGACCCCAGCGAAATCTATAATTCATGCATTCATCTTACTATTTTATCGTATCTCCAGCAGATAGCGGTGTATTTCATGAGCCTGTGTGGTATCCAGACCCCAACAAGAATCCTTGGCAGATGTGTTCATCTTGTCACATTCTCCCCAACAGATTTACTTGTTCAAGTTTGTTCTTCCCCAGTGGATTTCTCCTTCAGATTGTGAATCGACGGATTCTCTTCTTAACTTCGTGTTGAGCCGGCCATCGGGTGCACGCGCTGCCTGTTTTAATTAACAAATGTCTGCTTGGATTAGCAGATGTTCTCAACTTCGTGCTGAGCCAGCCTTCGGGTTCGCTGCCTGTTTTAATTAACGGATGCCTGCTTGGATTAGCAGATGTTCTCAACTTCGTGTTGAGCCAGCCTTCGGGTTCGCTGCCTGTTTTAATAAACAAATGCCTGCTTGGATTAGCAGATGATCTCAACTTCATGTTGAGCCAGCCTTCGGGTTTGCTGCCTATTTTAATTAACGGATGCCTGCTTGGATTAGCAGATGTTCTCAACTTCGTGTTGAGCCGGCCTTCGGGTTCGCTGGCTGTTTTAATTAACGGATGTCTGCTTGGATTAGAAGATATTCTCAACTTCGTGTTTATCCGGCCTTCGGGTTCGCTGCCTGTTTTAATTAACAGATGTCTGCTTGGATTAGCAGATGTTATCGAGTTCGTGTTGAGCCGGCCTTCAGGTTCGCTGCCTGTTTTAATTAACAGATGTCTGCTTGGATTAGCAGATGTTACCGATTTCGTGTCGAGCCAGCCTTCGGGTTCGCTGCCTGTTTTAATTAACAGATGTCTGCTTGGATTAGCAGATGTTACCGATTTCGTGTCGAGCCGGCCTTCGGGTTCGCTGCCTGTTTTAATTAACGGATGCCTGCTTGGATTAGGAGATGTTCTCAACTTCGTGTTGAGCCGGCCTTCGGGTTCGCTGCCTGTTTTAATTAACGGATGCCTGCTTGGATTAGCAGATGTTCTCAACTTCGTATTGAGCTGACCTTCGGGTTCGCTGCCTGTTTTAATTAACGGATGCCTGCTTGAATTAGCAGATGATCTCAACTTCGTGTTGATTCGGCCTTCGGGTTCGCTGCCTGTTTTAATTAACGGATGCCTGCTTAGACTAGCAGATGTTCTCAACTTCTTGTTGAGTCGGCCTTCGGGTTCGCTTCCTGTTTTATTTAACGGATGTCTGCTTGGATTAGAAGATATTCTCAACTTCGTGTTGAGCTGGCCTTCGAATTCGCTGCCTGTTTTAATTAACGAATGCCTGCTTGGATTAGCATATGTTACCGACTTCGTGTTGAGTCAGCCTTCGGGTTCGCTGCCTATTTTAATTAGCAAATGTCTGCTTGGATTAGCATATGTTACCTGTCGCTTGCGCGAAAATAAGGTGCCAGCATGACAGAAGAGTCACCACCTTTCGTTATTTATCCCTCGGAGCGGGAAAGGAAACGATCGAAGAAACTTGACGAAAAAGGGTAAGACAAGGTCATCGCAACCATTGTCTGGGTTCGGGAGTCGGTTACGCAAGGGGAAGGTATTAGCACCCCTCACGTCCGTCGTACTCGACGGGATCCTCGCTTGTTTGTTTACTTGGACGGGTTGGTTATAATCTATCTACCTATCAAGGCTGGCTGAAAAAGAAAAGAAAAATGACTCGGCAAAGCGTCGCGCTTTATGCCTACGTATTCGCATCAGAGAATGAGAAATCAGAGTCAACGTAGTTCGGCCTACGAAGGGTTATGGGGGAAGGTAGCTCGCCAAGACTTCGCCATCTTGTGCCTACGTACTCTCAACAGGCATGAGAGATCAGAGCTCACGTAGTTCGGGAAACTACGGTTTATTTCCTGTTTTACGAAAGAAGTGTTTTTTATTGTGTTTGCGATTTCAACCGCACTAGAGACTATGACCTGAGAGTGAATGCATCGCATGTCACCCAAAGGGTACCATACTAAACATCCAGACTGTGGAAAAGACACTCTCCCACAATCCTTTCTCAGATAGCTTAAGGCTCGTAACGTACGAGAGAAATCATTCATGATTACTGTATCTTAAACTGTTTTGAGATGAGAAGAGAACAGACCCAACTAGGAGGGAGACTATCAAGTCCTACTGTTATCATGCCATGGATTCATCCTATGGTTGAAGTTTGAACAGGGAACCCCTAGAAGTTGTCATGCATAGGTTTCAACCTAAGATTCTATCATCAAATCCTTATCAAAGGAAATGAGAGTCCTAAGGGATCATGTCAATGATACACCAAAACAGACAAAGCATCAGCTTAACAGTAAAATGCATGCAATGCAAGTGAGGGAGGAAATGTGTGTGGGGCTTCAGCCTCCACAAGCTCGTCTCAACCTCAAGCCAGTCATGAAATAACAGTAATCATACTAAAAAAATAAACAACATGCTATCAAGCAATAAACAGTAAACTGCAATCGTACAGATAAAGGAAATGAAATGACATCAGGCAAACAAACCACATAGGCAAGGGAGCTGGGCTCTACCGAATACCCGCAAGCAAAGCCACGCAATAACAATACAAGCAGAGGGGGCAACTCAACGTCTAATGCAATCATGCTCCTTGACTGAACTTATTCTAGATGAACTTAATCTAATGCAACAGACAATTCAAACAAAACACACAATACAACAAAGAAAAACAGAAGAAAGCTTCAGCTCCTCCAGCAGCAACTCAGTCTTCAGACTTTAATCACCAACTGCTTTCCAGGTATCAACCTTACAACATGAGTATCAACTCATCTTCTCCTCTTAAGCTTCAGCTTCTTTGATCAGCTCCACCTTCAGGCTTCACCATCTTCAGGGACCTTTAAGTATCAACTTGATCTTCACAAAGTCTTCAGACTTCAACAATCTTCAAGGAATCATCCTCTTCACAGCTTCAGCTTCTATCTTCAATGGCTTTTAGATCTTCAATCAAGTCTTCAATACTTTCCATTGCTATCTTCAACAACCCAAATGCTTCAGCAAACAAGATTTAATCCACAAGATGAGGTGAGGATGTTAAAGTGCTCACTGACTTCCAAAGGATGCCATTGAAGACTTAACATCAAAGGAAAGGCTCTCTCAAAGTTCTACCTCATAGGGCCAGGTCACTAATCCCTCCAAAGGAGAGAGGTGAATACCCTTAAGGGACTTTATGTCACAGAGAAGGAAGGAGGTGAACAAGACACTCCTTGTTTATTGAAATGGAGTTATTCTATCTAAAGCTCTGCCTATGCACTTATGATCCTATAAACAAAACAACAAAAGCTAACTAAACTCCACTGCAAGGTCTTCAAAGCTTCAATGATGATCCACAAGGTCTTCAACTCAATCTTCAAGGCTCACACACTCAAAGGAGAAGAAAAACAAGCACAACAATACAAACTATGCCTTTAAGCAACACACATACTAACCATACATTCAAAAATCAGTTAAAAATACTAAAACATTATATAATATTCTAGCAAAATTCTAGGGGATTCTATACATACTTACCCTTAACCCATATATTCCCCATACACTAATTTGACCTATAAACCCCAAAATAAAATTGTTCAAATCTATTTATGCAACCTAAAACCCTAATTTTGTTACACTAAGTCCATGCTTAACAAACTAATCAAATTTTAATCTAAAAATTGTGAATTAAATCCTATAGGAACTATGATTCAATATCTAACTATGCCAAAAAGAATGGCTCAAAAATCCTAAGGGAAAGTCCTAAAAGAAATTATACAAAATTGAGTACCAACTAAAATCAATTAAAAAGCTATTTACATGGAAAATATACTAAAAATATTAAAAGAAAAATAAAATGGAATTTTATTTATCTACATTTTTCTAGACATGATTATGAATATGTGAAAAAAACAAGAAATGAAAAACAATTATTTTCCTATTTTATATGAATTTTTAATATGCAAGAAGATATAAAAGAAATTAAAAAATGAAAAAAAATGAATTAAAGGGGATGGGGGGTGTTAACAGTAAACACGCTTAGTTGATTATGAGATGGGCCAAATCAGGGGGGTGGGAATAGCGCGCGTTTCTGAGGCCCAGGATTCCTCATTTAGCTAAACGCAGCGTTTAGCTCAGTCTTATTTCCCTCCGTTTCCATTTGAATCACAGCCGTGAGATCCAAAGTCCAGTCAAACCTGTCCTTCTAATCTAACGGTCATACCATCGTCTTCAACCTTATGAAGCTAGGGTTTCAGAAAATCATTCTCAATGCACGATACTTCCACCTCCTCTATCTCCTTCGTCTGGCCATGAAATGACACACTATAAAAACCAAACTTGCCCCATTTTCCTCCCTCTACACGACCAGGCACGTGATTTTGTCTAAAACCCTCCCCAAAACCAAACCCGATCGCTGAAAGTCTTGGGTATCACTGAATTTCATCTGATATGCATGATCACCATTCTTGTTGAAACTATGCTAGCATGATCTAGAGGCTATGGTGAACATTCTAAACATGATATCTTGTATTAATACGTCCTGACATGTGAGTTCTTGATTGATGAACAGAAACTACCATGGAACCAACCTTCAAGAACAGCCCTTAAACTACTCATGAATCATCCCCTAATGGTCTCTATCACGTAACCACATGATCTAACAATGGATAAATAGTGGGATTCGAATGAAATTGCATACCTTGCAAGTGATGATGGCAATGGTGGTTAGCCTTCAATTCAAGCCTTGGTACTTGCCTCAAGTGATCTTCAATGGCTACTAATGCTTCTGTTTGCAATGGTTCTTGCTCAAACCTCTTGAATCACTCTATCCACACCTTTATGCAAATTGGAGGAAAGCTTTGGATCACACGAGCCAGCCACTAATTCCTCTGGTTCTTGCTTGCCAATTTCTCTATGATGATGATAGAAGATGATGATAACAAGAATTATGATGATTGATGAAGTTTTAATGGAGTTTGAAATCAAAATGCACCATGGAGTTATGGAATCAAACTATGGTATGCAAGCACAATCAATCACCAACCAGGGCATGGATCATCTCTAGGGCATATATAGGTGTCAATGGAAATGTGTGGAAGCTTTGAGAACCTTCCAAGAAGTTTCTAGAATGTATCATGCAATGAGAATTTGAATTTTCTATATTGAGTAAATCTCATGCAATCTCATGATAAACCATGCAATCCCACTTAATTTCTCCTCAAATGATATTATGATATGAAAACAAGGCCTTACAAACCCTTATGTAGCATTTCCTTACTTTTCCTTTTGGTGCCTTAAGATGCAAGAAACACATTTACAAAGGAAGTCCAATTTTTAAGCCTAAACTCAAAAATGTGGCTAAACCATTGTCTTTAGAATGATGTTGGGAATCAATTTGGTATATTGAATGACCCATATTGGATTTGTAGATCTCTCAAACCAAAATTCCATTTCAACTTTTTCAACTTATAAGCCATTTACAAGCCATTTGCACCACTTTTAAAAATCCATGCTCTAAGCTTTTCCAAACTTTCACACCCTCTTTTCTAACCTTAAAATCCCATTTTGAACAACTTTGATGTTTTGGGTTTTTTCATTTGAGGCTTGGAAATAGGAGATATGGCCTTTGCTTAAAATGACCTATAACTGCCAAATGACCAAAATACCCTTGGCTTGTCAAAACCACAACTTGAGTTCTACAAATCCTATCAAGGACTTCTAGTACTTTCTAGAAAGATAAGAAGATTCTCTTCAACATTCATGTTGACCAAGAAATCATAGGAATCATCCTACTAGGGCAAAAGTTGTCTGCAAGTTGGGTGACTTTCAAGGACCCAGATTCACACACCTCAGCTGACCTGTAATTTGTCAAAACCATAACTTGAGCTCTGCAACTCCTATCAAGGACTTCTACCACTCAAATTAAATCTACGAACAAGCTCTACAACATTCATGTTGTGGGGAAGATGAGATATCAATCACATCTTGAGCTAAAACTGCCTGGAAGATAGGGATCAAATTAGGGTTTTTTCACTGACAATCCTCAGAAACCCTAACTCAAAACTTCTCAAACTCCTCAATCATGATGAGTTGGTCTAGGAATCCTCTTTATAGTATCTCAATGCATCATTCCATGATCTCATGGCCCTTGGATTGGGTCTCAACCTTCTCCAAATCTTTAGCTGTCTTAGGGTTGACCCAGTCAAACCCTAATTCTACCATTCATGGTTGAATCTTCTGAATCCTTGCACAATGACCTCTCTGGGCTTCATGATGGCTTTCAAGACATCTCATAAGCTTTCTCAAAGCTTCAAGTTCCTTCTCAGAGTCTCAGAATCATCTGAGGAGCTCCTACAAATCTCAAGCTAAGCAGCACACAACTCTGGTTTCACCCAATTCTCTGAGGATCTCCTGAACTTTCTGATGAAGGTATCAACTTTCAAACACTTGATGGGTAAATAAATGTTGGTCAAATTTTGGGGTGCAACAGCTGCCCCTATTCAAACGGCTTGAACCTAACTGGGTGAGAAGCGAACGGCTCTCAGCCAATCAAGGTGCGAGACGGTTGAATACCGGTAAACCCGGAAATTTGCCAACTGCACGAGCACACGATACTCTGCGGGGAACAAATCTTCGAATACTGCAATACTAGCTGCTCAACAACTAGGCGGAGCAATACTGATCTGACATCGCTGTCAGTTATCCTTATTAAATTCTTCTGACATTGCTTTCAGACAACCACAACCCCTAACCTCGCCGCTGGAAGACTAAACCCTCTGACATACCCAATATCGCCGCTGGAAAACTGAGTCTGACATCGCTGTCGGACACAAACATTGCTCTGAGAGACACCTGACATCGCCGTCGTACAAACATCATTTCTGCTGTGGATTAAAGAGTCTGACCTCGCCGTCAAACAAACATCCCACCTTGCGGCCAGCTCCAAACATAATCTGACCTCGCCGTCAAAACAAACATTCAACCTCGCCGTCGAACAAACACAATCTGACCTCGCCGTCAAATCCAAACATCCAACCTCGCCGCCGGACACAAACATGATCTGACCTCGCCGTCAAAACACACATTCAACCTCGCCGTCGAACAAACACAATCTGACCTCGCCGTCAAATCCAAACATCCAACCTCGCTGCCGGAGAGAATACAACACTGAACAAATCTAGCCTGGGGTTCACCCCTGGTAAATGGAACCAAAGGTACACTTGCGTATTTGAAACTACTCCGCTGGGAATGAGAGACTTAACCGAGCACGCTCTGATTTGGGGGTTCACCCTCTGAACCATAACGAACATCCGACTACTACTGCACACTGCCCACCGTAGAACTTTAACATCAAAGCTATATGAAACCCTGGCCCCTGGCCACTTCTAGCTTCAGCTAGAAAAGATCTTCAAGTACTTCTGAAGATAAGCATCCTTGGGCTTCAAGGATGTAAACTGCAGGAGGTATCTCCGACTTCAGTCTAAAGAAATGGTCCTTGGCCCTCAAGGATACAGGGATTTGCCTTCAGGCAACTCCGCCTCTGCTATAGCGTATCCGTGACTTCAGTCAGGGATATACTTCGGCCTTCAGTCCGAAAAATGAATCCTAGGTCATTCATGACCTTGGGGATAACCTTGCCTTCAGGCACCTTCGCTTCAGCTTGGGAAATCTGTGACCTCGGTCAGAGAAATGGTATCCTGAGCCATTCATGACTCTACGGGGATTCAAACACTTTGCCTTCAGGCAAACTCCGCTTCAGCTGGAGAAACATCTTCGACTTCAGTCAGAAGAAACACTATTCACTTGATCGCAATCAATCATCACCTCAAGACAACTGACTTGGTCTTTAGACCAGCACAGATCACCTTGTATACAAAAGCTGCATCTACAAACTTTTGAACTTTGTCTTCGGACACACGTTGATTCATCAACAAGGAAATCTGAACCCACAGGAACATTCTGATGTCGCCTTCAGGCGTTTATGCAATCAATCTTCAGATTAGACATCACTGTTGGAGCAAACACATCACACTGCTAAGGACTTCAAGAATCCTCTTGAACAGACAACTCCATCGGGCACTTTCACGAATCATCCTGAACCGATAACCATTCTGGAGACTTTACTCTGCTAGGGATTCCAGGAATCCTCCTGGGCAACTCTTGCTGGGGACGCTACTGGGGAGCTCAAGAATCATCCTGAGCAAACAACTCGGGAAACTGTGTTGGGGTCTTAAGAATCATCTTAAGCAAACGACCCTGCTGAGGAATTCAAGAACCGTCTTGAACTGAAGATTTCGCTGGGGATCTCAAAAATCATCTTGAGCGAGCGACTGTGGGGATTACACTGGGGTCTTTAAGAATCATCTTAAGAAAGCGACCTCGTTGGAGAGAATATCAGGAATCGTCCTGAGCAACTGGTCTCTTGGTGGAACACCTGTAAAACAAGAATGATAATAACCTAGATCATGCTTATGATGCGTATGCTAAATGCTATGCAATCATGCGCAATGCTGCAACCATGCACAATGATGCGATCCCGCCAGCAAAATAAATGCTGGAGGGGAGCTCTCCTGTCAAGGAGAAAGAACTACTCAGATAGAGGAATCATCCTGCTGAGGAGAACGTGGACATGCCAATATCAATCGGACGCCGTCTAGGGAATTGATCTTCTGTTGACTGCTGCAGGGAAAACAACTTCAGCTGATTACTGCAGTGGACGAAGCTGTACGAGAACCTGGACCTGCTGATATCGATCGCGAGAATGAACTACACGACCGTCTCGGCTACTCTTCTGGGGATGATAACTCTGTGGGGGAAACAACTTCAGCTGCTCAACACTCCACTGAGGAAAACTAATCATAATCTGATCCACTTCCAAGGATTTGGCTCTCTTGGATATCTGCAAACTCGGCTGAGGAAGGAGAAGCCATTCTGCTTCGCTGGAAAGAGTATAACCCTGGGGGGAATTACAACATCAGCTGCACCATGCTCTGCTAGGGAAAACCACTCATGGTCCCAACTACTTCCAAGGACTCAA
The DNA here is from genome assembly GCA_963859935.3 of Lathyrus sativus. Classification (NCBI taxonomy): domain Eukaryota; kingdom Viridiplantae; phylum Streptophyta; class Magnoliopsida; order Fabales; family Fabaceae; genus Lathyrus; species Lathyrus sativus. The sequence goes on from OZ012740.1 coordinate 259,227,285, forward strand.
CTCTCTTGGGAGTTAGCGAACTCTGCCGGGGAGGGAGAAATCATTCTACTTCACTGGAGAGTACGACTCTGATGAGGAATTTCAATTCCACTGGGGAAGAAGCAATCATCCGACTTCGGGGGAGAATATAACTCTTGTGGGGAATCTCAATTCCGTTGGAGACTTCAGTCTGGCGTCATCAGCTACTGCATACTTTGGCGTATGAATAATTTCCTACGAATCCTACACTTGTGACCCGGTGCTGGGGAAGAATCCTGCCCCGGCGACTTTACTGGAGAAAACACGAGTTTCGGTACCCGGACATTTCTACGAGATCTGCACTTGTGACCCGGTGCTGGGGGAAGAATCCTGCCCCGACGACTTTACTGGAGAAAACACGAGCTTCGGTATCCGAACATTTCTACGAGATCTGCACTTGTGACCCGGTGCTGGGGGAAGAATCCTGCCCCGGCGACTTTACTGGAGAAAACACGAGCTTCGGTACCCGAACATTTCTACGAGATCTGCACTTGTGACCCAGTGCTGGGGGAAGAAGACATCGTTTTTCGGTGCTTGACTCAGTTGATGAGGTGACGTTCCTTCAGGATGCGCCTGCTTGGGGAAGAGAATCATCTCTGCCTGGGGAGACATATCAATACTCACTATCCTGCGCTCAGATTCTGCGTAGGAGAGACTACTGAACCATGCTGGAGAAGGAGGGCTCGCCCTGCCTCGGGGATGCGCACGGCACACTGTCTGGAATGGCCTACGCCTGCAACAACACAAACAGACAGACAAGATACCCTCCTCAAAGGGGCCTATCAAGGTTATTATCTCATGACAATATTCAGGTAATTAATTGTTTCAACAATCAATGGGCTTAGGCCCGTAAGTTTATGTATGCGCATTTTATCAAAAAACATCGGCGTTTTCATTCGCAAACAAGACAGATAAATGCTATACAAGCAAGCAGAATTGCTGAATAATGTGCATTTTATTGATAACGAACCCCTGAATGGGTAAAAATGTTTTACAACAGATGCAAGCTCCTGGAATGAGGTAGCCGCATAAAAATAAAACATAAATATACATCAGTATATACAAATGTCGGCAACGAGGCGTAGACGAACACCATGAGTTGATCCCTCTAAGACCCACTCGACTTTGATACTTCTCCGACGCCTCAGCTTCGGAAGAGATTGATTCAGATAAACGACCCTCAGGTCTTCCAAACCACTAAACAATGAAAGTCCACACGCGGAACGCAATCATTTGCTTATTCAAATCCCTAACTTTTGCGTGAACCGCCCTTTACGGGTTTTCAGTTCACCGGGATACCCTTTTTTGCCGAAGCCGCCCAGTGTAGGTTTTCGACTTCGCGGGTGTACATTTTTTCAATATATCCCTAATTTTTGCCCGAACCTTTTATTCTATTTTTGGTTCGCCGGGATGCCCCTTTTTTGCCTGGACTCTTCCTTTTTTGTCCAGCGGGTCTCTTTCAAGCAAAGTATTTTTTAACTACGTCCGCGTTCATCGGGGATGCAAAATCTTCACCATCCATCGTGGATAACAACAAAGCTCCTCCTGAGAAGACCTTGCTGACGACATACGGCCCTTCGTAATTCGGAGTCCACTTGCCCCGGTGATCGGAGTGTGGCGGAAGAATCTTCTTCAGGACGAGATCACCCGTCTGAAAGCTCCTAGGATGCACCTTCTTATCATAAGCTTTCTTCATTCGGCTTTGGTACAGGCGACCAAATGCAATCGATGCTAACCTCTTCTCGTCCATCAGGCTGAGTTGGTTCAAACGATTCGTAATCCATTCTGCCTCGTCGAGTTTCACATCAGCCAAAACCCGCAAAGAAGGAATCTCCACTTCTAAAGGTAGGACAGCTTCCATACCGTACACCAAGGAGAAAGGAGTTGCCCCGGTCAACGTACGCACCGTCGTACGATAACCGTGCAAGGCAAACGACAGCATCTCGTGCCAATCTTTGTACGTCACAACCATCTTCTGAACAATCTTCTTTATGTTCTTGTTGGCGGCTTCAACGGCGCCATTCATCTTTGGTCGGTAAGGAGATGAGTTGTGGTGTTCAATCTTGAAGCTCTGGCACAGCTCCTTCATCATCTTGTTATTCAAATTCGAACCATTATCAGTGATGATTCGCTCGGGAATTCCATAGCGACAGATGATGTCCCTATTTATGAATTTTGCTACCACCTGCTTGGTCACATTAGCGTACGAGGCTGCCTCCACCCATTTGGTGAAGTAGTCGATAGCTACCAGAATGAAATGATGACCATTGGATGCAGTGGGCTCGATCTTGCCTATCATGTCGATGCCCCACATGGAGAACGGCCAAGGGGAGGACATGTCATTCAATGGGCACGGCGGCACATGAACTTTATCAGCATAAATCTGGCATTTATGACATTTCCTCGCGAATCTGAAGCAATCCGACTCCATAGTCAGCCAGTAATATCCTGCTCTTAGGATCTTTCTCGTCATGGCATACCCACCGGCGTGCGTACCAAATGTGCCCTCATGGACTTCTTCCATGAGCATACTCGCCTCTTTCTCATCTACACATCTGAGTAGCACGAGATCGTGGTTTCTCTTATACAGCACTCCATCAGGATTGAGATAAAAGTTTCCAGATAGCCTCCTCAGAGTCTTCTTATCCTGGGTTGACGCTCCCGCAGGATACTCCTTAGTCATGAGGAAGGTCTGGATGTCGTGGAACCATGGCTTGTCGGCGGCGGCATCCTCGATTGCAAAGACAAATGTCGGTCTGTTAAGACGCAAAAGCACAATTCTTGGAGCCTCATTCCAAAAATTGACTTTGTACATTGAAGCCAACGTGGCTAAGGCATCAGCCATCTGATTTTCAGCCCTGGGTACATGATGAAGTTCCACTCGATCGAAGAAAGGAAGCAGCCTCCTGGCATAATTCATGTACGGCACCAAATTCGCTTGACGAGTTTCCCACTCCCCTTTAATCTGATTGATTACAAGCGCTGAGTCACCATATACGTCTAGATTCTTGATTCTCAAATCAATTGCCTCTTCTAGACCCATAATACATGCTTCATACTCTGCCTCATTGTTGGTAACTGGAAACGTCAGTCTCGCAGTAAACGGGATGTGGGATCCGTGAGGAGTCGTGATGATAGCCCCGATACCACTTCCATAGGAATTAACCGCTCCATCGAATATCAGCTTCCACTGAGACTTCCTATCTGGCCCTTCGTCGGGCAATGGCTCATCGCAATCCTTCGCTTTGAGAAACATAATATCCTCGTCAGGGAATTCGAACTTCATCGGCTGGTAGTCTTCGATTGGCTGCTCGGCGAGGTAATCAGACAATACGCTTCCCTTAATGGCTTTCTGGGAGACATACTGAATATCATATTCTGTTAGCACCATTTGCCATCTGGCAATCCTGCCCGAAAGAGCCTGCTTCTCGAAGACATACTTGATCGGATCCATCTTCGAAATCAGCATAGTGGTGTGATTGAGCATATACTGTCGTAGACGTTTGGCAGCCCAAGCTAGTGCACAACACGTCTTCTCCAGTATCGAGTATCGAGATTCACACTCGGTGAACTTTTTACTCAAATAATAAATGGCGTGCTCCTTTCTGCCCGTCTCGTCATGCTGACCGAGAACACACCCCATACTATTCTCCAGAACCGTCAGGTACATGATTAATGGCCGTCCAGCCACTGGGGGTATCAAGATTGGAGGTTCTTGAAGATACTGCTTTATTTTGTCGAATTCCCTCTGGCAATCCTCATTCCAAGTAATCGCCTGATCTTTCTTTAAAAGCTTGAACATCGGTTCACAAGTGGTCGTGAGCTGAGAGATAAATCTTGCAATGTAGTTTATTCGGCCCAAGAAACCACGAACTTCTTTTTCTGTTTTCGGCGCTGGCATTTCTTGAATGGCTTTTATTTTCGCAGGATCAACTTCAATACCTCGTTCGCTAACGGTAAACCCCAATAACTTTCCGGACCGCACTCCGAAAGTGCACTTGTTAGGATTCAGCCTCAGCCTGAACTTCCTAAGCCTCTCAAAAAGCTTCAATAAGTTGACCAGATGCTCTTCCTCCGTTTGGGACTTTGCAATCATGTCATCAACATAGACCTCGATCTCATGATGAATCATATCATGAAACAAAGTTACCATTGCTCGCTGGTAAGTGACCTTATAGCAAAATGTTCCCCAGGGGGTAATAAACGTCGTTTTCTCCATGTCCTCCGGTGCCATCTTAATATGATTGTAACCGGAGAAGCCATCCATGAACGAAAACACGGAAAACTGGGCTGTGTTGTCGACCAACACATCGATATGAGGCAACGGGAAATCATCCTTAGGGCTCGCCCTATTCAAATCCCGATAATCGACGCACATGCGTACCTTACCGTCCTTCTTCGGTACAGGCACTATGTTGGCGACCCACGGAGGGTAAGTGGTAACGGCTAAAAATCCTGCGTCCAACTGCTTCTGGACTTCTTCTTTGATTTTTACGGCCATATCTGGTTTCGTCCTCCTAAGCTTCTGCTTGACTGGAGGGCAATCTTCTCGCAACGGCAAGCGATGAACCACGATGTCTGTGTCAAGTCCGGGCATATCTTCGTATGACCAAGCAAAGACGTCACTATACTCTCGAAGCATCTCGACGAGTCTATGCTTGATATCATTCTGCAGCGCAGCCCCTACTCTGACATTTCTGACGAGCTCTTCAGAACCCAGATTTATGATCTCAATATCCTCCTCGTGAGGCAGAATAACCTTTTCCTCTTGTTTCAACAAGCGGGCCAACTCTTCCGGAAGGTCTTCGTCTTCATCAATCTCATCCTCGGCTTGATAGATCGGGCAATCGAAGTCGTAGTGAGCCATAGAGGGTCCAGAGTCGATGTTATCTGTTATGTGGATCCTGCAATAACAAGGGTTAAGTTTAAAGCAAGAATATGCAGGTTAGCACAAACCTCGTCGCCATTTTACTGTTTTTCGAAATAAACATAAAACAGGAATAATAGAGAACACAATATTTGAGTACGAAGAAAACTCCTTTTATTTATTAACAAAATGCATGTACATAATCCAACAAAGCCCTGACAATAAAACCACTCTGCCCCGGGCAGGACATAGGGTTGTACAAAGATTGTAAAAAGCAAATCATTACTCTTCACTTGTCAGCTGGATAATCTCCTTGATGGTCCAATTGTTGAGGCGCTCGCCCGGCTTGTTTGGCTGAATCCAGGCGTCAAGATCACAATCGCTATCCCCGCTGTCCTCAGACGCTGCGTTGATGCTTTCGAAAATCACTCCGCCCTTGGTGAATAGGATCGGCCCCTTCCCACGAGACGAGCTGCTAGACGAAGAAGATGAAGCTTCAGCTTCAGGAGAATACCCCAATCCAAACTTATCCTGCTTGATTGGTATATCCAAAACATGCCCCCAGCCTGGGGTGGAACCGGCTTCGACGACGGCCCGAGCTTCTCTGAACGAGGAGAGATTCATCTCTTGCTTCTCTACGCCGACAGGAGCTACCTCTTTCACCTTGACGGTTTCAAATGCTTGGCAGAGAGTTTCATGGATTTCGCCGTCCATTTCGACATACTTAAAGGATGACAAGTGACTCACCATAATGTCCTCCTCACCGCAGACGGTTACTATGCTGCCCCCGACAGCATATTTGAGCTTTTGGTGCAACGTGGAGGTCACGGCACCAGCAGCATGGATCCATGGCCGGCCCAAGAGGCAACTGTAGGCAGGCATGATGTCCATGATATAAAAGACCGTATCGAACGTTTCCGGACCAACTTGAATCGGCAGGGTCAACTCTCCGAAAACGTGGCGCTTAGTTCCATCAAAGGCTTTCACTACCAGATCACTGGGCGTGCAAAGCAATCCACGGGTATCCAATTTCATTAATGCCTTCTTCGGAAGCACATTAAGCGACGAACCCGTATCCACCAGAACATGCGACATAATAGTGCCCCTGCACTCTATCGAGACGTGCAAGGCGCTGTTGTGATCTCTCCCTTTAGGAGTCAGCTCTAAATCTGTGAATCCCAGCCCATTGCCAGCATTGACATGGGCTACCACCTCTTCTAGCTGATTTACTGATATCTCCTGCGGCACGTAGGCAGCGTTCAATACCTTCAGTAACGCGTTGCGATGCGCTTCAGAACACAACAACAAGTTAAGAATAGAGATCTTTGACGGAGTCTGGTGAAGATGATCTGCAATCTTGTAGTCGCTCTTCTTGATTAAACGCATGAACTCCTCAGCATCTTTAACTAGAAAATCCTTCTCTGCCCCAGAAGGGACCTCTTCAACGGCTTTGCTTTTACTCTTATCCACAGCGTCAGCTCGGACTACTTTCTCTGCTGCAACCTCTGCTGGCGCGAACACTCTACCGCTTCGAGTGATACCACTGACTCCGGCAAGATTCTGCACGGTCGATCCGTATGGCTCCAGCTCTAACTTCTGACCATTGCAATAGACTTCGGCGCCGTAGTGCCATGGAACGGCGTTAGTGTTTTCGAATGGGATTGGCCCAGCCCTGGTGATCGTAATTGTAGGTGGTCGGGGCGCAGAAATAGTAATAGGGTGACGAGGGAGGGTAATGGTGGCAACTTCATCTGCCTGCTTCAGCACAACCTCCCCTGATGCACTTTCAACGCTCCGGCTGAACTGCAGAATACCCTCGGACATCAGACTTTGGATACCTTCGACCAGCTGCTCGCACCCATCAGGAAGTGTAGCACAAGCCATACATAACTCTCCGCATCCAGGAAAGAAGCCCTTCTTCAGCAACTTAGCCTTGACAAAACTAAGTGGCGTCTTCAAGTCTTTGACATCAGTCAGCAAGTCTGCACTCTCCTCGGTGATAACGGCGTTCACTCCGCCTCCCCTATGAAGAGGCATAGGGTTTTTGGTAACGTTGGGCACGCTATCAGAAAAGTTAATGACATTGGCGTCCACCAAGTCTTGCACTTTGTGCTTAAAAGCTTTACAATTCTCAATCGTATGGCCTGGTGCCCCAGTATGGAAATCACAAGTGGCGTTGGCGTCATACCCCGGTGGTGGTGCCCCTGTTAAGGGAGCCAACGTCCTTTTTTGAACTAATTGGAGCTGAAGCAACGTTTGCAGAAGCTGCGCATATGACATAGGTGGAGTTTCAAAATGACGATTTGCCAGAGGAGCCCGATTCTGATATTTCCTATACCCCTGTTGATTCTGTTGCTGAGGCTGCTGCTGCTGCTGCTGCGGAGCAGCTGGGATATTTATGCTAGCAATCTGCGGCTGAGGGCCCTTGCCCTTTCTCCGAGCATTAGTGACAGCATTTGCATCTCCTTCTCGACGCTTGCCAGCGTAAGGTTTCTTACTACCTCCTCCAGCTGAGGATGATTCGCCCTGAATTTTTCCAATCTTTATACCATTCTCAACATGCTCGCCCATAGTGATGAGACCCGAGAATGTCCCAGACATGCCGCTGACCAGCTTTTCATAGTAGATTCCAGGAAGGGTAGCCACGAACATTTGCACTAGCTCGCGCTCAACCATCGGCGGTTGAACCCGAGCAGCCAATTCACGCCACCGCTGGGCGTACTCTTTAAAGCTTTCATTGTTCCGCTGTGAGAGATTCTGGAGCTGAACTCGGTTGGGAGCCAGGTCGCTATTGTACAGATAGTGGAGGACGAACGCTTCAGCGTGATCTTTCTACGTGCGTACTGTAGCGGGCTCCAAGCCCATATACCATTCGAGGGACGGACCAGAAAGACTATCTTGGAAGAAGTGCATCAGCAACTTCTCATCGTCAGAATAGGCGGACATCTTTCTATAATAAGATCGGAGGTGGACCCGAGGGCAGGTAGTACCCTTATACTTCTCAAAGACAGGCACCTTGAACTTATGCGGCACCTTAAAATCAGCAATTAGCCCGAGCTTGGACATGTCAACGCCCAATGTATTCTGATTTTCAATGTCTCTCATCTTGTCTTCCAGCGCTTTGAACCTGAGTCGAGCTTCAGCATTCAACTATGCTTCTACACCTCTCTGAGAGAATACGTCATCCTGATGGTCCTCTAGCCACGGTTGAGGCACCAACAGATTTCCGACACCAGCATTGCCGTTGACCGGCCCTATGTTAACATTGGCTCCCAGACTACCATTGTCGACGCCTGCCGCATTGAGTCCGATATTAGTCATCAGATTGTCGTTAGCACTGCCGTTGCCCCCGGCAACAGGAACAACATTCTGTGGAGCGTCCACTGGAGGAGGAGTAGGCACAGCCCCGCCGTGCAGTATGCCATTACTGTCAACCCTAGAGATCAGAGGTTGAACCAAAGTACGAAGCTGGTCCTGACCATTAGCGACCACCTGCATCAGCTCCATAAAACAATCCATCCGCTCACGGAGCTCTTGAACATCTGACTGCACCTGGTCCATGATCCTTGTCTGATTAGCGCGAGTTGAGTAACGGTGGATGAGTCTTTGATCAATCCTGGAGACCGGAGACAGCTCGGAACCTGTGAACCTGAAAAACCTGTCAACAATAAAGGTTAGGAAAAGCAATAAAATGTACGCTATGCAAATATGCTTCATGCAGATGCATGCGTGTGTCTGCGTGCGTGGGAGATTTTCCCCGATCCTAGTGCCTTAGTGCCAGTGCTGATAATAATAAGAAGACGAAGAAATCCGAGCCCAATCATGGAAACATCAATCTCATATATATATGGAAAGGCCTGTCAAGGCAATACACAGTATCAGCGAGTACAAAACAAATCAATGGCATGACCTCAACCAACAAGTCTGGTGATGGTCAGCATACATCAAAGATCAAAACAACAGGAATACAACTAGTCAAGTACGGCCACGGGCGCGATACTCTGCTAATAACTCCTTCGTCTCTGGATGATCTGGCAAAGTGAGCAACCCCTCGACGAGTAGCTCCCTCTGCAGGATGGTATGCTGAAGCCCCTGAACTGAACTCTCCCAAGCTCCTTCGCCAAAGCAATCCTCCAGTTTCCGCTTCTTAGACTCAAACATCAGCTTATGCTCCTTCAGGTTAGCAAGAGCTTTGTTGAGACGGCTTTCGGCGACGTATCTGCGGGCGGTCTCTTCATCAAACCTCCGCTCACTGTCCTTTACTTCGGCTTCCAGCTTAGAAATCTGCAGCATCAGCTTGTCCTCTCGCTCCTTCCTGGTGGCCATGGAGGTCTTCCAATGCTGGTCGAACTTAGATATCCTCCGATATGCCTCCTCCAAATGCTGCTTCTTCGTAGCTAGTACATCATTAGCAGCCCTGAAGTCTTGACCCAAGCGTTCCCGATCAGCAATCTGCTTTGCCAAGTCTGCACCCAGTTGGTTTACCGACTCTGTTTGCTTTTTGAAAGCATGCACGGCTTCGTTCCTTTCGCTTCGAAGCTGAGCTAACTCCTTCTCTAACTCTGCATTCGCTCGCTTCAGGTCATCCCGCTCGGCTAGTACCTGGTTGTGTTGATGAATGGACACAGTGGTAGGCTCTTCAACTGGTGGAGGACTCTCTAGTCTGACATGAGGGAATGGCATCCCTATGGCGTTGGCTCTGGCTCTGATCCAAGCTGAATAAGGAGGGTAGGCTTGGCTGTTGCTCTTTCCCAACAAAGGCTTTCCCCTCTTGCTGATGCTGTTCCATGCATGCCGAAGCTTAGACAACAAATCCCCCTCTAGAGTACCTGTGAGGTACAGAGATTCCTGTACCTCTTCCTCCTTCGGTGGAGTCCTCAAAGCATATGCGAACTGACGAACTAGCAATGAAGGATTGTAGTTGATGCAACCCTTCCTACCTATCAGAGGTACGTTAGGAAACCCACTACAACTGAAGATCACCTCGGTGCCTAACCTGCCTCTGTCAACGAACCAATCAATATCTTCTGCCGACAAACTCATCAGACGCTCAGGCCACTCAGCTGTGGCTGCAGATGAGACGAAAGAACCCCTCTTGGGCAAATGACTATCAAACCATCTGTACAGCAACGGTATGCAGCATGAGACATTCTTCCCTCTCCGGTTCTCATTCTTGTAATGCACCGAGTGGTACACGTCTCCGATCAGCGTAGGGACTGGATTCCCTGAGGCGAAGATGTGGAATGCATCAAAGTCCACGAAATCAGGCATGTTGGGGAACAGGATAATGCCATATATGCATAAAGCAAGGATGGCGTTGAATGCGTCCCAACATTTGTCCTTAGCACACTGCTGAGCCTTAGCTATCAGAAACTGCAGAGAGAACCCAGGAACCTTGTTCCAACTCGTCACCACTAACTCAGAGGCGCTTAAATGGAGTGAAGAAGCTAAACCAGCCAGATCAGGCTCAGCATCCATGTGGACAAGAGGCATCTGCCCTTTGATAGGCACACCCAGCATATCAGCATACTCTTCCAATGTCGGTGCGAGAACAAAGTCCTGGAAAGTGAAACACCTCAGAGGAGGGTCATAAAACTGCAGGAGAGCATGTAACCCATTCAACTCAGACGTAGAAGGTTTGCAAACCAGACTGAGCAACCTGCCATAAGACTTCCTGAACCTATCCTTCACAGAATCACCTGCCAGAGCTATCAAACCAGTCAACTTCGACACATCAGGGGTCGGGAACTTGTACGCAACGGTCTTCCTGAGAGAGGCCATAATAACAGCAGGAGGCGAGAAATCCTGGATCGGGGAAACGGTACCTGCAACACAGACACACGTTAACGGAATGCAAATGAACATGCAAACTAATGCAAAATGCAGGCATGCAATAATATATCCGGGTAGCTGCTGTGGAGATTCTGTATCAACAATTACTGATGAGAAGAAAACCCCGGCGTAAGACCACTGATCCGATCTGCTAAGAATAACCATCTGATAGGACGATATACACAGGATCAAAATTCTGCTCTGTCGAGAACAACTGTCTGATAATAAGGTCCTCGGATGTATGATCAAGAAATATCTGCTGATGAAGTCTTCAGACCCCAAATAAAAATCTGCCTATCAAGAACAAACCACTGATAACAATATTCTGATCAAAACCTGCTCTATCAAGAACAGACAAACACCCGACGATAAGATCCTCTGATCAAAACAACCTGCTCTGTCAAGAACAGACATACACCTGATGATAAGATCCTCTGATCAAAACAACCTGCTCTGTCAAGAACAGACATACACCTGATGATAAGATCCTCTGATCAAAACAACCTGCTCTGTCAAGAACAGACAAATCTGCAACTGAGAAACCCTGGTACCAACATAACTGATTCACTGTCAAGAAAACCAGGTGGTCTGAAGGTCAAAGTTTCCTGCAATAAACCCAGCCCGCTCACAGGTATGAACCTAAACTGACTCAAGGTACGGCATCCTATGCGTTCATCAGCGTCACAGACTTTCAAAACTGATGATACGATTCCCAGAAGGAGTGGCATCATCAAGTCTTGAAGAGGCCTCACTTAGCTGAATCACAAATGATCGGTCCCCAGAGTCGACAATCCACCAAACCAGCAACCGTCTCAACCCAAAGGGTTGAAAGTGAAGCCAACCGGATCAACCTCGTCTGAGTGTGGATTTCATGAGACACTAGTGCCTGCAAAGCAAGCACGCGCCCACTAATTTCCACTCTAAGTCTATGGTGCACTCAAGCCTGGGTCTGGCTTCTCACTCATCAGAACTCCCATCCCACAACAGCACAAATAATCATATTATACTGAAAATAAAATGCGGGAAATAAAGTGCGAGAAGTAAAAATGCGATAAATAAACGCAACCCAACAAGTAAACATACAAGCGGTAGGATTGACTCTCGCAGGGAACCGTTGGATCCCCAAACTGACTCACTTTCGGGACGTTGGATCCCTAGGAAACTATCAAGTCCCCAGCAGAGTCGCCAGCTGTCGCTTGCGCGAAAATAAGGTGTCGGCATGACAGAAGAGTCACCACCTTTCGTTATTTATCCCTCGGAGCGGGAAAGGAAACGATCGGAGAAACCTGACGAAAAAGGGTAAGACAAGGTCATCGCAACCATTGTCTGGGTTCGGGAGTCGGTTACGCAAGGGGAACGTATTAGCACCCCTCACGTCCGTCGTACTCGACGGGATCCTCGCTTGTTTGTTTACTTGGACGGGTTGGTTATAATCTATCTACCTATCAAGGCTGGCTGAAAAAGAAAAGAAAAATGACTCGGCAAAGCGTCGCGCTTTATGCCTGCGTATTCTCATCAGAGAATGAGAAATCAGAGTCAACGTAGTTCGGCCTACGAAGGGTTATGGGGGAAGGTAGCTCGCCAAGACTTCGCCATCTTGTGCCTACGTACTCTCAACAGGCATGAGAGATCAGAGCTCACGTACTTCGGGAAACTACGGTTTATTTCCTGTTTTACGAAAGAAGTGTTTTTTATTGTGTTTGCAATTTCAACCGCACTAGAGACTATGACCTGAGAGTGAATGCGTCGCATGTCACCCAAAGGGTACCATACTAAACATCCAGACTGTGGAAAAGACACTCTCCCACAATCCTTTCTCAGATAGCTTAAGGCTCGTAACGTACGAGAGAAATCATTCATGATTACTGTATCTTAAACTGTTTTGAGATGAGAAGAGAACAGACCCAACTAGGAGGGAGACTATCAAGTCCTACTGTTATCATGCCATGGATTCATCCTATGGTTGAAGTTTGAACAGGGAACCCCTAGAAGTTGTCATGCATAGGTTTCAACCTAAGATTCTATCATCAAATCCTTATCAAAGGAAATGAGAGTCCTAAGGGATCATGTCAATGATACACCAAAACAGACAAAGCATCAGCTTAACAGTAAAATGCATGCAATGCAAGTGAGGGAGGAAATGTGTGTGGGGCTTCAGCCTCCACAAGCTCGTCTCAACCTCAAGCCAGTCATGAAATAACAGTAATCATACTGAAAAAATAAACAACATGCTATCAAGCAATAAACAGTAAACTGCAATCGTATAGATAAAGGAAATGAAATGCCATCAGGCAAACAAACCACATGGGCAAGGGAGCTGGGCTCTACCGAATACCCGCAAGCAAAGCCACGCAATAACAATACAAGCAGAGGGGGCAACTCAACCTCTAATGCAATCATGCTCCTAGACTGAACTTATTCTAGATGAACTTAATCTAATGCAACAGACAATTCAAACAAAACACACAATACAGCAAAGAAAAACAGAAGAAAGCTTCAGCTCCTCCAGCAGCAACTCAGTCTTCAGACTTTAATCACCAACTGCTTTCCAGGTATCAACCTTACATCATGAGTATCAACTCATCTTCTCCTCTTAAGCTTCAGCTTCTTTGATCAGTTCCACCTTCAGGCTTCACCATCTTCAGGGACCTTTAAGTATCAACTTGATCTTCACAAAGTCTTCAGACTTCAACAATCTTCAAGGAATCATCCTCTTCACAGCTTCAGCTTCTATCTTCAATGGCTTTTATATCTTCAATCAAGTCTTCAATACTTTCCATTGCTATCTTCAACAACCCAAATGCTTCAGCAAACAAGATTTAATCCACAAGATGAGGTGAGGATGTTAAAGTGCTCACTGACTTCCAAAGGATGCCATTGAAGACTTAACATCAAAGGAAAGGCTCTCTCAAAGTTCTACCTCATAGGGCCAGGTCACTAATCCCTCCAAAGGAGAGAGGTGAATACCCTTAAGGGACTTTATGTCACAGAGAAGGAAGGAGGTGAACAAGACACTCCTTGTTTATTGAAATGGAGTTATTCTATCTAAAGCTCTGCCTATGCACTTATAATCCTATAAACAAAACAACAAAAGCTAACTAAACTCCACTGCAAGGTCTTCAAAGCTTCAATGATGATCCACAAGGTCTTCAACTCAATCTTCAAGGCTCACACACTCAAAGGAGAAGAAAAACAAGCACAACAATACAAACTATGCCTTTAAGCAACACACATACTAACCATACATTCAAAAATCAGTTAAAAATACTAAAACATTATATAAAATTCTAGCAAAATTCTAGGGGATTCTATACATACTTACCCTTAACCCATATATTCCCCATACACTAATTTGGCCTATAAACCCCAAAATAAAATTGTTCAAATCTATTTATGCAACCTAAAACCCTAATTTTGTTACACTAAGTCCATGCTTAACAAACTAATCAAATTTTAATCTACAAATTGTGAATTAAATCCTATAGGAACTATGATTCAATATCTAACTATGCCAAAAACAATGGCTCAAAAATCCTAAGGGAAAGTCCTAAAAGAAATTATACAAAATTGAGTACCAACTAAAATCAATTAAAAAGCTATTTACATGGAAAATATACTAAAAATATTAAAAGAAAAATAAAATGGAATTTTATTTATCTACATTTTTCTAGACATGATTATGAATATGTGAAAAAAACAAGAAATGAAAAACAATTATTTTCCTATTTTATATGAATTTTTAATATGCAAGAAGATATAAAAGAAATTAAAAAATGAAAAAAAATGAATTAAAGGGGATGGGGGGTGTTAACAATAAACACGCTTAGTTGATTATGAGATGGGCCAAATCAGGGGGGTGGGAATAGCGCGCGTTTCTGAGGCCCAGGATTCCTCATTTAGCTAAACGCAGCGTTTAGCTCAGTCTTATTTCCCTCCGTTTCCATTTGAATCACAGCCGTGAGATCCAAAGTCCAGTCAAACCTGTCCTTCTAATCTAACGGTCATACCATCGTCTTCAACCTTATGAAGCTAGGGTTTCAGAAAATCATTCTCAATGCACGATACTTCCACCTCCTCTATCTCCTTCGTCTGGCCATGAAATGACACACTATAAAAACCAAACTTGCCCCATTTTCCTCCCTCTACACGACCAGGCACGTGATTTTGTCTAAAACCCTCCCCAAAACCAAACCCGATCGCTGAAAGTCTTGGGTATCACTGAATTTCATCTGATATGCATGATCACCATTCTTGTTGAAACTATGCTAGCATGATCTAGAGGCTATGGTGAACATTCTAAACATGATATCTTGTATTAATACGTCCTGACATGTGAGTTCTTGATTGATGAACAGAAACTACCATGGAACCAACCTTCAAGAACAGCCCTTAAACTACTCATGAATTATCCCCTAATGGTCTCTATCACGTATATCCTAACCACATGATCTAACAATGGATAAATAGTGGGATTCGAATGAAATTGCATACCTTGCAAGTGATGATGGCAATGGTGGTTAGCCTTCAATTCAAGCCTTGGTACTTTCCTCAAGTGATCTTCAATGGCTACTAATGCTTCTGTTTGCAATGGTTCTTGCTCAAACCTCTTGAATCACTCTATCCACACCTTTATGCAAATTGGAGGAAAGCTTTGGATCACACGAGCCAGCCACTAATTCCTCTGGTTCTTGCTTGCCAATTTCTCTATGATGATGATAGAAGATGATGATAACAAGAATTATGATGATTGATGAAGTTTTAATGGAGTTTGAAATCAAAATGCACCATGGAGTTATGGAATCAAACTATGGTATGCAAGCACAATCAGTCACCAACCAGGGCATGGATCATCTCTAGGGCATATATAGGTGTCAATGGAAATGTGTGGAAGCTTTGAGAACCTTCCAAGAAGTTTCTAGAATGTATCATGCAATGAGAATTTGAATTTTCTATATTGAGTAAATCTCATGCAATCTCATGATAAACCATGCAATCCCACTTAATTTCTCCTCAAATGATATTATGATATGAAAACAAGGCCTTACAAACCCTTATGTAGCATTTCCTTACTTTTCCTTTTGGTGCCTTAAGATGCAAGAAACACATTTACAAAGGAAGTCCAATTTTTAAGCCTAAACTCAAAAATGTGGCTAAACCATTGTCTTTAGAATGATGTTGGTAATCAATTTGGTATATTGAATGACCCATATTGGATTTGTAGATCTCTCAAACCAAAATTCTATTTCAACTTTTTCAACTTATAAGCCATTTACAAGCCATTTGCACCACTTTTAAAAATCCATGCTCTAAGCTTTTCCAAACTTTCACACCCTCTTTTATAACCTTAAAATCCAATTTTGAACAACTTTTATGTTTTGAGTTTTTTCATTTGAGGCTTGGAAATAGGAGATATGGCCTTTGCTTAAAATGACCTATAACTGCCAAATGACCAAAATACCCTTGGCTTGTCAAAACCACAACTTGAGTTCTACAAATCCTATCATGGACTTCTAGTACTTTCTAGAAATCTAAGAAGATTCTCTTCAACATTCATGTTGACCAAGAAATCATAGTAATCATCCTACTAGGGCAAAAGTTGTCTGCAAGTTGGGTGACTTTCAAGGACCCAGATTCACACACCTCAGCTGACCTGTAATTTGTCAAAACCATAACTTGAGCTATGCAACTCCTATCAAGGACTTCTACCACTCAAATTAAAGCTAAGAACAAGCTCTACAACATTAATGTTGTGGGGAAGATGAGATATCAATCACATCTTGAGCTAAAACTGCCTGGAAGATAGGGATCAAATTAGGGTTTTTTCACTGACAATCCTCAGAAACCCTAACTCAAAACTTCTCAAACTCCTCAATCATGATGAGTTGGTCTAGGAATACTCTTTATAGTATCTCAATGCATCATTCCATGATCTCATGGCCCTTGGATTGGGTCTCAACCTTCTCCAAATCTTTAGCTGTCTTAGGGTTGACCCAGTCAAACCCTAATTCTACCATTCATGGTTGAATCTTCTGAATCCTTGCACAATGACCTCTCTGGGCTTCATGATGGCTTTCAAGACATCTCATAAGCTTTCTCAAAGCTTCAAGTTCCTTCTCAGAGTCTCAGAATCATCTGAGGAGCTCCTACAAATCTCAAGCTAAGCAGCACACAACTCTGGTTTCACCCAATTCTCTAAGGATCTCCTGAACTTTCTGATGAAGGTATCAACTTTCAAACACTTGATGGGTAAATAAATGTTGGTCAAATTTTGGGGTGCAACATTACCGATTTCGTGTTGAGCCGGCCTTCGAGTTCGATGCCTATTTTAATTAACAGATGTCTGCTTTGATTAGCATATGTTCTCAACTTCGTGTTGAGCCGGCCTTCGGGTTCGCTACCCGTTTTAATTAACGGATGCCTGCTTGGGTTAGGAAATATTCTCAACTTCGTGTTGAGCCGGCCTTCGGATTTGCTGCCTTTTTTAATTACCGGATGTCTGCTTAGATTAGCAGATGTTCTCAACTTCGTGTTGAGACGTCCTTCGGGTTTGCTGCCTATTTTAATTAACAGATGCCTGCTTGGATTAGAAGATGTTCTCAACTTCGTGTTGATTCGGCCTTCAGGTTCGCTGCCTGTTTTAATTAACGGATTCCTGCTTGGATTAGCAAATGTTCTCAAATTCGTGTTGAGTTGGCCTTAGGGTTCACTGGCTTTTTTAATTAACGGACGCATGCTTGGATTAGCAGATGTTCACAACTTCGTGTTGAGCCGGCCTTCGGATTCGGTGTCTGTTTTAATTAACGGATGCCTGCTTGGATTAGCAGATGTTACCGACTTCGTGTTGAGTCGGCCTTCGGGTTCGCTGCCTGTTTTAATTAACGGATGCCTGCTTGGATTAGAAGATGTTAGCGACTTCGTGTCGAACCGGCCTTCGAGTTCGTTGCCTGTTTTAATTAATGGATGCCTACTTTGGATAACAGATGTTACCAACTTTGTGTCGAGCTGGCCTTCGAGTTCCTTGTCTTTTTTAATTAACAGATGCCTGCTTTGGATAACAGATGTTACCGACTTCGTGTCGAGCTGGCCTTCGGGTTCGTTTCCTATTTTAATTAACAGATGCCTGCGTGTTAGCAGATGTTCTTACCGACTGAGTGTCGAGCCGACTTAATATCGTTGCCTGCGTGTTAGCAAATGTTTCTTCCGAATGCATGTCATTGCTTTTTTAATTGATGATGAGTTAGCTCATTTCCTTACAACTATCAAATACAGTTTCTCCATTGATTCTTTTCCACTTCGGTGGACCATTCTACAATTTACTATTTTTGTGGTTGGCAAATTTCTGGTTTCTTTTGTATTCAACCGCCTTTTACCATGAATGTTTGAAATTCGTTCACTTTTTATCCCTTTAGGTCCAAGTCGTTTGAATAGGGGAAGCTGTTGTACCCCAAAATTTGACCAACCTTTTCTTTCTAACTTGGCTTATGTTTCATCTCATTTTAGTATTTGCATTTACATAGCATTGGTTCTTAACAGGGGATCAAGAGGTGTTGTGTTTTCCATTCAAGAAAAGAGATTCGTGTTCAAGCTCAAGCAAGGGCATCATGTGCAAGCCATCAAGAGCTTATTGCCATCATGGTAGGGTTTCAAAGCTCTTTGAGAAGAGAAGTTTGTGTATGGGTGTCACCTCTTATCTTGAGGATCATCAGAGGTTCATGAGGTCACTTACTTGGATAAAACATGGTTTAAAAGCTCAATGTGTGTCTTGAGGGGTCTTTGTGAAGTTTGTATGGTCATACATTTCATCTGCAAGAGCCTCAGTCAAAGAATGTGGAGCTAGGGTTTCATCTAGTCAACCCAAAGTCAATTGTGGACTTGAGAGGGTTCAAGACTTGGTTATAGGTCATTGAGGCCATGTGAAGTCATCTTAAGTCATCTAGGATGTCTTGTTGAGATCAAACAAAAGAGATTCAAGAGTTCAAGGAGTGACCAAATTAGGGATTCATATGATTTCAATGTAAAATCCCCTTCTTTGGTGCCTAACTTCAAGGACAATTTTCCCTATGATGAAAGCCCAATATCATTTTCCAAAAAACATGGGACTTATTCATCATCCTATAAGCTTTCTTTTGAGTACAAGAACTCATCCATTGAGTTTGTACATCTCAAGTTATGATGTCAACAAGTTGGTGTCCTCAGATGAAGATAATTTTAGTCAATTCAAAGTCAACTCACTTCTAAGGCATTTTTGACATGGAATAAAGCTTCTCCTCAACTTCAAGTGAACATGAAAGTTGTTCTTCATGATCTTAGCTTTCCAAAAATTCCTTGAAGTCCTCATTCTCATGGTTACATCTCAAGTTATGGTCTTCACAAGGCAAGGGCATTTTAGGGAAGTTCATTCTAGGTCATTTTCTTCAATGGTCAATTCCATGACCTTTGAGACCTCAAATGCAATTTTGTGCCAAATGAATGTTGTGTCACATTGATTCAACTTCATCATAAGCTTGATTTCCATGATGTTTGATGGGTTATGTGATCATATGGACCATGGTAAACTTGGAAAAGTGAACTTTTGGACATGTTAGATGTTTCTTGCATTTCAAGCCATCAAATACATTTGATTTTGAATTTTTAAGACTATGCCAATGTCATTACATGACCATAGGGTTCCTTACCACATTTGGACCAACATGAATACAAGTTTAATACCACTTTTTCACATTTTACACCTTGAAAAGTCATGTCATGAAACTTGGTACAACCTTGTGCTACATGACCAAAATCAATATCATTGATTTCTGCACATCCCGTATTTCATTTTTGCTGACCAAAGAGGAGTGTATAGTGTATAACCCGTGTGTATGTGAAAGTGTAATTTTTTGGCATAAAAATTGAAATCATACAGTGCAGCCAACATGGGCTTGCATGGTCATGAAAAAGCCTTCATATTTAAACTTAATGGTTGCCCTAAATCATCAGATTGGTGGTGGCTACGTGAGAGAAAGGAGAGAGCTTCAAAATTTTATCAAATTTCATTTCTTCGAATTTGCCATATCTTTGAGAATTCTTGTAAGTTGGTGCTCGATTCTTCTTCACCAAAGCTCAAGGAACGGGTTGGAAGGCTGAAACAGAAGCTTGCTTGAGGTTTGAAGGGTCAACGGAACCTCTCCGTTTGGTAAGATTCCTCAACTTGAAACCTCCAATCTAGACACATTTATAGGACCATACTGGTGAAGGTGAGAAAATACTTAGAAGAGGGGTTGAATAAGTATATAGAAAATATTATTGCAATAAAAACACAAAGATTTTTATCCTGGTTCGTTGAACTCAACTACTCCAGTCCACCCTATCAAGAGTGATTTACCTTTCTCCACAAGGACTTAATCCACTATTAATCAAACTGATTACAATACCAAACACTAAGAGCAACTGTTCTTAGTCTTCTCAAGAACTACTGACCACAACTGGGTCTTCTCAAGGAACTTTTACAATCAAATGTAAAACTAAACAAGTGTTTGAATGCTTCTAAGTAAGCTATATCACAGTTGTGATTTACACTTAAGTTTAAGAACGTATGAAATAAATTCAGCAAAGAGAATAAATTGTATGAGAGCTTTTTAATGGATTTCTTTCAATAATCCGTCAACTAAAGAAGAGTGTTAGAGACATGCTTTTATAGGCTTAGAGATCCAAGACATTGCATGCTTTGAAGACCGTGTCTGCAAAGTAGATGTAACCTTTTTGTCTTTACATCACTTGACCTTTCCTAGAAGTAGAACGTTCAGAGAAATCCTTTTTGCCTTAGTTCTTGTGTCTAGCATAAATGAGGAGAGAGTCGTTTGGCCTAACCAACGGACATAACTTTGAATTCTTCTTCAACAAGTTTCTAAAACTCAGCAATTAACATCAGAGCCTTGAGTGATCAGAGTCTTTGATGTTCATCAGAGTTTGTTGTATCAGAGCATTGTAGCAAGTGTGTTTCAGCGTGTAATTTAGAGCAGAGTTTTAGGAATCAGATCCTCAGTACTTGCAGCGTAGTACTATCAGAGTCTTCTGAAAAACTATGCTCATACAAAGTCTTCAATGCTTCAGATGCTTCTGTAGCTTCTGCTTCAGATCCTTCTGTAGGCAGTGCTCAGAGTCTTCTGTAGGCAGCATTCAGATTCTTCTAATAGATGCTTCTGACGCTTCAGAGCCTTGCATAGATCAACATTCAGATCCATTTTTGCTTTCAGAAGAATATTAAATTTAATATCTGCAGTAAAAATACTTGAACAAATTTTAGAGTATATAATTTCTTAATATAAAATTTCGTAAGTGTTATCATCAAAACATAGAGATATAACTAAGAACCAATATGTGTTCTAACAATCTCCCCCTTTTTGATGATGACAAAAACATAAGAAATTTTGTTCAATAAAGATATAATTATAACTCCCCCTGAGATTAAGAATCTCCCCCTGAATTGAATATTTAGAAAGACTAAAAACTTCCCTTTTTGCATGAGTATTCTTTTCAGAATCAGAGCCTGAGTGTTCCAAAAATTAGAGCTTGACTTGGATGAACGTTTCAGAATCAGAGCCTGATTGGTTAAAACTTGATATTGGGATCTCAGAGTTACTTTAAAGAATTTTGTCAGATTTTTCATAAGTTCTGAAATACTAAGAGCTCACGTTAGTTATAATTAGATATGTCTGAATTTCATTTAGGTAAAGTTTATTTGAACAGTCAGAATTTCATTTTCTCCCCCTTTTTGTCATAATGAAAAAGAAAAACTTTTAAAGACAATTAAAAGGAAATAGAGAAAAGATACAATCAAGTAGAGAAAAACATCAGAGTCATTCATTCATTCAAATAAGTACTTAGACAGAGCAGACAAAACATCAGATATGAAATTCAAATACAAGTGCACAAACATCAGATACAAAAAACATAAAGCTAGGTTTGTTTCGAAAGAATCATCTTCAGAAGTTGAGTGATCTTAGATGAGGATTCTTCTTGCTTTGACATCCATTTCTCCATGTTCTCATTCTTCTGATCTTGCTTAGCCATCCATGACTTGATCTCAGATTGACCAGCTTCACAGCAATCTTATCTTCTAATTCTGGATTCTCTTTCTTGATCTTAGAAGAAGTAGATGGAGCAGATTCTGATGCAGGAGCAGAGTCAATAATTATTGGAGTTGCAGAGTCTGGAGCCACAGATGCATAGGGTTTTTCCACAATTGTCAAAGCCAATGGATTTTCTTCAAAAGCATATTCTGCAATAGCTTCTGTAGCAGATACTCCAGAAGATGAAGGTACATCCTCAAGAAGCAAAGGTGCAGATCTTCTCATGTTCCATACCATGGTTCTGGTAGTCTCAGCAAATCTGATCTTCGTATCATCAGAACAGACATTCTTCAGATTTGAAGCAACAGTATTGAATCTGGAGATGAAGCCATTCCAGATAGCATCAGATTCATTTGCATCCATGGTTGACAAGCATCTTTTCTTCACAGAGCCTAAAGTCATCATTATCTCTTTCATAAAATTAGCAAATAAATTATCAACGTTTAGCCTAGTTTTTAGTTTAAGAAGGGTTTCCAAAGTGAATGGCTTGAGTTGAACTGGTGGAGGTGGTATGGTAAATTTTGGAATGATGATCAGAGGGCTAGGATAGGCTGGTTTCTTTTGAGCAGGCATAATGCGAAAGAACGGTTTGATTCTGCAAATGGATGGGATGACAGCTCTTGGATTTTCAAAATAAGGAACAAACCCCGATGGGTTTGGTTTAGGTGTTGGCGTTGGTTCAGGAATGATAGCATCAGATGAAATAGTTGGATATGGTTGGTTAGATTATATTCTCTGAGAGAGGGGGTGAGCTAACATCTGGATGAACATCAGATTCAGAGGAATCATATGAGGTAGATGAGGTACAAGATGTAGAAGATACTTCAAACACAGTCTTGAGGGGTTGGACATCCAGAATTTCAGAATCAGGTATGTTTGATTCAGTAGGTTTGGATTGTTCTAGTTGAGGATTATAAGGTTTGGATGTTGGTGGTTTAGATACAACTGGTTCAAATGGTATTGGTTCAGGTACAGAAGTTTGTTGAATTTCAGGTTGTTGTTGTGTTGTAGGTTGTTCTGCTGGTTTTGTTGTTTGTGGTTCTGATTGAGGAATGTCAGATGGAATTTGTGAAGTAGGAATTGTAGGTGGTTCAGAGGTTTGAGATGGACAAGAATTGGTTTGAGTTTTAGAAGGAGGGGGTTTTGGAACAGAGCTAATAGTTGATAAATCTACTGCAACTTCAGAAATAGAAGGTAAAGATGTTTTAGTACCTTTTATCTTGATGCGTTTGGTAGGAACAGCGGGAACTTCTCCACAAGCTTTTCTCTTTATCTGCTTCTGTGGTTTTTCAGCAACTTTTTGTTTCTTCTGAGCAGCAGCTTCTTCTGCCTCTAACTGTCTTCTTTTCCTCATGTTCTCCTCATAAACATCTGGAATAGGTTCTCTTGCATGTATCAGAATATCAGTAGGAATTGGTGTTCCATCTGCCTTGCATAATTCAATGTACCTAAGAATAATATCTCTAGGTTCCTCAGCACCAAAGATAGGAAAGTCTTGAACTGGAATCCTTCTCTGACTAACTTCAGCAATATTCAGCTTTTTAGGAGCAGTTGTGAGTTCATCCACAACTTTTAGCCTTTGGAGACTCTTTCCATTCAAGGGTTTTCCAATTATTGAATCAAGTTCTTCTTTGACTCCAGCTTCATGAAAAGTAGCTACCAGACCATTCTCCGTCAGAATGTCTGAGATTAGTCTTCCAAAAGGTATCCATGTTCTGATCTTCTGACCCTTAGTCTTGACAGATTCTCTGGATGCATTGATGTGATTCCACAGATGCATGAAGAGAATGTGTGGTAGATCCACTTTGGTACTCTGACTTAAGCAGTACATGAAATAAAGTTGTTCATTATTCACATAATCTGGAGAATTTGTGGATTTTCTGTGGTTGATGCAGCCCAGAAAAATCTTTGCCCAGATTTTGTAATCAGGTTTCAAATCCTTGAACTTGTTGGAGGCTTGTCCAGATGAAATAACTTCATCATAAACTTCTTCCATATCAACACGCCCAGCTGGAAGATGAGAAACTCCATCAGTTTCCTCATACCCAATGAGTTTTCTGATAAGATCTTCAGTGATTATAATCTATTTTCCCAGAACAGAAGAGATGATGAACTTTGGGTAAACAGATGCGTGAATCCAAAATTCCTTCACTAAGTGTGGATAAACAGGTCCAAATAATCTATCAAAATACTTTACCCAGCCTTAAGCATCAATAATAGAACGCAAATCAAATCCATTGTCAGCCAAAGAATCAAATTCCACCATAGATTCACAAAGAACTTAAAGCTTATCAACAGGGGTTAACAAGGTTCTCTCAGGTTCCTTAAAAGGAGTAGCACCCATGTTTGATGATGCAACTGCAGCCATTGATGATTGGAACTGAGCTGAGGTTGAAGATGAGGTTGCCATTGTTGGAGATGATGAAGGTTTAGGGTTTAGATGAAGACCAAAAAGCAAACAGAAATGCATATACGTGTTTGTGAAAGTGAAAAGTGTGAAATGGTGAGAATTGTGGTATTTATAAAGAGAAACTAGGGCACACAAACAGACACACAATCAGCACGTTCTCAATTAGCAATTAATGACATTTAATGAAAAGAATAATAATCATTTCAAAGCATTAATTGATTCTGACAATTTGGGGGGGGGGGGAACCAAGAAATTAACTATTCAAACAATACCTCAAATGTCTCTTCAGTATTGTGCACGCCATCTTTTCAGATTATGAGTGACACGTGTTTGCTTGCATGTGCTTCTGAATTCTCTTTGAGAAATGAAACGTTAGCCAACATTCAGATCCTCTAAGACTTATTAGTTCAGATGCACACAGAATTAATAATTCAAGAAATCAAATAAAAGAGAGATGAAATACTTCAGAGTTTTAAACATTTTGCATCTGAGAAGTTTGCTTCTGATAAATATTATTCTGGATAAAATTCCATACCAATATTTTTCAGAATAAACTTGAACCTATCTTCAGCAAGGGGTTTTGTAAAAATATCAGCCCATTGATGATCTGTATTAACAAAGTCTAATTTTATAATATCCTTCTGAACATAGTCTCTGATGAAGTGATGTTTAATTTCTATATGTTTTGCCTTAGAGTGTAAAATGGGGTTTTTAGACAAACATATAGCAGAAGTATTATCACAGAATATAGAAACATTACTCTCAAAGATCTGATAGTCTTCTAGCTGACTTTTCATCCAGAGCATCTGCGTGCTACATCCAGCAGCAGCAATATATTTTGCCTCTGTAGTTGATAGCGCAATTGTAGG
Source organism: Lathyrus sativus (assembly GCA_963859935.3). Taxonomy (NCBI): domain Eukaryota; kingdom Viridiplantae; phylum Streptophyta; class Magnoliopsida; order Fabales; family Fabaceae; genus Lathyrus; species Lathyrus sativus. Next base: position 259,252,392 of record OZ012740.1, read on the forward strand.
TTGTTTCTTGCTGTACCAGGAGATTAAATTTCTTCTCAAAAATTGACAACTTTCAGAAGTACTTTTTCTTTCCACTCTGTCTCCAGCGTAATCAGCATCACAGAATCCAACTAGTTTAAATTCATTAGATCTTCTGTAACACAAACCCACATTCGAAGTACCTTTCAGATACCTTAGAATCCTCTTAACAGCTGTTAAGTGTGATTCTCTAGGATCTGATTGGAATCTTGCACACAAGCATACACTGAATAAAATGCCAGGTCTAGAAGCAGTTAAGTAGAGAAGAGATCTTATCATTGTTGCACCCCAAAATTTGCCCAACATTTCTTTACCTAGCTTATGTTTCATTTCATTCACATTAGCATTATCATTTGCCTTTCATTGACATGTATGCAGGAGATCAAGAGGTATGATTACCAATCAAGGGCTACACAAGACTATGAAGCTAGCTAAGAAGGTTATTCAGGTGTTCAAGGGTTGATATCCTTGTCAGAGAAGTTAAAAGATCCTCAGAGAGAATGGTTGAAACCAAGAGGGTGTGTCTCCTAACTTGAGAGTTTTGACAAGTTACAGGTCATCTGAGGTATGTGAATTTGGAGCTTGAAAGTTGTCCAACTTGCATGAATCTTTTGCCCTAGAGGGATGATTCATATGAACTTTTGGTCAACATGAATGTTGTTCCTTATCCTCTTAGCTTTTTAGAGAGTACTAGAAATCCTTGATAGGATTTGTAGAATTCAACTTATGGCTTTGACAAGTCAAGGGTATTTTGGACATTTGGTGATTATAGGTCATTTGTGATCATAGGCCATTTTCACCAATTTAGGGGTCTCAAATGCATTTTTGCTCAACATGAAAGTTGTTCAAAATGATGTTTTTAGCTTGTCTAAACATCAAGTGTCCATTGATATGGATTATATCAAGCATTGGTTGAAGAAACTTCACATAAAAGCTATTTTAATGAATTAAAATGAGAAAATTCAAAATAAATGAGGTTAACATGTTTCCAAGTCAAATTTGTAGTCATTTTGAATGGAATTAATGTTTTAGAAAGATTGGCATTGCCACATTTTGGATTTGAGGTCCATAACATAGTCATTTGGATGGTTACTTCACAATTAAGAAACATATCATATACATTCCATATGTTGAAACCAAAGGAAGAAAACCATTACATCACACTCCTTAATGATTAAGTGAATGGTTTGGATTGAGTTTAGAGCATGAGTAAGGCTTGAAGGCACACATCCATGTTGAAATTTGGAAGGAAAAGTGAATATCCAAAATCCATAATTGGGCCTAGTTTGGGCTGGATATCCATCTGAACACATTATAAATAAGACTTAGAACGAATTTGGAAGGTTCTGGAGCAGAATTCTGTTGAGAATCCATTGATGTGAAGTGAAGAAAAATCTTGAAAATTGGAAATGCGTTTTGGAGAATCAAGAGGTTTCAGCAAGAACTGAGCATCAAGAATTATCCACCATTACTCCTTGAAGGATTCTGCATAGTTTGGGAGAGAATTGAGGCGCATAACCACTGCAATCCAAGCTTCAAGGTTGGTTCTAAGTTTTTGAAATATCTCTTTGATTATGCACTTTTAATCCATTAGAAGCATGTGGTTAAGTTCCCCTTAGCATGTAGATGAATTCTGGTTGGTTAATTTGATGGTTAGAGACAAGTTAGGGTTCCTTCCATTTTCGGTTGAGATCTTGTTTTGGCGAATCTTGCGTTTTTGGCGTAAACTAGTGGCATGATTGAGTTCCTGAGGAAATTCTGGCCAACTTTCATCAAGACATCGTGTGAAATGGTGGAGCATAGAGTGAGTTAGGGTTGAGCAGGGCTGGACGGAGAAGTCGCCGGAGATGGCATGGTCGCGTGCGAGTTTCCCAACTTGCAGAGAATTCAAAACGAAGAAGATGAAATCTCCTCCGTTCGTGTGTGATGAGGACTTTGACTCAGGCATCAATCCAAGCGTGTGTGTGGCGCCACGTACTCCCCTCCCCTCAACGCTGCGTTTCACTTATGAGAGGCGTGCATCCAAGGAAACGTGGGTTCGAGACTTCGCTTGGCTTTTTCTTCTTTTGATCAATTTGTGAACTGAATTGAGAATTGGAGCGTGGGCTTTGAACTGGGTTTTCTTGCTATTTGCCACACACGCCTATTAATTTCCATTATTTTCTTTTAATTTTTCATTTTATTCATGTTTAGTGATTAATTCATAAAAAATTGAAAAATAAGTCAATTGATTCCATTCTTTTTTCCATGGATTCATGATTGAATCTAGCTTTTTTTAGATAAAAAATATTTTTATTTCATACATTTTCTGATTTTATGGGGATTTTCACATTTTAATTGATATTAAAGTAGTTATGTTTGATACTTGATTTTATGGAATTTTGTGTGATCATGTGATGATGATTTTGATCCTGATTTTTTGTGAGTTGTTAGAATAGATATGCATGCTCCCCATAGATTTTTATCACATTTTTGTGATGAACATAGGTGGTAGTTTAGGTTGAAACCTTTAGAAGCTCCATTTTTAGGGTTTATGGTTGATACCTTTGGATTTAGGATTTGATTTTAGGACTTAATAGATGATTTAGTCCCTGGTTTTTGTATGAGGCATTCTTAATTGAATTAGGATCCCTTAGGAATTTTTGTAGAAATTTATAAGATAGTTTTCTATTTTTGATTGATTCTAGTTTAGGTGCTAGTTTTAGATGATTCTAAGGCACTAACTCAACTAGATTAACATCTTTAGTTCCCTTGGATTAGGGTTTTGTTTCTCTTGCTCTTGGATGATGTTGAAGGCAAGTTGAAGATGCATTGGATTGCTTGAAGAGGCTTGGATTTGAAGATCTTCCCTTCTTATGGTGTAGTTTTGATTAGGTTAAGATTAGGGTTTGTAGGCAGAGCTTCTAGATAGTTCTCTTCCTTCATAAACATGGAACATGTTGATCAATTCCATTCTTCCCTATGATGTAAGGTCCCTTGTAAAAGCCTCATCCCTCCTTTGGTAGGATGTGTGGCTCTTTGCAAATTGGTAGAACCTTTGAGGGTCCCTTTCTCTGATGACAGGATGCTTAGTGGTGACCTTTGGTCTTCACTCTGCTACCAACCATCCAAAATTTACTCTTGATAGATGCATATTTCTCCCTTGTTAGAGGATGGAGTTCCTTTCTTGAAGAAGATTTAAGAGTGAAGTTGATACTTCTTTGTTGTTTGAAGACTACTCTGAGAAGCTGAAGCTTATAGATGAAGAAGAACAAGTTGATACTGGTAAAGCAAAGAGAGCTGAAGCAAGAAGAACAAGTTGATACTTATGAAGAGGATTCAATTGAGATTGAGTGAAGAGCTGAGGCTTAAGGAATAAAGGATAAGTTGACACTTACATTGATGCATTGAGAGCCTAAAGGAATCAAGTTGATACTTGTAGTTAGGAGTGAAGCCTGAAGGTGGGATTTACTGTAAAGCTGAGGCTTGAGGAAGAAAGAATAAGTTGATACTTATGTTTGATGGGTTGAAACCTTGGAGAAGCAAGTTGATACTTGTCATTGAAGATGCTAGCCTTGAAGGGTAGGTGAGGTCTGAAGACTGAATTACTGAGGAGGAGAAGCTTGAAGCTGTGGAAGCTGTTGATCTGTTTTCTTTTCTATACTGCTGTGACTTGTTTGATTTGCTTGATGCATTAGAATAAGTTCATATCTAGACTGACTTAATTTAGGAGCATGATTGCACTAGAGGTGGAGCTGCTCCCTCTGCTTGTATTTTTACTGTATGGCTTTGCTTGCGGGTATTCGGTAGAGCCCAGCTCCCTTGCCTATGTGGTTTGTGTTTGCTTGATAGCATGTTATGCTTTCCTCTGTATGATTGCAGTTTATATTTTGCTTGATAGCATGCTATTTCCTCTGTATGATTGCAGTTTATTCATATCTGGCTTGAGGTTGAGATGAGCTTGTGGAGGCTGATGCCCCACATACATTTCCTTCCTCACTTGCATTGCATGCATTTTACAGTCGTTTACTGTATATCTGTTTACTGTTTCAGCTGATGCTTTATCTGTTTCTGTTTATCATTGACATGATCCCCTAGGAATCTCACTTCCTTTGATAAGGAAGTGATGATAGAACTTTAGGTTGAAACCTATGCATGATAACTTCTAGGAGTTCCCTGTTTCAAACTTCAACCATAGGATGAATCCTTGGCATGACAACATTAGGACTTGATAGTCTCCTTTAGTTGTTCCTCTCTCTTCTCATCTCAAAACAAATCAAAATAAAATAATAAAGGTTAACTGACGTCGTACGTTACGAGCCTTAAGCTATCTGAGAAAGGATTGTTGGAGAGTTTCTTTTCAACAGTCTGGATGTTTAGTATGGCACCCTTTAGGTGACATGCGACACATTTACTCTCAGGTCATAGTCTCTAGTGCGATATTAGTTGCAAACATCCATAAAAAACAGTTCTTCCTTAAAAGACAGAAAACAAACTTCAAACCTTTTGCCCCGTGGGCCCGTAATTCAAAGGAAAGCTTTTCTGAAGAAAAAAGTGTCGTTAACTCCCAGTTCTACCGCAAACTGTAACGCCTAAGTCTCCAAGGGTCGAGCTGCGTACATCCAACTGCTGGAACTGTTTGTTAACCCTACTCGATAAAACAGATGAATCTGAATCCCCGTAATCCGTATTATCCCGAAATACGTAAGCTCTGATCTCTCAAGCCTGTTGAGAGTACGTAGGCACAATACTGACGTATTGGCGAGCCACCTTCCCCCGTAACCCGTAGTTAGCCGAACTACGTTGACTCTGATTTCTCGTTCTCTGACGAGAATACGTAGGCATAAAGTGCGACGCTTTGCCGAGTCATTTTCTTTTTTGTTTAGACCAGCCTTGATAGGTAGATAGATAAAACCAACCCGTCCAATAAACACAACAAGCGTGGATCCCGTTGAGTACAACGGACGTGAGGGGTGCTAACACCTTCCCCTTGCGTAACCGACTCCCGAACCCAGACAATGGTTGCGACGACCTTGTCTTATACCTTTTCGTCAGGTTTTTCCGATCGTTTCCTTTCCCGCTATGAGGGATAAATAACGAAAGGTGGCGACTCTTCTATTTTTCCGGCACCTTATTTTCGCGGAAACGACAACTGGCGACTCTGCTGGGGACTTGATAGTTTCCTGGGATCCAACGTCCCGTATGCGAGTCAGTTTGGGGATCCAATTTCCCCGTGAGAGTTAATCCTAGCGCTTGTATGATTACTTGTTGGGTTGTGTTTATTTATCGCACTTTATTTCCCGCACTTTATTTTCAGTATGATATGATTATCTGTGTTGTTGTGGGAGGGGCATTCTGATGAGTGAGAAGCCAGACCCAGGCTTGAGTGTACTTAGCATTAGTTGTGGAAATTAGTGGGCGCGTGCTTGCTTTGCAGGCACTAGTGTCTCATGAAATCCACGCTCAGACGAGGTTCTCCCGGTTGACTTCTTTTTCAGCCCTTTGGGTTGAGGGGGTTGTTGGTTTGGAGGATTGTCGACTCTGGGGACCGATCATTTGGAATTCAGCCGAGTGAGGCCGCTTCATGAGCTGGTGATGCCACACCTTCTGGGTATCGTATCACCCTTCTTGAATGTCTGTGACGCTGATGACCACATAGGATGCCGAACTTGTGTCAGTTTAGGTCCATACCTGTGAGCAGGGTTGGGTTTGTTGCAGGAAACCTTGACCTTCAGACTACCTGGTTTTCTTGATAGTGAATCAGTTTTGTTGGTGTCAGAGGTTCTCATCATCAGATGTGTATGTTGTTCTTGACAGAGCAGGTTGATGGTTGGGATCAGAGGATCTCATCAGCAGATGTATGTTTGTTTTTGACAGAGCAGAGTTCTGGTCCTGTATCAGAGGTCCTTATTATCAGATGTTTGTTCTTGATAGAGCAGAGTTTCGGTCTTGTATCAGAGGTCCTTATTATCAAATGTTTGTTTTTGACAGAGCAGAGTTGTGGTCCTGTATCAGAGGTCCTTATCTTCAGATGTGTGTTTGTTCTTGACAGAGCAGATTTATGGTTTGATGCCAGGGTTTTCTTATTATCAGATATAGTGGTTGTTCTTGATAGAGCAGGATTATGGTTTTGTTGATACAGAATCTGCACAGCACAGTCGTCTTGATCTCCTGTTGCATGATTGTATTTTACATTGCTTTGCATACCCATTTGCATTTCATTAGCGTGTGTCTGTGTTGCAGGTACTGTTTCCCCCGATTCAGGATTTCTTGCCTTCTATTGTGATATTATGGGTTCTCTGAGGAAGACCGTGGCTTACAAACTCCCCGCTCCTGATGTTGTTCAGCTGACTGGTTTGATTGCTTTGGCAGATGATTCTGTGAGAGATGAATTCAGAAAGTCTTACGGTAAACTGCTCAGTTTGGTTCGTAAGCCCTCTGTGTTTGAGTTGAATGGGTTACACGCCCTGCTGCAGTTCTACGATCCTCCGTTGTGATGCTTTACTTTCCAGGACTTTGTTCTCGCACCCACGCTAGAGGAGTATGTTGATTTGTTAGGTGTGCCTATCAAGAGTCAGATTCCCTTTGTTCATATGGAGGCTGAGCCTAACCTGGCTAGTCTAGCTCCTTCACTTCATCTGGATGCCTCCGAGTTGGTTTTGTCTAGTTGGAACAAGGTTCCCAGTTTCTCCTTGCAGTTCCTAGTGGGAAAAGCTCAGCAGTGCGCCAAAGACAGATGTTGGGTCGTGTTCAACGCCATTCTCGCTCTGTGCATATATGGCATCATTCTGTTCCCCAATATCCCCGACTTTGTGGACTTCGACGCCCTCCACATCTTTGCTTTAGGGAATCCAGTCCCTACCTTGATAGGAGATGTCTACCATTCCGTCCACTACAAAAACGAGAACAGAGGGGGCAAGAATGTCTCATGCTGTGTGCCCCTGCTTTATAGATGGCTTGATAGTCACCTACCTAAGAAGGGTCCCTTTACTTCATCTGCAGCCACAGCTGAGTGGTCTGAGCGCTTGACGAGTCTGTCAGTGGAGGATATTTCCTGGTTTGATAGAGATAGGTTGGGTACTGAGATTATCTTCAGCTGCAGCGGGTTTCCGAACATGCCTTTGATAGGCAGGAAGGGCTGTATAAACTATAATCCATCTCTGCTGGTCCGTCAGTTTGCTTATGCTTTGAGAGCTCCGCCGAAGGATGAAGAGGTGCAGGAATCTCTGTACCTCACTGGTCTTCTAGAGGGGGATATGTTATCTAAGCTTCAGCGCGCTTGGAATGGTATCAGTAAGAGGGGAAAACCATTGCTGGGGAAAAGTAATAGCCAAGCCTACGCTCCATATGTGACTTGGATCAGAGCCAGAGCAGATGCTATAGGGATGTCGTTTCTTCCTGCCAAGCCAGAAAGCCCTCCAGTGATCGAAGAGCCTACCACCGTGCCTATTCAGCAGCATAATTAGGTGTTAGCTGAGAGAGATGAGTTGAAGAAGGCAAATGAAGAACTGGAGAAAGAATTGGCTCTGCTCAGAAGCGAGAGAAGCGAGGCCGTTCATTCCTTCAAGAGGCAGACAGAGCTGGTGAACCAGCTGGGGACAGATTTGACTAAGCAGATGGCTGAGCGTGAGCGTTTGGGTCGAGACTTCAAAGCTGTCAACGATGTGCTGGCCACGAAGAAGCATCACTTGGACGAAGCGTATCGGAGGATATCCAAGTTTAACCAGCATTGGAAGGCCACCCTAGCCAACAGGAAAGAGCGGGAGGATAAGCTGATGCAACAGATCTCCAAGCTGAAAGCCCGGGTGAAGGCTAGTGAGAAGAGGTTTGATGAAGAAACAGCTCGCAAATATGCCGCTGAAGGCCTGCTCAACAAGGCTCTCGCTAACCTGAAGGAGTGGAAAATGACGTTTGAGTCCAAGAAGCGGAGGTTAGAAGATTGTTTCGGCGAAGGAGCATGGGAAGATTCAGTTGAAGGTCTTCAATACACTATTATGCAGAGGGAGTTACTCATCGAAGGGTTACTCACTCGGCCTGGTCATCCAGAAACGAAGGGGTTGTTAGAAGAGTTTCGCGCCCGTGGCCATGCTTGACTATTTGTATTCCTTTTGTTTGATCATTGTTGTATGCTGACCATCACCAGGCTTGTTGGTCGAGGTCATGCTATTGATTCATCCTGTACTCACTGACGTTGTGTACTGCCTTGATGGGCTTTCTTCATATATATGAGATATTATTTCCATGACTGGACTCGGACTTCTTATTATCAGCACTGGCACTCAGGCACTAGGATCGGGGGAAATCTCCCTAACACACAGACACATGTTTGCATTCGCATGAAGCATTTGCATAACGAGCACTTTGTCTTTTTTTCCTAACCCTTTTGTGTTTTCAAGGTTGTTTCAGGTTGTTCTAGGATTGATCAGAGACCAATCCACCACTATCCGACCAGAGCAAATCAAACCAGAATCATGGATCAAGTGCAAACTGATGTTCAAGAACTCCGCGAAAGAATGGACCGCTTCATGGAGCTCATGCAGGCGGTCGCCAATGGCCAGGATCAGCTCAGAACCTTGGTTCAGCCTCTGATTTCAAGGGTTGATAGCAATGGCGTACTCCATGGGGGGACCGTGCCTACCCCTCCACCTGTTGAAACTCCTCAGAATGGCGTCCCCGTGACCGGGGGGAATGGCAGTGCCAACGGCAATGTGATAGCTAACATGGGACTCAACGGCAATACGACGGGCGTCGGTAATGGGAATTTTGAAGCTAACGTCAATGTTGGGCTGGGCAACGGCAATGCAGGTGTTGGGAATCTGTTCAGGCCTCAGCCGTGGTTAGAAGATCGTCAGGATGATGTGTTCTCGCAGAGAGGTGCTGAAGGGGAGCTGACTGCTGAAGCACGTCTAAGGTTCAAGGCACTCGAGGATAAGATGAGGAATATCGAGAACCAGAACACCCTGGACGTTGATATGTCCAAGTTGGGACTGATTGCGGATTTCAAGGTGCCTCCCAAGTTCAAGGTACCTGACTTTGAAAAGTACAAGGGCACCACTTGCCCTCGCGTCCACCTGAGATCATACTACCGGAAAATGTCAGCTCATTCTGAGGACGAGAAGTTGCTGATGCACTTCTTTCAGGACAGTCTGTCCGGGCCCTCCCTCGAATGGTACATGAGTCTGGAGCCTACCAGTGTGCGCACATGGAAGGAACTTGCTGAAGCATTTGTGCACCACTACCAATATAACAGTGACTTGGCTCCGAACCGAGTCCAACTGCAGAATCTGTCGCAAAGGACCAATGAAGGGTTCAAGGAATACGCCCAGAGATGGCGTGAGTTGGCAACCAGGGTTCAGCCGCCGATGGTTGAGCGGGAGCTTGTTGAAATGTTTGTAGCCACCCTCCCAGGGGTTTATTACGAGAAATTGTTCAGCAGTATGTCTGGAAGCTTCTCAGATCTCATCATCACGGGCGAGCACGTTGAAAATGGGATCAAACTGGGGAAAATTCAAGGTGATTTGTCCTCGGCTGGAGGAGGAAAGAAACCTTATGGTGGCAAAAGGAGGGAAGGAGAGACGAGCGCTGTGTCCAACGCTCGAAGGAAAGGCAAAGGCCCTCACCAGCAGGTGCCCAGTATAACTATTCCCGCTGTCCAACAACCCCAGCAGCAGCAGCAGCAACAAGGGTACAGAAAGTATCAGAATCGGGCACCTCTGTCGAGTCGCCACCTAGAGACACCGCCCATGTCTTATGCTCAGCTGTTGCAGACTCTGCTCTAATTAGAGTTGATCCAGAAGAGAACCTTGGCTCCCTTGACAGGGGCACCTCCGCCAGGTTATGATGCGAATGCAACTTGTGAGTTTCACTCAGGGGCACCGGGCCACACGATAGAGAATTGCAAAGCCTTCAAGCACAAGGTGCAGGACATGGTGGACGCCAAGATCATCAACTTCTCAGATAATGTGCCAAACGTCACGAAGAACCCTATGCCGAATCATAGGGGAGGTGGAGTAAACGCCATTATTGAAGACGAGAGTTTGGATTTATTGACTGACGTTAGAGATCTGAAGACACCACTTAGCTTCGTTAAAGCTAAGCTGATGAAAAGGGGCTTCTTCCCAGGTTGTGGAGAACTGTGCATGGGCTGTGCGACGAGTCCTGATGGATGTGAACAGTTAGTAGAGGGGATTCAAAGTCTGATGACCGAAGGAATCCTGCAGTTTAGCCGAAAGGCCGGAGGCGGATCGAGAGAGGTAATGCTGAAGCAAGGTGATGAGGTTGCTACCATCACCATCCCTCGTCGGACGATAACTATTTCTGCACCCAGGCCGCCCACGATTACCATCACCAAAGCTGGGCCAATACCGTTCGAAAGCACCAATGCTGTCCCATGGCATTATGGGGCTGAAGTCTACTGCAACAGACAGAAGTTGGAATTGGAACCATTTGGGTCGCCTGTGGAGAACCTAGTGGGCGTTAGCGGAATCACTCGCAGCGGAAGAGTGTTTGCACCACCTGAGGTCGTGACAGACAAAACGGACAAAGCTGATGCAACTGATAAAGGAAAGAGTAAAGTCGTTGAGGAAATCCCTCGTGGGGTAGAAAAAGACTTACTCGTTAAAGATGCCGAGGAATTTATGAGGTTGATTAAAAAGAGTGACTACAAGATCGTGGATCACCTCCATCAAACACCCTCGAAAATTTCCATCCTGAATTTGTTGTTGTGTTCTGAGGCACACCGCAACGCGCTGCTGAAGGTGTTGAATGCCACGTATGTACCGCAGGAAATATCGGTAAACCAGTTAGAGGGGGTCGTGGCCCACGTGAATGCTGGAAATGGGTTAGGGTTCACTGACCTGGAGCTGACGCCTAAGGGGAGGAACCACAATAGCGCCCTGCACATCTCGATAGAGTGTAAGGGAACGATTATGTCTCACGTGTTGGTGGACACAGGGTCATCACTCAACGTTCTTCCGAAGAAAGCAATGATGAAGTTAGATACTCGAGGATTGATCTGCACACCCAGTGATCTGGTTGTGAGAGCGTTCGATGGAACCAAACGTCGTGTTTTCGGGGAGGTGACGTTACCGATCCAAGTTGGGCCGGAAACATTCGACGCGGTCTTTTACATTATGGACATCATGCCTGCCTACAGTTGTCTCTTGGGCCGGCCATGGATCCATTCCGCAGGTGCCGTAACCTCCACATTGCACCAGAAACTCAAGTATGCTGTCAGAGGCAGCATCGTGACCGTATGTGGCGAGGAAGACATAATGGTGAGCCATTTGTCGTCCTTCAAGTATGTTGAGATGGATGGGGAAATCCACGAAACCCTATGTCAGGCGTTCGAAGCCTTTAAAGTCAAGAACGTGGCTCCTATAATTACTGAAAAACCAGAGATGACTCTCTCCTCCTTCAAGGAAGCCCGGGCCGTTGTTCAGGCCGGATCTACCCCAGGCTGGGGGCGAATTCTAGAGATACCAAACAAGCAAGACAAGTTTGGGTTGGGATATTCCCCTTGAGCTGAAGCCTCCTCTTCCAGCAGTGCATCACGAGGTAAAGGACCGATCCAGTTTACCAGTGGCGGGGTGATATTTGAAAGCGTCAACGCCGTGTCTGAAGACGGCGAAGACAGCGACTGCGATCTGGACTCTTGGATCCAGCCAAGCAAGCCAGGCGAGAGCCTTAACAACTGGTCCGTCAAGGATATCATCCAGATGACAAGCGAAGAGTAATGATTTACTTTTTCCAATCATTGTACAACCCTATGTCCTACCCGGGGCATAGTGGTTTTATTGTCAGGGCCTTGTTTGATTATGTACATGCATTTTATCAATAAATCAAAAGGCGTTTTTCTTCGTATTCAAATATTGTGATCTCTGTTATTCCTGTTTTATATTTGTTTTGAAAAACAACAAAATGGCAGTGAGGTTTGTGCTAACCTGCATATCCTCGTTTTAAGCTTAACCCTTGTTATTGCAGGATCCACATAACAGATGACATCGACTCTGGACCTTCTACGACTCACTTCGACTTCGATTGCCCGATCTATCAAGCCGAAGAAGAGATTGATGAAGATGAAGACCTTCCCGAAGAGTTGGCCCGCTTGTTGAAACAAGAAGAGAAAGTTATTTTGCCTCATGAGGAAGAGATTGAGATCGTGAATCTGGGTTCTAAAGAACTTGCCAGGAACGTCAGGATAGGGGCTGCATTGCAGAGTGATGTCAAGCAGAGATTGGTCGAGATGCTGAGAGAGTATAGTGACGTCTTTGCTTGGTCATACGAAGATATGCCCGGACTTGATACTGACATCGTGGTCCACCACTTGCCGCTGCGAGAAGAGTGTCCTCCTGTTAAGCAGAAGATTAAGAGGACACGACCAGATATGGCCGTTAAGATCAAAGAAGAAGTGTAGAAGCAGCTTGACGCTGGCTTCTTAGCGGTCACTACTTACCCTCCGTGGGTCGCCAACATAGTGCCTGTGCCGAAGAAGGACGGTAAGGTACGAATGTGCGTCGATTATCGGGATTTGAATAGGGCGAGCCCTAAAGATGATTTCCCGCTCCCTCATATTGATGAGTTGGTCGACAATACAGCTCAGTTCTCCGTATTTTCGTTCATGGATGGCTTCTCCGGTTACAATCAGATCAAGATGGCGCCGGAAGACATAGAGAAAACTACGTTTATTACACCTTGGGGAACATTTTGCTACAAGGTAATGCCTTTCGGTCTGAAGAACGCAGGAGCCACTTACCAACGAGCAATGGTCACTTTGTTTCATGACATGATTCACCATGAGATTGAAGTCTATGTTGATGACATGATTGCGAAGTCCCAAACGGAGGAAGGGCACCTGGTCAATTTGCTGAAGCTTTTTGAGAGGCTTAGGAAGTTCAGGTTGAGGCTGAATCCTAACAAATGTACTTTCAGAGTACGGTCCGGAAAACTACTGGGGTTTATCGTGAGTGAAAGAGGCATCGAGGTTGATCCTGCGAAGATAAAAGCAATACAAGAAATGCCAGCGCCAAAAACAGAAAAAGAAGTTCGTGGTTTCCTGGGCCGAATAAACTACATTGCAAGGTTTATCTCTCAGCTCACAGCCACGTGTGAACCGATGTTCAAGCTGCTAAAGAAAGATCAGGCGATTATCTGGAACAAGGATTGCCAGAAGGCATTTGATAAGATAAAATAGTATCTGCAGGAACCTCCAATCTTGATACCCCCAGTGGCCGGACGACCCTTAATCATGTACTTGACAGTTCTTAAGAATAGTATGGGGTGTGTTCTCGGTCAGCAAGACGAGACGGGCAGAAAAGAGCATGCCATCTACTACTTGAGTAAAAAGTTCACATACTGTGAATCTCGGTACTCAATGCTGGAGAAAACGTGTTGTGCACTAGCCTGGGCTGCCAAACGTTTACGACAGTACATGCTTAATCACACCACCATGCTAATTTCTAAGATGGATCCGATCAAGTACGTCTTCAAGAAGCAAGCGCTTTCGAGCAGGATTGCCAGATGGCAAATGGTGTTGACGGAATATGAAATTCAGTACGTTTCCCAGAAGGCCATTAAGGGAAGCGTATTGTCTGAGTACCTTGCCGAACAGCCGATCGAGGATTATCAGCCGATGAAGTTTGAATTCCCTGATGAGGATATCATGTTTCTCAAAGCGAAAGATTGCGATGAACCGTTGCCCGACGAGGGGCCAGATAGGAAATCCCAGTGGAAATTGATATTTGACGGGGCGGTTAATTCTTACGGAAGTGGCATTGGGGAAATCATCACGACTCCCCACGGATCCCACATCCCGTTTACTGTGAGACTGGCGTTTCTAGTCACCAATAACGAAGCGGAGTACGAAGCATGCATCATGGGTCTAGAAGAAGCAATTGATTTGAGAATCAAGAACCTAGACGTATATGGTGACTCAGCGCTTGTGATTAACCAGATTAAAGGGGAGTGGGAGACTCGTCAATCGAATTTGGTGTCGTACATGAACTATGCCAGAAGGCTGCTTCCGTTCTTTGATCGAGTGGAACTCCATCATGTGCCCAGGGCTGAGAATCAAATGTGATGCCTTAGCCACGTTGACTTCGATGTATAAAGTCAATTTTTGGAATGAAGCTCCAAGAATCGTCCTTTCTCGTCTTAATAGACCTGCATTCTTCTTTGCGATCGAGGAAGCCTCCAACGGCAAGCCATGGTTCCATGACATCCAGACCTTCCTTATGACTAAGGAGTATCCTACGGGAGCGTCAACCCAGGATAAGAAGACTCTGAGGAGGCTGTCTGGAAATTTTTATCTCAATCCTGACGGAGTTTTGTATAAAAGAAACCACGACCTCGTGCTGCTCAGATGTGTAGATGAGAAAGAGGCGAATATGCTCATGGAAGAAGTCCATGAAGGCACATTTGGTACGCACGGTGGCGGGCATGCTATGACAAGAAAGATCCTGAGAGCGGGATACTACTGGCTGACGATGGAGTCTGATTGCTTCAAATTCGCGAAGAGATGTCATAAATGCCAGATTTATGCTGATAAGATTCATGTGCCGCCGTGCCCGTTAAATGTCATGTCCTCCCCGTGGCCGTTCTCCATGTGGGGCATCGACATGATAGGCAAGATCGAGCCCACTGCATCTAACGGTCATCACTTCATTCTAGTAGTCGTCGACTACTTCACCAAGTGGGTGGAGGCAGCCTCATATGCTAATGTGACCAAGCAAGTGGTGGCTAAATTCATAAAGAGGGACATCATCTGTCGTTACGGAATTCCCGAGCGGATCATTACTGATAATGGTTCGAATCTGAATAACAAGATGATGAAGGAGTTGTGCCAGAGTTTCAAGATTGAACACCACAACTCATCTCCTTATCGGCCGAAGATGAATGGTGCCGTTGAAGCGGCCAATAAGAACATCAAGAAGATTGTACAGAAGATGGTTGTGACCTGCAAGGATTGGCACGAGATGCTGCCGTTTGCACTGCACGGTTATTGCACGACGGTACGTACGTCAACCGGGGCAACTCCTTTCTCCTTGGTGTATGGTATGGAAGTTGTCCTACCGTTAGAAGTGGAGATCCCTTCTTTGCGAGTTTTGGTTGATGTAAAACTCGACGAGGCAGAATGGATTAAGAACCGACTAAACCAACTCAGCCTGATGGACGAGAAGAGGTTAGCATCGATTACGTATGGTCGTCTGTACCAAAGCCGAATGAAGAAAGCGTATGATAAGAAGGTGCGTCCTAGAAGCTTTCAGACGGGTGATCTCGTCCTGAAGAAGATTCTTCCTCCACACTCTGATCACTGGGGCAAGTGGACCCCTAATTACGAAGGTCCGTACGTCGTCAGCAAGGTCTTTTCGGGAGGAGCCTTGTTGTTATCCACGATGGATAGTGAAGATTTTGCATCC
This sequence comes from Lathyrus sativus, assembly GCA_963859935.3. Lineage (NCBI taxonomy): Eukaryota > Viridiplantae > Streptophyta > Magnoliopsida > Fabales > Fabaceae > Lathyrus > Lathyrus sativus. Next base: position 259,267,805 of record OZ012740.1, read on the forward strand.
CCGATGAACGCAGACGCAGTTAAAAAATACTTTGCTTAAATAATGACCCGCTGGAAAGAAAAAGAGTATCCAGGCAAAAATGGGGCATCCCGGCGAACCATAAAAAAGGGAAAAAGGTTCGGGCAAAAATTAGGGATATAAAGAAAAGAATGTACACCCGCAAAGTCGAAAACCTGGAAGGGCGACTTTGGCAAAAAAAGGGTATCCCGGTGAATCGAAAACCCGGAAGGGCGATTCAGGCAAAAGTTAGGGATTTAAAAAAGCAAATGACTGTGTTCCGCGTGTGGACTGCATTTGTTTAGTGGTTTGGAGGACCTGAGGGCCGTTTATCTGAATCAATCTCTTCTGAAGCTGAAGCGTCGGAGAGGTATCGAAGTCGAGTGGGTCATAGAGGGATCAACTCATGGTGTTCGTCTATGCCTCGTTGCCGACATTTGTGTATATACTGATGTATATTTATGTTTTATTTTTGCGCGGCTTCCTCATTCCAGGGGCTTGCATCCGTTGTAAAACATTTTTACCCATTCAGGGGTTCATTATCAATAAAATGTATACTATTCAGCCATTATGTTTGTCTGTTTAGCACTTATCTGTTTTGTTTGCGAAAAAGAACGCCGATGTTTTTGATAAAATGCGCATACATAAACTTACTGGCCTAGGCCACTGATTATTGAAACAATGAATTACTTAAACATTGTCACAAGATGATAACCTTGATAGGTCCCTTTGAGAAGGGTGTCTTGTCTGTTTGTTTGTGTTGTTGCAGGTGTAGCATATACCAGGCAGTACGCCGTGTGCGTCCCCAGGCCGGATGATTCCTTCTTCTCCAGCAAAGCTCAGCAGCCTCCCCCACGGAGTTTGAACATGAGACCGTAAGCATTGATATGTCTCCCCAGGCAGAGAAGATTCTCCCCCAATCAGATGCATCCTGAAGGAACGTCATCTCCCCAGCTGAGTCATATACTGAAGTGTGCAACAATTGATAGTTCAGACTGAAGTCTCTAGTGGATTTGAAATTCCCCACAGAGTTGTACTCTCCCCAGTAAGCAGGATGACTCCTTCTTCCCCAACCGAGTTTGCAGTTCCCCAAGAGAGCCGAGTTCTTGGAAAGCAGTTCGGGCCATGATTGGTTTTCCCCAGTAGAGTGTTGAATAGCTAATGTTGTAATTCCCCCACTGGAGTCGTTATCTCCAGGAAAGTTTTGTTGCGAATGTCGTGCAGTTTATTTCTGTGATTGACATCGTTTTCCTCAGCAGTTGTGGTTTTGAATACCTAGTCGAGCGGGTCCAGGTTCTCGTAGAGCTTTGTTCCCCTGCAGCAGTTGACTGAAGTTCGTTGCCCCAGGCGGAGTCCAATTGAGATTGGCGTGACTTCTTCTCCTTGGCAGGATGAGTCATTCCTCCACCAGAGTGATCCTTTCTCCTTGACAGGAAGATTCTCCCTTCAGCATTTATTTTGCTGATGGGGTCGCAGCATTTTGCATGATTGCATAGAATTTATCATAAACGCGTAGCATTTCCACCGTGTGGAGCATTGCACCATTGTCAAAGCATATGCATACGAAACATGAGCTAGGTCGTTATTGTTCTTGTTTTGCAGGTGTTCCTCCGCAGAGTCGCTAGCTCAAGACGATTCTTCAACTCTCCAACGAAGGCGCTCGTTTAAGATGATTCTTAAAATCCCCAGTGAAGTTGCCAGAGAGGGTTGCTCAAGTGGATGCTTAAAGTTCCCGGCAGAGTGTTTGCTCAGGATGATTCCTGAAATCTCTAGCAGAGTTATTGGTTCAGGATGATTCTTGAAGTCCCCACGGAGTTATTTGTTCAAGATGATTCTTGATTTCCTCAGCAGAGATGATTCACCCAGAATGATTGCTGGATCCCCGAAGCATAGTTACTTGATAGTTCTCCAGAATCCCAAGCGGAGATGTGTCATCCCCAGCAGGTTTCTGAACAGCGAAGTCGAAACTTCCCTTGAAGACTTGATAATTGAAGTCCAACCATATTGACGAAGCAGTTCCCTCAGCTGACGCAGAGCGCCTGATGGTAGAAGTTTGGATATCCCCAATTGGTTCATGATTGACTGAGAATTCTATTCCCGACTTAGTGATGAAGTCCGGCTGACGCCCAAAATTTTCTTTGAATGCCCGATGGCATGATTAACTTGATTTTTGATCTGATAAGTCCCGAGAAATCCTGATGCCTGATGGCGTGATTGACCATGTATCACCGGTTACCGTGTGACCAATTCCCCAGCTAGTTGCCGTGCAGCTATTATTTCAGTTTCCGAAGATTTGTCCCCATCAGAGTACCGTGTACTTGTGCAGTTGGAAAATTTTCGGGTTTATTAGTATTCAACCGTCTTTTACCTTGATTGTTTGAGAGCCGTTCGCTTCTCACCCAGTTAGGTCCAAGCCGTTTGAATAGGGGCAGCTGTTGCACCCCAAAATTTGCCCAACATTTCTTTACCTAGCTTATGTTTCATTTCATTCACATTAGCATTATCATTTTCCTTTCATTGACATGTATGCAGGAGATCAAGAGGTATGATTACCAATCAAGGGCTACACAAGACTATGAAGCTAGCTAAGAAGGTTATTCAGGTGTTCAAGGGTTGATATCCTTGTCAGAGAAGTTAAAAGATCCTCAGAGAGAATGGTTGAAACCAAGAGGGTGTGTCTCCTAACTTGAGAGTTGTGGGAAGTCCTCAGATGATTCTGAAGCCATGAAGTTAGATTTGAGGTCTTGAGAGAGCTCAGGAGAAGTGTTGAAGATCACTTTGGGGCCTAGATAGGTCATTGTGCAAGATTAAGAAGCCTCAGCCATGATTGGTGCAGCTAGGGTTTGACTGGGTCAACCCTAAGTCAACTGAGGATTTGAAGGAGGTTGAGACCTAATTCAAGAGCCATGTTATCATGGATTGATACATTTATATGTTATAAGGATGATTCCAAGGGTAACTCATCATGATTGAAGAGTTTGAGAGGTTTCAAGCTAGGGTTTCTAAGGCTTGACAGTGTAAAATCCCCTAGTTTGACCCCTATCTTCAAGGCAGTTTAGCTCAAGATGTGATTGTCATCTCATCTTTCCCCCAACATGAATGTTGTAGAGCTTGATCTTAGCTTTAATTTGAGTGCTAGAAGTCCTTGATAGGATTTGTAGAACTCAAGTTATGACTTTGACAAGTTACAGGTCATCTGAGGTATGTGAATTTGGAGCTTGAAAGTTGTCCAATTTGCATGAATCTTTTGCCCTAGAGGAATGATTCCTATGAACTTTTGGTCAACATGAATGTTTTTCCTTATCCTCGTAGCTTTCTAGAGAGTACTAGAAGTCCTTGATAGGATTTGTAGAACTCAACTTATGGCTTTGACAAGTCAAGGGTATTTTGGACATTTGGTGATTATAGGTCATTTGTGATCATAGGCCATTTTCACCAATTTAGGGGTCTCAAATGCATTTTTTCTCAACATGAAAGTTGTTCAAAATGATGTTTTTAGCTTGTCTAAACATTAAGTGTCCATTGATATGGATTATATCAAGCATTGGTTGAAGAAACTTCACATAAAAGCCATTTTAATGAATTAAAATGAGAAAATTAAAAATAAATGAGGTTAACATGTTTCCAAGTCAAATTTGTAGTCATTTTGAATGGAATTAATGTTTTAGAAATATTGGCATTGCCACATTTTGGATTTGAGGTCCATAACATAGTCATTTGGATGGTTACTTCACAATTAAGAAACATATCATATACATTCCATATGTTGAAACCAAAGGAAGAAAACCATTACATCACACTCCTTAATGATTAAGTGAATGGTTTGGATTGAGTTTAGAGAATGAGTAAGGCTTGAAGGCACACATCCATGTTGAAATTTGGAAGGAAAAGTGAATATCCAAAATCCATAATTGGGCCTAGTTTGGGCTGGATATCCATCTGAACACATTATAAATAAGACTTAGAACGAATTTGGAAGGTTCTGGAGCAGAATTCTGTTGAGAATCCATTGATGTGAAGTGAAGAAAAAGCTTGAAAATTGGAAATGCGTTTTGGAGAATCAAGAGGTTTCAGCAAGAACTGAGCATCAAGAATTGCCCACCATTACTCCTTGAAGGATTCTGCATAGTTTGGGAGAGAATTGAGGCGCATAACCACTGCAATCCAAGCTTCAAGGTTGGTTCTAAGTTTTTGAAATATCTCTTTGATTATGCACTTTTAATCCATTAGAAGCATGTGGTTAAGTTCCCCTTAGCATGTAGATGAATTCTGGTTGGTTAATTTGATGGTTAGAGACAAGTTAGGGTTCCTTCCATTTTTGGTTGAGATCTTGTTTTGGCGAATCTTGTGTTTTTGGCGTAAACTAGTGGCATGATTGAGTTCCTGAGGAAATTCTGGCCAACTTTCATCAAGACATCGTGTGAAATGGTGGAGCGTAGAGTGAGTTAGGGTTGAGCAGGGCTGGACGGAGAAGTCGCCGGAGATGGCATGGCCACGGGCGAGTTTCCCAACTTGCAGAGAATTCAAAACGAAGAAGATGAAATCTCCTCCGTTCGTGTGTGATGAGGACTTTGACTCAGGCATCAACCCAAGCGTGCATCCAAGGAAACGTGGGTTCGAGACTTCGCTTGGCTTTTTCTTCTTTTGATCAATTTGTGAACTGAATTGAGAATTGGAGCGTGGGCTTTGGACTGGTTGATACCAACACCCCCCTTTTGGGCCCAGAATTGAAATGAACTGGGTTTTCTTGCTATTTGCCACACACGCCTATTAATTTCCATTATTTTCTTTTAATTTTTCATTTTATTCATGTTTAGTGATTAATTCATAAAAAATTGAAAAATAAGTCAATTGATTCCATTCTTTTTTCCATGGATTCATGATTGAATCTAGCTTTTTTTAGATAAAAAATATTTTTATTTCATACATTTTCTGAGTTTATGGGGATTTTCACATTTTAATTGATATTAAAGTAGTTATGTTTGATACTTGATTTTGTGGAATTTTGTGTGATCATGTGATGATGATTTTGATCCTGATTTTTTGTGAGTTGTTAGAATAGATATGCATGCTCCCCATAGATTGTTCTCACATTTTTGTGATGAACATAGGTGGTAGTTTAGGTTGAAACCTTTAGAAGCTCCATTTTTAGGGTTTATGGTTGATACCTTTGGATTTAGGATTTGATTTTAGGACTTAATAGATGATTTAGTCCCTGGTTTTTGTATGAGGCATTCTTAATTGAATTAGGATCCCTTAGGAATTTTTGTAGAAATTTATAAGATAGTTTGCTATTTTTGATTGATTCTAGTTTAGGTGCTAGTTTTAGATGATTCTAAGGCACTAACTCAACTAGATTAACATCTATAGTTCCCTTAGATTAGGGTTTTGTCTCTCTTGCTCTTGGATGATGTTGAAGGAAAGTTGAAGATGCATTGGATTGCTTGAAGAGGCTTGGATTTGAAGATCTTCCCTTCTTATGGTGTAGTTTTGATTAGGTTAAGATTAGGGTTTGTAGGCAGAGCTTCTAGATAGTTCTCTTCCTTCATAAACATGGAATATGTTGATCAATTCCATTCTTCCCTATGATGTAAGGTCCCTTGTAAAGGTCTCATCCCTCCTTTGGTAGGATGTGTGGCTCTTTGCAAATTGGTAGAACCTTTGAGGGTCCCTTTCTCTGATGGCAGGATGCTTAGTGGTGACCTTTGGTCTTCACTCTGCTACCAACCATCCAAAATTTACTCTTGATAGATGCATCTTTATCCCTTGTTAGAGGATGGAGTTCCTTGCTTGAAGAAGATTGAAGATTGGAGTTGATACTTCTTTGTTGTTTGAAGACTACTCTGAGAAGCTGAAGCTTGTAGATGAAGAAGAACAAGTTGATACTGGTAAAGCAAAGAGAGCTGAAGCAAGAAGAACAAGTTGATACTTATGAAGAGGATTCAATTGAGATTGAGTGAAGAGCTGAGGCTTAAGGAATAAAGGATAAGTTGAAACTTACATTGATGCATTGAGAGCCTGAAGGAATCAAGTTGATACTTGTAGTTAGGAGTGAAGCCTGAAGGTGGGATTTACTGTAAAGCTGAGGCTTGAGGAAGAAAGAATAAGTTGATACTTCTGTTTGATGGGTTGAAACCTTGGAGAAGCAAGTTGATACTTGTCATTGAAGATGCTAGCCTTGAAGGGTAGGTGAGGTCTGAAGACTGAATTACTGAGGAGGAGAAGCTTGAAGCTGTGGAAGCTGTTGATCTGTTTTCTTTTTTGTACTGCTGTGACTTGTTTGATTTGCTTGATGCATTAGAATAAGTTCATATCTAGACTGACTTAATTTAGGAGCATGATTGCACTAGAGGTGGAGCTGCTCCCTCTGCTTGTATTTTTACTGTATGGCTTTGCTTGCGGGTATTCGGTAGAGCCCAGCTCCCTTGCCTATGTGGTTTGTGTTTGCTTGATAGCATGTTATGCTTTCCTCTGTATGATTGCAGTTTATATTTTGCTTGATAGCATGCTATTTCCTCTGTATGATTGCAGTTTATTCATATCTGGTTTGAGGTTGAGATGAGCTTGTGGAGGCTGATGCCCCACACACATTTCCTCCCTCACTTGCATTGCATGCATTTTACAGTCGTTTACTGTATATCTGTTTACTGTTTCAGCTGATGCTTTATCTGTTTCTGTTTATCATTGACATGATCCCCTAGGAATCTCACTTCCTTTGATAAGGAAGTGATGATAGAACTTTAGGTTGAAACCTATGCATGATAACTTATAGGAGTTCCCTGTTTCAAACTTCAACCATAGGATGAATCCTTGGCATGACAACAGTAGGACTTGATAGTCTCCCTTTAGTTGTCCCTCTCTCTTCTCATCTCAAAACAAATCAAAATACAATAATAAAGGTTAATTGACGTTGTACGTTACGAGCCTTAAGCTATCTGAGAAAGGATTGTTGGAGATTTTCTTTTCAACAGTCTGGATGTTTAGTATGGCACCCTTTGGGTGACATGCGACGCATTTACTCTCAGGTCATAGTCTCTAGTGCGATATTAATTGCAAACATCCATAAAAAACAGTTCTTCCGTAAAAGACAGAAAACAAACTTCAAACCTTTTGCCCCGTGGGCCCGTAATTCAAAGGAAAGCTTTTCTGAAGAAAAGAGTGTCGTTAACTCCCAGTTCTACCGCAAACGGTAACGCCTAAGTCTCCAAGGGTCGAGCTGCGTACATCCAACTGCTGGAACTGTTTGTTAACCCTACTCGATAAAACAGATGAATCTGAATCCCCGTAATCCGTATTATCCCGAACTATGTAAGCTCTGATCTCTCAAGCCTGTTGAGAGTACGTAGGCACAATACTGACGTATTGGCGAGCCACCTTCCCCCGTAACCCGTAGTTAGCCGAACTACGTTGACTCTGATTTCTCATTCTCTGACGAGAATACGTAGGCATAAAGTGTGACACTTTGCCGAGTCATTTTCTTTTCTGTTTAGACCAGCCTTGATAGGTAGATAGATAAAACCAACCCGTCCAATAAACACAACAAGCGTGGATCCCGTTGAGTACAACGGACGTGAGGGGTGCTAACACCTTCCCCTTGCGTAATCGACTCCCGAACCCAGACAATGGTTGCGACGACCTTGTCTTATACCTTTTCGTCAGGTTTTTCCGATCGTTTCCTTTCCCACTATGAGGGATAAATAACGAAAGGTGGCGAATCTTCTGTTTTGCCGGCACCTTATTTTCGCGGAAGCGACAATCATACCTCTGTAGAGTTTCTGATCTACTTTCTTACTTACCTCTTCCTTACCAAGAGTACTTGTTGGGTGCATAGGAGTCTTTTCCATATTACTATCAGTCATGTTGAACTTCTTCAGAAGCTCTTTAATATATTTGGTCTGATGAATGTAAGTGCAGTCTGGAGTCTGGTTGACTTGGATTCCCAGAAAGAATCTCAATTCTCCCATCATGCTCATCTCAAATTCAGCCTGCATACATTGAGCAAACTCCTTTCCCAGCATAACATTTGTAGATCCAAAAATAATATCATCCACATATATTTGACAAATTAACAGATCTTTCTTAAATGTTTTACAAAAGAGTGTTGTATCCACTTTGCCTCTGATAAAAATTTTCTCCAGAAGAAAATTGCTTAATCTCTCATATAAAGCTCTGGGAGCTTGTTTTAAACCATAAAGAGATTTCTTTAGTTTAAAAACATGTTCTGGAAATTTTTCACTTTCAAAACCAGGAGGTTGGTGAACACAAACTTCTTCTTCTATAATTCCATTTAAGAAGGCACTCTTAACATCCATCTGATATAGAGTGATGTTATTCTGTGCAGCAAAAGAAATAAGTAAACGAATAGACTCTAACCTGGCTACAGGAGCATAAGTCTCTTTATAATCAATTCCTTCTTGCTGGCTATAACCTTGAGCAACAGGCCTTGCTTTGTTTCTTTCAACTTCTCCTTTTTCATTCAACTTATTTCTGAAGACCCATTTAGTTCCAATTATGTTGAATTCTTCTGGTCTTGGAACCAAATCCCAAACGCCATTTCTTGTGAACTGATTGAGCTCTTCTTGCATGGCAATTATCCAGTCATTGTCTTGCAGAACTTCATCAACAGAAGTTGGTTCAATAACTGACACCAACCCAAATAATGACGCTTCAGATGATCTGAGGAAGGATCTTGTTCTTATGGGGTCATCCTTCTTTCCAATGATCACATCCTCTGGGTGAGAGGCCTTGATTCTGGAAGATGATCCTCTAATAGTTGATTCTTCAGAAATATTCAAGTTGTTCATTTGAGAAGCTAAAGGAATTGCATCTGGTGTTGCTTATGGTTCCTTCACTTGAACTTTTTCTGCCTCTGAGCCTTCAGAGTCTGTGAGAATTACTTCTCTATCTGCAGAACTTTCAAACTGCTTTGGCTTTTCAATGCCAAGCTTATCATCAAATCTAACATGTATAGATTCCTCCACAATCTGTGTTTCAGTATTGTATACTCTGTAGCCTTTAGAGCATTCTGTTCCTCCACAATTCATAGGGAGTCTTTTCCAGAAGAGGTCTTACAGACACTCTGTTCTAAATGTAACAAGTTGTGTTTATTGCTTCTGCCCAAAAATGCTTTGCCATTTTCTTGGTTCTGGCCATTTCTTGCAAAGTTCTATTTTTTCTCTCTACAACTCCGTTCTGTTGTGGAGTTCTAGGGCAGGAGAAATCATGAGCAATGCCATTTTCATTAAAATATTTTTCAAAATATTTTTTTTCAAATTCGCCACCATGGTCACTTTTGACTTTAACAATTTTAAAATCTTTTTCATTCTGGACTTGTTTGCAGAAGTCAAAGAACACAGAATATACCTCATCCTTGTGTTTTAGGAATTTCACCCATGTCCATCTGCTATAGTCATCAACAATGACTAATCAATACTTCTTGCCTCTAATAGATGCAGTTTTCACTGGTCCAAGCAGATCAATGTGAAGTAATTCTAATGGTCTTGAAGTTGAAACAACATTTTTTTGTTTTAAAAGAAGATTTTGAAAGTTTTCCTTTTTAACATGCTTCACAAAGAGCATCTGAGTTGAACTTCAACTTAGGATGTCCTCTGACCAGATTGAGTTTATTAATCTGAGATATACGTCTCATATTAATATGCCCCAATCTTCTGTGCCATACCCATTGCTCATCATTAACAGACATAAGGCATTTAACATTTTGAACCTTAAGTTATGAAAGATTGATTTTGTAAATGTTATTCTTCCTCTTTCCATTAAATAGGATTGAGCCATCCTTTTGACTAACAGCTTTGCAACATTGTTGATTAAAGATTATGTCATAACCATTGTCACTTAATTGACTTATGGACAATAGATTATGCTTTAATCCTTCTACAAGTAAAACATTAGATATAGAGGGAAGGTTACCATTGCCAATAGTACCAGAGCCAATAATCTTGCCCTTCTGATTCCCTCCAAACTTCACTTCTCCTCCAGATTTAAGCTTCAGGCTTTGGAACATAAACCTTTCTCCCGTCATGTGACGTGAGCAGCCAGAGTCCAGGTACCATGACTGGCGTCTTGACTTTTCTGCTAAATACATCTGCAACAGGGATTATCTTATCCTTAGGTACCCAGATCTTTTTGGGTCCTTTTGGGTTAGTTACCTTAAAAGTTTGTCTGAACTTCTGTTTTTTTACAACAGTTTTGTTATGACTCACTTTTGGTTTAAATACAGGAACGTTCTGATCAGAACGTGTGTGTTTTATATCATTCAGATGACCAGACTTAAAATGAGAATATAAGGGAGTCTTCTTAATGATAATTTTATCAACACGCATTGGATTTAAATCCTTTCTAGAGGAAGATTCATATCCAATTCCTTTCCTGTTGTTTCTGCTAACTCCATAGATCATTGAAGCCATCTTGCTTCTATTTATGCTTTTAGCCAGAAACTTCTGAAAGCTGAAGTCATATTCTTCTAAAATATTTTTGCATTTTGACTTAGTTTCAGATTCAGAGTCTTGTTGAGCTTTTTCAAAATTGTTTTTCATTTTCAAGTTGTTTTCTTTGAGCTCAGCAACTTCTGACTTTAACAGATTATTCTCAGATTCAAGATTGCATTTAAGCTTCTTGCATTTGAGCTTAATCTGGTTATAGTTTTTCAGGACATCTAATAAGATTTTAATAAGTTCTTCCCTAGAGAGATCAGAAAGTACCTCTTCTGAGTCAGATTCAGATTTAGATGATCCTTCATTCTGATCTTCCACGCCTGCCATCAGAGCCATGTTGGCGCATTCATCTTCAGATTCTGATGAAGATCCAGATTCATCTGAATTATCCCATGTTGCCATTAGAATCTTCTTCTTTTTGTCAAACTTCCTCTTTGGCTTTTCCTTTAGAAGCTTTGGACATTCATTTTTGTAATGGCCAGGTTCTTTGCATTCAAAGCAAACAACCTCCTTCTTTCCAGATCTTCTTGGTCCAGAGGACTCCTTGCGTTGATCTGACTTCTTGAAGTTCTTGAACTTCCTCTGTTTGTGCTTCCAGAGTCTGTTGATTCTTCTGGACAACAAGGACAGTTCATCTTCTTCAGAAGAAGAAGACTCTTCAGAAGTTTCTTCTAACACCTGCAAAGCTTTCACAGATTTGTTAAATTTTAAGGCAATTGACTTACCTTTCTTTTTAGGCTCGTCTTCCTCAAGTTCAATTTCATGGCTCCTCAGTGAGCTGATTAGTTCTTCCAATGTGATCTTGTTCAGATCCTTAGCTAGCTTCAGCGCAATGACCATAGGTCTCCATCTGATAGGCAAGCTTCTGATGATCTTGTTCACATGATCAGCAGTTGAGTAGCCTTTGTCCAGCACTTTTAATCCAGCTGTGAGGATCTGGAATCTAGAGAACATAGTTTCTATAGATTCAGATTCTTCCATTTTAAACGCTTCATACTTCTGGATTAGTGCCAGAGCCTTTGTTTCTTTAACTATTGAGTTCCCTTCGTGTGTCATCTTCAAAGACTCAAACAAATCAAATGCAGTTTCTCTGTTGGTGATCTTCTCATACTCAGTATGAGATATTGCATTTAATAAGATTGTTCTAGCTTTGTGATGATTTCTGAACTCCTTCTTTTGGGCTTCAGTCATAGATTTTCTATCAATTTTCTTGCCATCCCCATCAGTGGGATGAACATACCCATCAATGACTAAGTCCCATAGATCAGCATCATAACCAAGGAAGAAACTCTTTATCCTGTCCTTCCAATAGTCAAACTTCTCCCCATCAAACATAGGGGTTTGTGTGCTGATTCTATCCCTTTCTTCATATTTGTTGTTGTTGTTAGATGTTGAAGTTTCAGCCATAATAACAACCAAGAATATATATCAAAGTTTTCTCACTGGATCTTTTCTGTCACGGTGAAGTGATAGCACACACAGAACCGGAGTTCTGATGCCAACAAAAGGTGAGAAAATATTTAGAAGGGGGGTTGAATAAGTATATAGAAAATATTATTGCAATAAAAACACAAAGATTTTTATCCTGGTTCGTTGAACTCAACTACTTCAGTCCACCCTATCAAGAGTGATTTACCTTTCTCCACAAGGACTTAATCCACTATTAATCAAACTGATTACAATAGCAAACACTAAGAGCAACTGTGCTTCGTCTTCTCAAGAACTACTTACCACAACTGGGTCTTCTCAAGGAACTTTTACAATCAAATGTAAAACTAAATAAGTGTTTGAATGCTTCTAAGTAAGCTATATCACAACTGTGATTTACACTTAAGTTTAAGAACGTATGAAATAAATTCAGCAAAGAGAATAAATTGTATGAGAGCTTTTTAATGAATTTCTTTCAATAATCTGTCAACTAAAGAAGAGTGTTGGAGACATGCTTTTATAGGCTTAGAGATCCAAGACGTTGCATGCTTTGAAGATCGTGTCTACAAAGTAGCTGTAACCGTTTTGTCTTTACATCACTTGACCTTTCCTAGAAGTAGAACGTTTAGAGAAATCCTTTTTGCCTGAGTTCTTGTGTCTAGCATAAATGAGGAAAGAGTCGTTTGGCCTAACCAACGGACATAACTTTGAATTCTTCTTCAACAAGTTTCTAAAACTCAGCAATTAACATCAGAGCCTTGAGTGATCAGAGTCTTTGATGTTCATCAGAGTTTGCTGTATCAGAGCATTGCATCAAGTGTGTTTCAGCGTGTAATTTCATTGGAGCAGAGTTTTAGGAATCAGATCCTCAGTTTTTGCAGCGTAGTACTATCAGAGTCTTCCGAAAAACTATGCTTAAAACTCTTCATACAAAAGTCTTCAATGCTTTAGATGCTTCTGTAGCTTCTACTTCAGATCCTTTTGTAGGCAGCGCTCAGAGTCTTCTGTAGGCAGCGTTCAGATTCTTCTAATAGATGCTTCTGACGCTTCAGAGCCTTGCATAGATCAACGTTCAGATCCATTTTTGCTTTCAGAAGAATATTAAATTTAATATCTACAGCAAAAATACTTGAACAAATTTTAGAGTATATAATTTCTTAATACAAAATTTCGTAAGTGTTATCATCAAAACATAGAGATATAACTAAGAACCAATCTATGTTCTAACAACTGGGTGCATCTGAAGCCCTACCCCTGGTGGGCCATGTTTGAATCATTGGTTTGCATGTTTGATGAAGTTTCAGTGTGTACATTTCAAAAGTCGTGGCCTGATTTCTGCTTATTTAAGAACCTTTTTGCATTTCAATTGGTGGATTCATGTTGTCGGTGATGAGGGCTTTTGAATAGTATAAGATTCCACCATTTTTATTGAGATTTGATGACTAGTCTCCGGCGAGCTGGCCGGAGAAGACGACTGGAGCCCTAGCTCCGGCGTCTGGTCATCTCTCTGATCAAAGCTGAGCTGGCTTGTGTTGAAACGTTGACCGCGTGAGGTGTTGCGTTCTGATTTTCTCGATCGTGCCACGTTTGCATTTGACTCCACATCACTTAAGTGAAACATTGCGTTTCACTTAAGTATGACTTTAGCTTGGTTTGGGCTTAGTCCCTTTGCTATGCACGCCCCCTCTTTTCCAGGCCCAGTTGCGTTTACACATGAATCCAGTGCATATGATAATTGTTGATGCACCCCCTTTACTTGTTTATTTTATTTTCTTTTAGTTTTATTTACATTTTAGCTTTTAATCATTTTAAATTAGTTCTTTAATTCACAAAATTCCCAAAAAATATTTTTCTATCAGTTCAATATGTTAATTAATTTTTCAATATTTTTATTTTCATTTTCCATTTATTTTGCTATTTTATTTGGAATTTAATTTTTAATGTGTTTTAGATTGTTCACCTTGTTTGATCATGATCATTTGGACTTCAATCCTATATCCCCTATGACCAATTCTTCTCCATCACTTAGGTGATGGATTGAAGTATCTTTGAGGGTGAATTTTAGTGGCGAATGATCAATTTTCATTTGGTTTTGCTTTGACTTTTGTTGACCCTCGACTTACCTTCGATAAGGTGGAACACCATACCTTCTTGGAATTATTTGGTGGTGCCTTGAGGTGAATTTGATCATGAGATTTTTCTTGCTGTTTTATGTTTGATCAAGCTTGCTTTGGTGATTTATTTGGCATTTATTGAATCCTTCTCCTATTTTTCGTGAATCTTGCAAGTCAAGTCACCTTTGACCATGCTTACACATACTAGTTTGACCTAAATCTTTGGGATATGATCATGAGTGATCCCATATGCATCATTTGAGCTTTGTTGATTCATTTTAACATACTTGAGATGCTGTTTCACTCGTTAGGGGTCATTTGTATGTGTAACTTGTATCACAAGTCATCTTTGAGTCATGCTTCTCCACTTGTTCTAAGTGTTGAGATTGTGTTAGAACTTTGGTTTTTTTCACTTGTACATGATCCCTCTTGTGCATCCCTCTTGTTTTAACCTTGGATTTAAGGATTTCCTCTTGTTGATTCACTTCTGCCCTAGTGGTTTAGACCCTTGTTCATGATGATTTGGTGTTTATGTTTGCACTTTGAGTTTGTCATGAACATTGGTGTTTCTTTTGCACTTGTTTTGTGGCTTTGTTTTACTTGATCTTTAAGAATTGTATGGTTGAGATGTGCATGTGATGGTGGCTGCCCCACACTTTTACCTCCCTCTTTTCTTTGTGTGTGCATCTTAGGATAGCACCATTCTTCTTTGGTGATTGATGGTTAATGGTTGTAGGAGTTTGCTTCTCCCATTTCATCTCATCCTTCTTGACTTCTTTAAGTCATTTCTCTTGTGTTTGAGTCTCTTCTGGTTATGGATTCTTGTTGCATCTCTTCATCCTTGCATTTGTGTTTGCATTTTATGTTTGCATCTCTTATTTCATTGACTTATTTAAGTCACTTTCATCTTTCATTTCTCTTTTCATCTGTGATTGAATTGTTATGTGTTTACTTGTGCTCTTTTGCCATGATCCTTTAGGATTCCTAGTCCCTCTGTTTAAGATGGGAGTAGGAGAGACAATAGGCTTTCAATCCAAGCATGATAACATTAGGTAGTTCCCTTTTCAATCCCAACTTTAGAATCACATTGCATGATAACATTAGGGTTGATCAGTTCCCCTTAGAGTGTTGTGTTTTCTCTTCTCTTCTTATAACTTCATAAGACACTTAATAAAGGTTAACAATTTTTGTACGCTACGAGCCTTAAGTACTTGAGGAATGATAGGTGGGGGGCCTCCTCACACACTGTCTAGAGTGTTTAGTGTATGCCCTTTGGGCGATATGCGACGCATTCGCTCTCAAGTCATAGTCTTTAGTGCAACATAAGTTTCAAATCTAACTCAATTTACTTCTTCTCATAAAAACACAAAACAAAGTCAAACATTTTTATCCTTCGGGATTTGTTTCAAACTTCATTTTCAGAAAGAGTATGTTAAGTTTTTGTTCTATCGCAAACAGACATCGTCCCTAACTGCTAGAACGAGCATTTAACCCTACTCAGTAAAACACTTGAACCAACCAGTGGTTGTATCTTCCCGAACTACATTTGCTCTGATTTCTCATACCAGATGAAGATACATAGGCACAAGATGGCGATGTCTTAGCGAGCAACCTTTCCCCCCTTCACCCCTAGTTTTCCGAACTACGTTGACTCTGACTTTCCCATTGCACAAGGGAATACGTAGGCATAGGGCGGCGATGTCCTCTCGAGTTTGTTATTTCTCTTCACCCCTGTTTAGTAGTAGCATTAGATAGTTTTCACCCGTAGATAGACAACAAGCGTGGATCCCGTTGAGTACAACTGATGTGAGGGGTATTCATACCTTCCCCTTGCGTAACCGACTCCCTAACCCAAGATTTGGTTGCAATGACCTTGTCTTTCCCCTTTTTTCGTAGGTTTTCTTCAATCGTTTCATTTCCCTCTCTTTGGGATAAATAACGAACAGTGGCGACTCTTTTATCTTTGTCGGCTCTTTTTTCGCAATAGCGACACTAACCAATTTGTCTATTTTATCAGTTTTGTTTGTGAAGTTAGGTTGTCATAGAGGATTTAGAAGTCATTGAAAGCTCTGTAACCAATTTGTCTTCAGGAGGTATCAGAAGCTGCCTGCCCAGTGATTCGGAACACGATTATGTAAGGACGTGATAAATGTATCTTCATGGCATGATTTAAGATTTCATCAATTGAGATTGTTGTGGTTTTTGGATTTGCGTTCGATTCGATTTTAGCATTGTTTTTGTCCAATAAGTGAATTTACGTTGGCCTTTTGATCCTAAGGAAAAGAATTGGAAATTTTCTTGGTATTAGTTTGAAGTTATAAGTTGAGGATCGGATTTTAGAATTCTCAAAAAAGGAGTCCAAGAGTCATGTTGGTTCTATATTCAAGATAAGGTGTCGTCCAGCTACAATATTGTTTGTTCTTCAAGCTCTTAAGTCTTAATTCATGGTTTCTTCAAAATTGCAATGCTTGGGTCACAATATTCTTCAAGCTCTTAAGTCTTAATTCATGGTTTCTTCAAAATTGCAATGCTTGGGTCCAAGAATCCAAGCCTAAATCACAAATGCAGAAGTTAAAGGTTCAATTTGTTTTCATTCATTACAAGATTGAGCACAAAATTCAGATTCAAGTTTAGGACATTCTTCAAGGCAAAATCACAAAGACTTCACGTGGAAGATTTTGTTGAACTCAAGTCATGTGATCGAGATCCAAATCCTTTCTAATTTAGGAGCTATATCTTCAAACGTAGCTAAACAAGGATCAATTTAATCTCAAATGGAAAATCATTCTCGAGTCGTTGTACTACAAAATATTGGAAAAAGAAATTCAAGTGTCAAATAAACATCCATTTTCCCTAAATCATTCTCGAGTTGTTGTACTACAAAATATTGGAAAAAGAAATTCAAGTGTCAAATAAACATCCATTTTCCCTCATTATTTAAAGATCAACTTTGTTTAATTTGTCTACATCAAATTTAGGCGTTTCATCACCATCATTCAAAGCTACTGGATATAATAACCTTTTTTCAATCAAAGCCTATATTATTGTTCATATAAAAATTGAGTAAGAAATTCAAAGTTCTTTCAAACCATGAGTTCAAATATAAAGGAGTCCGTCCCACCAATACTTTCAAAATGGATCCAAGATTTTCAAATATCAAATGCGTTCGGCACCTTTCACTATGAGCTACTTGATACAAGAGAAATATATACAATTCAACATCTCATCACCAGGTGAGAGTTACACATTGAAAAGAAATATATACAATTCAACATCTCATCACCAGGTGAGAGTTACACATTGAAATTACAAGAAGTTTGTCTTTAAAAGATGAAAGTAAATTTAGCTAGCAAGTCCACATTAAGTCGCTGCGATGAAGAATCTGCTGGCGAATCTCTGGACCTGCAAGATCAGTGTGAAATGTTAATCTTGACAACTGGATTAAGTCCTTAAATTTTGTTTCAGCACGAGATTCAAATGTGAGTGTAATCCAGAAAACAAGGTTTTTAAAAATGTTCTAAAAGTGGTTTACAACTTCTGTTTTAAACAAAACCTGGTAATAATATTCAACAGTTCACAAATCAGTACTTGTGCTCATTAGCATCAAAACACAATCAAGCACGGTTCTAAGTTAAAATGTTCTACAGTATGGGCGATACGGTGCTAAAGGAAGTCACCCGTTCAAATACAAAAAAAAAGAGACTTGTACCTTGTGAAATAGGGGCCTGGCAACAGTCCTTTGCGCCATTACCGCTCACTAATTTTGTCGTGTGAATAGGTGTGAATAGTTATGTATGACGGCATATATTTATATCATTCCTGCAAAAAGAAGGGAATCGTTTTCAAAGTTACTTAACAGGAATAATATTCTAGAAATAAATATCATTTAGCTTGCAAGTATTTCGAACCTGAATCGAGTCGATTAAGCTGCGGTTCCCAGCCAAATCTCAACAACAACATCCATAAGAGCAACCACCATAAACGGATTGTGAGTGGAGTATTGTTGCACCAGGGCAGATTGATGTCACTTGAATGGCATTCCTAATGAAGGGTACGTTAGCCTGCAGTTGAAAGTTGAGGAAAACAAACCATTAGATATCAGCTTTCAATAAAAAAATAATGGTCAGACCCGGTAAAGAAAAAGAGGAAAGAACATCATGGCCAAACAAAAATAATGAATTACATTATGAGTAAATCACACAAAGTCAGAAACACATCCATCATATAGTAATGTTCATTTAAAGGCTACACATAAGAATCAAACACATCCAAATCTTTCCAAAATAGTCTTCAAACAAGTCCAAGGGAAATTGGAAAGAAAATTCAAACATAATCAAGACGGGAATCAGTAGTATTTATTTTGAAATCAACTCTTAATGCCGCAAAGCCTATAAAGAGAGGAGAGATTCGAAAGAACAGGGGGGACCGGATTAACACAAAGATTCACAGAAAATCACATACCCAAAAATAGAAAACCTAAAATTCACATCCACACACAGAAAACACATACACGGTATTATTCAAAGGGCTCTAGAGGCCCTGTTGCCTCCGAGTCGGACCGTTGCCTTTTCCAAGCCACCACAATCGTCGTCGCTGCGAACCACCATTTTGGTAAACTTTTAACCCATTGTTTGGACCTTTTGAAGTTTTTTTGGTGTTCACAGGTTGAAAATTCAAGTTTTAAAAGACAGAAGAAAATTGAAGGAGATCGAAGGAAGAAATGGAAAGGCGAAGAAGAAGATGAAAGAAGTTGAGATCGGAGGAAAGGAGAAGAAGAAAGCGAGAGGAGGAAGAAGACGGAAGAGAAGGAAGAGAAGAGAAAGCGTGAGAGTGAACGAGAGAGAAAAGAGAAGAGGAAAAGGGCGGCCGATTAGGGTTTGCATTTGGGGGCTAGGGTTCACTCATGTGAACCGCGGGTTTTATCACCATGGGTCGGATGTCCCAATCTCTTGACCCGGCCTGGGTTTTTTTTATTATTCTGCTTTTTTGTTGTTTTTGTTGAAGTTTGGGCCCTAGGCCCAGTTCTTTTGTTTTTAAAAAATAATGATAACAATGTATAATATAAATAGTAAAAAACAATAATAAAAATGATAATAAGAAAAATATAATAATAATATTAATATAAAATAAATATATATAACAAAACTAACCAAAAAGTATATTAAAATAATTTAGATTCATTTTAGATTTTAAGATTTTAATATTTTAGATTTTAGAATTTTTATTTTAATTTGATTAATTTAATTTAATTTCTCTTTAATTCGCATAATTTAAATTTTAGCAAAATAATAATAAAAACAAAAATTAAAATGTCTAGATAGTCTTGTTATTTTATTTAACCAAATTTTAATTTAGACTTATTTACTTAATCGTTGAATTCACTAGTCCAAGTTTAACCAAGTCGTGATGTTTTATTTCAATCTTTTGGTTTACATATTCGCATATTTTCTTTATCTATTCTGTAACATTTGTATTATCATCGCTTTATTTCTCTATTACTAAACTGTATTTTTCGAAGGAAAGGCATCCCCCACTGACTGCCATGTCAATTCCCCAATTCTTTACCTCTTATCCTAGCCTTAGGATCTGAGTCGTCGTACTCACACTTAGAGTCCCGTCGTGGACATACATACCTTTACCCTTTACGCTTTATCCTAGCTTTAGAATAGGAGTCGCAGTACTCCACATAGCATCCCGCCGTGGACATTCACCATTCTTACCCTTATTCCTAGCCTTAAGATAGGAGTCGCCACACTCCACGTAAGTTCCCGCCGTGAATACTTTTAATTTTCAACGTAGACTCGGAGTCGCCGCACTTCATGTAAGTATCTCACTATGAATACTTACTTTCCCCTGGAATCTTGACCATATTCAAAAAGTTCCTCTCCCTCTTTAAGTTGAACTACGAACGCTCTGATTTCTTTATGAGAATACGTAGGCACGAGATGCGATGTCTTGGCGAGCCCACTAACAACGAATTTCTTGTTAACATTTGCAACATAGGATTGTAGTATTCGTGCTCCAAGTAGCATCTCGTCGTGGACATTCTCTTCTACACCTTCTCCTAGCTTTAGGATCGGAGTCGCCGCACTCCACGTAAGTTCTCGCCGTGGATACTTATTCATCCTTTCACAACTTAATACCTCAACATAGATTCGGAGTCGCCATACTCCACGTAAGTGTCTCCCTATGAACACTTACTTCCCCTGGAACCTTGACCACAATCAAGAAGTTCCTCACCTTCTTTAAGGGGAACTACGAATACTCTGATTCCATCCCCTACCCAGGATACGTAGGCAAAAGATGTGATTTCTTGGAGAGTATACTTAGGACTAACTCCTTAGGCCTCCTTAACCTTTTAGCATACACATAACAGATAGATACCAAATAACACATATAAAATAAGAGGTTCCTATAAAGTACTATAGAAGCTTAGGATGCTAATACCTTTCCTAATTTTAACCAACCCCCGAACCTTAGATCTCCCCGCATTGTATTTACGATGCAAATTAGGTTTTTCCTTCTTTAACCTTTCTTCGGATAAATCAAAGACCGATTGTGAATTCAAAGATTGTGATTCAGATTAATCAATAATTTGATATCCTATTCTCACCGCAGCAGAAAATGGCGACTTCACTAGGGAAGTATCTAACTTTCGAGGGTTACCCCTAATTTGTTTGATTTATGTTATCTGTTGTATATCTGTTTGTAAATGTATTTATATGACTGTACTTGCTTGGGTTATATATTGTTGTAAGATAAGTCCTACACCCGTACTTGAGTGCAATTATGATAGGAAGGTGATATATTCAACGAGGCTTATAGGGAGTGATTCCTGACCAAGTTGACTCGAGAACTACCGCTTAGTTGATGCCCTCTTGGGAATGGTACTATTGAACGAGTATTCGTGAAAACATTTTCGACCTAGGAACGTGTGATATTGGGGATGTTTAATCACCTTTTTAACCCCACTTTGGCCTTTCTTAGGACGTAATGCGATGACTATGAGGGAGTAGTCCCAAAATAGTTGATGTGCGATACTACACTCAAAAGAGGTTTTCTTGAGAATATTGTTAACCACCGGGTTATTCGAGAAATTGATAATATTCGAAAGACGGACTAATGACATTGGGCACTTCTTAGAACCCTTGTTCTACAGGTATAATTAACCCTTAGTACATACCTTTCGGGAGGGGTAGACCATGGCTCCATGCTTATGACCCTTTAACCTATGACTTTGTTTGCTTATCTGTATTTGTGTGCATCCATTCAAGCATCATAACATTCCTAGTTTCAAGGAATTCAAATGTCAGTCCTTTGCAAATTCAAAAAATATCTTGAATTTCAAAATCTAAACTTTTCCAGTTTTCCAAAAATACTTGCGACTGACCGTTGAAATCCTTGAAACCATTACATCGCATTGCATCCTTGTTTTTGCATGTGCATTTTTCCGCCCGGTTTTCTCATTTTGGTTCTCTCATATCCAGTTCTGTCATCCTGAGTCCTTTGCACCAGTACAACACCAGAGCTCGAGCTCGTAAAAAGATGGCGGAACAAAATCAAGAGCTTGATCGTGTCAGTAATGAATTAGAAGACCTTCAGGGAAGTGTAGGGCAGGTAATGGAGATGCTACAAGTTATACGTGCAAGGATTGATACTTAACCCACTATTGTTTTTGAGATTGCCAATACTGATGTGGATCCTCAACCATCTGTTGCTACTGCAAGTGTACCTCCATTTGGTCTTCCACTTGGTTTTGTGCCAGCACTTGCTTCAGTTCCCATCGTTCAACAAGTTCAACCAGATGTTCCTTTGGTTATTGAAACTCCTCAGGTGATTCTAACTTTTGCACCAGCTGTTGTTCATACTCATGTGCAACCGTGCTTCAATGAGCATCAATCGGTATATGATATCTCTGATGTGAAGGAAGATGAAGATGAACGTCATGAGAAACTCTGGGAAAATATGGAAACCATTGACAAAAGATTGATAATGATGGAAGGAGATCAAATCTTTGGTGCTGCTTCCAGAGAAATGTGTCTCGTATCTGGTCTAGTTATCCCTTCAAAGTTCAAGACCCCTAGCTTTGATCGTTATGAAGGAGCTACATGTCCGAAGAGTCATTTGATCATGTATTATCGTAAAATGGTCTGGTTGTCTCTTTTGATGAGTTCACCTGCTCATAGAACTGCATTGCAAAAGTTGTTGGCTCAAGCTCATGTCGCCCAAGATATTACTACTGGCCAATTTGACAGTGTGATTGCCAATATTACCGCCTGCAATACTCTTAGCTTCAGCAATGAAGAGTTGTAACACTCCAAATTTAATTGAAATATTTTAATTAATTTATTTAATTGAGAATATTCGTATTTTGGTGGTTTTCAATGGTTTTGTGAATTATTGGAAATTATACATTTTTGAATTATTTATTTAATTAATAGTATATAATATGGAAATATTAGTATTATTATTAGTTAAAATAAATATAAGTGAAATAAGGGTAATTTGGGCATTAAGGAGTTAGCAAGGGTGTTATGGAAAAAGTCCAATTGTGTGGCCCAAGACTAGGTTTGACAAAAAGGAATTCTGAAGGAAATTAGGATTCATTTTGTTAACCATGAAAAGTATTGAGGGCAGAGCTCTGAGGAGAAGATTGGAGGCAAAATCTTCGAGAGATTCCCTGAAAGATTAAGAAGGCTTTGATCGACAACTAAGGTATGCGGAGTATAACCTTTCATAATTTTCCATGTGTGACTTTTAGTGTATTTAAGGTTGATTTAAAGGTTTAAGAGTTTTGAGGCGAATAATGAGAAAAAGGGATTTTTGGCCTTCGTGGCCTAAAATCGATTATTGAGAATTTTAACCGAAGGGATTTATTTGGGAAAAAGGGAAACTAGGCCTTCGTGGCCAAAAACTATGATATGACTCTAACCCCATAGAGAAATTTGATAGTAAGAACCCTGATGGTTGTGGTGTAGTGGAAAGTATTCCTGACTGTTAGAGTATAAATATGAGAAATAGTGACCTTTGGCCTTCGTGGTCTAAACCTATTAGTGTGAATCTAACCTGGAATCCGTTGGAGAAAAAGGAAAAGGAGGCCTTCGTGGCTAAAACCTTGAATTGTTATATGTCTAACCCTGAAGGGATAAGAATATTTGATAGTGAGTAACTCTGATGCCTTAGGGTGTAATTGAAGGAAAAATTGTGATTTAGGACGTGAATATGTTACGGGATTGGCCTAGTAAACCGTAGGTTTTATGCCTTTATCGTCGTAAGACCTTAGGGATGATTTAGAGATGTTTTGGGAGCATTGGGGAAGTGAATCGTGTGGACTTTTGGGTTGATTTAGGTTCTAGAGCGTAACAGCGTTTTGCTGTCCGTCACAACTATTCATGGTTTTTGTCGAAACCGTTTAGGATGTAACTTTTGATCCGTAAGTCCGTTTTGGCCCCTGTTCGAAGAGTTGGAAAGCTAACGAACAGAGATATAACATATTATAGATAAGATACATGGTTTCCCAATATTTTTATATCTAATTATGTTTGAGAAGTAAATTATATATATGTTCTATTAATGAATCATGTCCTGGTTCAGTGATGTCTTGATGTTTTGATGCTGCAATTTTCCTGATGAATTACCATGAAGGTAACTGTGATATTATGTGATAATATGATGAATTAACATGAGTAAGATTGTGAAGTTTATGTGATTAATAGGCGATAGTATGAGAATTACCGCGAGTATAATTATGAGTTAATATGTGATAATATGTGATAATATGATGAATTAATACGAGTATGATTGTGAGCGCTATGTGATTTATATATGATTATATGATGATTTCTATGATGTATGATGATGATTATTATGATTATATGATGACATGATGTATGATGATGATTATTTTGATGAACTATGATGACATGACGTATGATGATGATAATGATGATGAGCTATGACGTTTGATGATGATGAATATGATGAATGATGACGCACCTATGATGTTGTTATGAGGATGATTTGTGACGTGTGCATCATGCATTCATGTGCATCCGTACTTCGGTTCAGGACCTCGATTACTTTGGCTTCAATCCCATTGTGTGGATGTGAAGTGTTTTGATGTGCTCCGATTTTCAAGTAGAGTCGATCCTATTGATGGGGATCTATGGAGGGTTGATAGCCCAGTGTCCATCGTACTGTGATGATTGGTACCACATGCATTGAGTCTTGTTGCATTTGTATTTATGGGTCCTTTTGTATGAATTATGACGTTGTGGCCTTTGAGGCATATTGAAGGATATGAATGTGTTGAATATGATTATGATGCCATTTATATGTTAATTTTTATACATTGATTATTATGAATTGTTTTACTCACCATGCCTGTTTGAATGTTACCTCCACATGGGTAACATGCAGATGATCAGGTTTAGTCGTGGATGTCGTTGAGGAGTTTTGAAGTCTTTGAGTTGTTAGCCTTTTGGTTAACTTAGAGGTTGTTGCTCTTATATGTAACATCAGGTTGGGTTCTTTTGAGTTAAACTATATACTGTTGAGTTATTTTGCTTATTTTCCCATATGAGAAAAACCTTGATTTATACCTTTTGAGTTACGCTGCTATGTGCAATTTGGTGTATTTTAAGAAAACTCGTTGTACACTGAGCATTGACTTATTTTGAGCTATTGAGAAATGTACACCCTTTGAGGTAATTTTTATTGAGTTAAATAATTTACTCGGATATCTGTGTTATTTTGCCTTAATAATTGTGGGGTAAAAAAGGGTGTTACATTAGTGGTATCAGAACAGGTCGGTCCGTCCGACCAAGTTGTCTAATGTTAATTGTCCCCTGGTATGCGACATGTGCGTAAAAACATTGTCGGTACACGTTTGTTTTCTAACCTTTGTCTGCATAAGTGGGAATGAATCAAGTGGGGAAGAAGCTTGTGTTTCTCCAGGATGCTGCAAGTGTGGAATGGTGGCTCAGTGCAACGATGGACGCTCTTATAGTTTGGTAAAGATGGTTAATGTCCTATCATGATTTTCGGCTGTCTATTGACAAATTGAGGAACTGATCACCCTTAATCTCTTGTTGATAGTAGACGGAGCCATGTTGGATGGGATAGACGTGTCTTGCAAGCTTAGATGGCATGTGCAGTGAATTATTTTGAGTTAAGCTAATTGCTTACAGATTGTTTTTGTGAGTCGGTGCAGGATGGTGTTGAGACGTTTATTTTGATGGAAACTTTGAGTATTATTAAAGTGGGGAAGTTGGTGGTGTGCCAATTAATTGTTATTGTCCGGAGGTTTTTCCTGATGAGATAAGTGATTTACCGCTGAAATGCGAAGCGGAGTTGCGATCGACTTAGTTCCTGGAACTAGTCCGATATTGATGGTTCCATATCGTATGCCTGCATTAGGATTGAAAGAGTTGAAGAGGCAACTTAAAGATTTGCTTGAGAAGGTTCTGTGAGGCTTTGGGTGGATTATAGATAAGTGAACAAGGTGACTATCGAGAATAAGTGTTCACTTACAAGGATTGATGATTTAATGGATCTGTTGGTTGTTGCAAGTGTGTCCAGTAAGATAGATTTGAGAACTGGGTATCATCAGATTCGTGTGAAGGCTGAAGATATTCAGGAGACTGCTTTTAAAACAAGGTATGGACATCATGAGTATTTCGTGATGCCATTTGGTGTGACTAATGCACCATGTGGGTTTGTAGAGTATGAACAGGATTTTCCATACTTATTTGGGCAAGTTTATGGTTGATATGACAAAGGTTGGAGCTGAATAGCAATGGGAAGCTCCAAAAACATGTATTTGAGATTAGAAGTTTTCTTGGGTTGGCAGATTGTTATTGGAATTCATTGAAGGATTTTTCCAAGTATCTTTGCCATTGAAACAATGGACTAGGAAGGTTCAAGCTTTTATTTTGGGATGCAAAGTATGAAGAAAAGTTGCAAGAGCTTTTGAGAAGACTGACAACAGCTCAGGTTTGATTTTGCCGAATCCGACAGAACCATTGTGGTACATTGTTATGCTTCGTTGATGGGATTGGGAGGTGTGTTAATGCAACATCAGCAAGTTTAGCTTATGCTTTAAAGTAACTTAAAGGGCATAAGAGGAATTATCTGACACATGATTTAGAGTTGGTTGTTGTTGTGGGTGTGTCGAAGCTTTGGAAGCTTTATTTGTTTGGTTCGAGAATTGAGATGTGTAGTAATCGTAAGAGTTCGAAGTACTTCTTTTATCAGAATGAGTTGACTGTGAGGAAGAAGAGATGATTGAGACTTCTAAAGGATGATGGTTTTGGGTTGAATTATCATTCGGTTAAAACAGACGTGGTAGCTAACGCATTGATTTGGAAATCTTGCACATACCTATGATGATGGTAAAAGAGTTAGAACTGATTGAGCAATTTCTTGATATGAGCTTGGTTTGTGAAGAGACTTCTTATGGAGTTAAGCTTAGTATATTGGACCTTACTAGTGGTATTCTTGATGAGATTCGATGAGACCAGAAATCTGATTTGGGTTGGTAGATCGGTTGAATTTGATGAATCAAAGTCGAAGGACTGATTTTCGGATTAATGGAAATGGTATCATGAGATGTCGTGATAGAGTTTGTGTTCCATATATTGTTGAGTTGAAGAAGAGTATTCTTGAGGAAGGAGATTTAAGTGGATTGAGTATCCATCCCGGTGCTATGAAGAGGTACCCGGATTTGAGGAAATTGTTTTGGTGGCCAGGAATAAAGAAAGAAGTGGTTGAGTTTGTATATGCTGGTTAGACTTGCCAGAGGTCGAATATTGAACATCAAAGACCGTTGGGTCTGACTCAACCGTTGAATATTCCAGAGTGGAAATGGGATAGTATTTCCATGGATTTGTGTCGGGTTTTCCGAAGACTGTGAGAGGGATATGATTCAATTTGGGTGATTTTGGATAGATTGACTAGATTAGCTCATTTTATACCAATGAGGATTAATCATTCTATTTTGAAGCTAGTTGAGATGTATATTGAGGAAGTTGTGAAGTTGTATGAGATATCATCGAATATTGTGTCAGATGGAAATCTGAGATTTACATCGAGATTTTGGGAGAGTTTGCAGACGCTTTGGGTACCATGTTGAATTTGAACTCTGTCTATCATCTGCGGATGGATGGACAGACAGAGAGAATTATTCAGTCTTTAGAGAATTTGTTGAGAGCTTGTGTGTTGGATTAAGGTGGATCGGGGGATGGTTATTTGCCATTGGTTGAGTTTACCTACGATAACAGTTACCATTCTAGTATCAGAATGGCACCGTATGAGGCTTTGTATGGTAGGAGGTGTGGGACTCCTTTGTGTTGGTATGAGTCAGGCGAGAATGTTGTGCTCGGACCTGAGATTGTGCAAGAGATGAATGAGAAGATCAAGAGGATCCAAGAAAAGATGGATGTTTCGCAGGGTCGTCAGAAGAGTTACCATGATAAGAGGAGGAAAGCACTTGAATTTCAAGGGGGGGATCGTGTGTTTTGAGAGTTACGCCGGTAACTGGTGTTGGTCGAGCTTTGAAGTCTCAGAAGCTCACACCGTGTTTTTTTGGTCTGTATCAGAGAGGCGTAGCGGAAACGTGGGAGAAGTAGCATGTTAGATTGTCCTACCGCTGTCGCTTGTGAATTTGCATGATGTGTTTCATGTGTCTCCGTTGAGGAAGTACATTCTAAATCCGTCACATGTGATTCAGATGGATGATGTGCAAGTGAGAGATGATTTGACTGTTGAGGCATTGCTAGTTCGGATTGATGAACGAGAAGCAACTTCGAGGTAAAGAGATTGCCTTGGTAAAGGTAGTTTTGGGAGGACCAATTGGAGAAAGTTGGACTTGGAGGCGTGAGGATATGATGAGGGAGTCGTATCCGACTCTGTTTCCTTGAGGTGATTTTCATGGGCAAAAATTCTTTTAAGTGGGGGAGAGTTGTAACACCCTAAATTTAATTGAAATATTTTAATTAATTTATTTAATTGAGAATATTCGTATTTTGGTGGTTTTTCGGTGGTTTTGTGGATTATTGGAAATTATTCATTTTTGGATTATTTATTTAATTAATAGTATACAATATGGAAATATTAGTTTTACTATTAGTTAAAATAAATATAAGTGAAATAAGGGTAATTTGGGCATTAAGAGGAGTTAGTAAGGGTGTTATGGAAAAAGCCCAATTGTGTGGCCCAATACTAGGTTTGACAAAAAAGAATTCTGAAGGAAATTATGATTCATTTTGTTAACCATGAAAAGTATTGAGGCCAGAGCTCTGAGGAGAATATTGGAGGCAGAAGCTTCGAGAGATTCCCTGAAAGATTGAGAAGGCTTTAATCGACAACTAAGGTATGCAGAGTATAGCCTTTCATAATTTTCCATGTGTGACTTTCAGTGTATTTAAGGTTGATTTAAGGGTTTAAGAGTTTTGAGGCGAATAATGAGAAAAAGGAATTTTTGGCCTTCGTGGCCTAAAATCGATTATTGAGAATTTTAACCGTAGGTATTTATTTGGGAAAAAGGGAAACTAGGCCTTCGTGGCCAAAAAATATGACTTGACTCTAACCCTGTAGAGAAATTTGATAGTGAGAACCCTGATGGTTGTGGTGTAGTGGTAAGTATTCCAAACTATTAGAGTATAGATATGAGAAATAGTGATCTTTGGCCTTCGTGGCCTAAACCTATTAGTGTGAATCTAACCTGTAATCTGTTGGGGAAAAGGAAAAGGCAGACCTTCGTGGCGAAAACCTTGAATTGTTATATGTCTAACCCTGAAGGGATAGGAATATTTGATAGTGAGTAACTTTGATGCCTTAGGGTGTAATTGAAGGAAAAATTGTGATTTAGGGCGTGAATATGTTACAGGATTGGCCTAGTAAACCATAGGTTTTATGCCTTTATCGCTGTAAGACCTTAGGGATGATGTAGAGATGTTTTGGGGGCATTGGGGAAGTGTTGCAGTGAGAATCGGATATCAAGCTATTAATTAACTTGAATCACAAAACATAAAGTTCACCACCGAGCTTTGATTTATCCAAAGGAAAGGGTAAAGATCGAAGAAAATCCTAAGTGCGCTACGTAACAACGAAGCAAAGATCTAAGGTTCGGGGGTTGGTTATACCTAGGGAAGGTGTTAGCATCCTAAGTATCTGTAGTACTCTACAGGAACCTCTCATTAGTACTTGTGTTATGCTAAAGTTGCTTGCTAAGGAAAAAGTGCTAAGGTAAAGACCTAGGGGTATATACACTAAGTATGCTCGCCAAGACGTTGCATCTCGTGCCTACGTATCCTTACAAGGATGGAATCAGAGCAACCGTAGTTCTCCTAACTAGGGATTGAGGAACTCTTGATAACGATCAAGGTTCCAAAGAGGAGTAAGTATCCATAACCATGGTACTTACATGGAGTTAACGAACTCCCTAAGTCTAAGTTGAAAACTAACTAAAGATTGACTTTAACGAAAGTCAAAAGGGGAAAGTGAGTAATCATAACGATGATGCTCACGTAGAGTTTACCAACTCTACACCTAATTCTAAGTTGCAAGACCAATTGGTTCTAACGAGACCAAAAGGAGGGAAATGATAGTTAGTTGTTAGCGGTTAGAGGACTTGACAAGATATCACATCTTGTGCCTACGTATCCTGACTAGGAAAGGGGAATCAGAGCCACCGTATTTCGGCCAACTAGGGACAGGGAACTCTTGATAACAATAAAAGTTCCAAAGGGAAATAAGTACCATAACCATGGTACTTACATGGAGTTAACAAACTCCCTATCTAAACTAGGTTATAACAGACAAGACTCTCACAAGGTCTCGGGGGAAAGATAGACAAAACTACAACATGACTTACGAGTCAACTATGAGGTTCCTTTCCTTTGGAATGGGGAAACAACAATAAGGAGCAAACAAATGGTTCAAGCGATAATAAGGGAATTTCAAACCCTTATCAACAACTCATAGACAACATCAAAATACTAATAAAGTATTAACAAGAAATGAAGGTATTTACATAAGCTATCATCGAAAATTAGGTCAAACCTAAACAAGAATTATTCAAGACAAAATTTAACTTGAAAACTCACCAAAAACAACATGGTTAAGTAAAGTTTAATAGAAAATATATATAAAACAAAGATAAACCCTAAATAACTTGAGTCAAAATTCAAAATGGAAAGACTAAATTATAAACTATGTTCAAAAACTTTTGAGTTTTAAATAGATGGGAAAATATCTAATTAAATGGGTTCAAATAAATCTAAGTTAATAATAATAAAACCTTAAATCTAACAAAGATGAACCTAGAAAAAAAAATGAAACATAATGTTAGTAAATGCTGATAGCAAAACAAAATAGCCCATCAATGTGGCGGGTAAAGGTCCAATCCACAAATTCTCTGGTGGCTAGTTCAAAGCATTCATGGGACCGCTGTTATTTTAAACAATAAAAAAAAGAAAAGAACGAATAATGAAAGCAGGGTAGGAAACATCAGGAAATGAGAAAATCCAAAATAGCAAATCAAACATTATCCTTCTCCCCAAATCTGTCCCGAATCTTCTTCTTCTCGAATCAAGCTTGGCTTCATCATCTCATGACAGCGAACCTCAGACTTCTCTCGCGATCTCGATTTGTTGGAGAGGGTAAATGGAAAAAAGATGGTTGTGTGGCGGTCTGAAATCACGACAACAAAGGTTCGATGGTGGAGGGCGGAGATTGGTATGGTAAGTGGTTGATTGGAAGTTGTTTGAAGGTGGTTTAGTTTGTTTAATGGTGAATTGTTGATTAGAGGTTGTATTGTGAATCTGTGCACACAAACCGTTTGTGAAAAGGCTTTGGTTAGGGTTCACGATGTTGAAACCGGAAACACGTACAAACTTTTGTGAGATCAGTGTTGTGAACTTGTTTTGAAGGTTGTTACTTGGTGCTGAGTTATGAGTTGTCGGTGATGGCAGTAACGATTTGCAGTTCATGTTACATTTGTGGCTGCTGACGGGAGATAACGGTGGTGTGATCCATGTGAGATTTGATGTGTTGCGAGGTTGAACGAAGGTCGGTTCTAGGTTCAAGGCAGACACTATTATGGTGATGATGGTAAGCTTTAATTTGTTGATGCGTGAAGGGATTAAGGGAGGAAGACGGCAAGGGTTGGAGATGGTATCAAAGCTTTGTTCTGGTTTTTTCTTTTAAGAGTAATGAAATCACGGCATGGTGGATGTCTCGAAGTGGAAAGGAGATTGATCTAAGAGATGATAAAATCGAGCTTATGGGTCAGATTGTGACCGAGGTGGGATTAAGCTCTTGAGCAACCTGGTTCAATGTGGTGAAAATTCGGGTTCTCCGGTTTGTTCCCTGAACCCCCCTCTCAATAACTTTGGATACTTCCCTTCTTATTTTCAAATCAAGCTTGCTGTCCCATAAATCCTCCTCTGTCTTGTTGTTATAACAAACTGTTTTTTTAATGGCAGGTTGTGATGCTGGTGTAAGGCTTGTGGTTATATGGTTTATTGTTTTGTTGGAACAAAGAAGATGAAGGTGGTATATTGGAAGTTCTTTTGTTGTTTTTGAAGATGATGGAAAGATGAAGGACAATCTGGTTTTGGAGACTCAAAATCGGAAGAAGGCGAGGGATCAATTCCTTATGTAAAGGGTGATTTAGAGATGTTTGAGGAAGGTCTGAGAATGGTTGAAGATGTGTTTGTAGATAGCCGTTTTTTGAAGTTTGTCAGGAAAATATTAGTTGGTGAATCTCTCCCCCTCCTGAGGTTTTTTGTTCTCACCTTTATCTTGCTCTGGTTTTCAGCGTGTCAATGCTCATGTTGTGTTGCTTTCATTCTGCAGGAAATTGTAGTAAGACAAAACAGGTTTTGGCTATATTGTTTTGAGGGTTATTTGTTGCTGAAATAGGATGAGGAGAGGTATTTGCCCAGCCCTTGAAAAAATGAAGGTCTCCCTTCTTTGTGCATATGGTTTTTTTCTCTTTTGAAGATGAGTTTTTGGTTGCTTATGGTGAGGGAGAGACTCAAAACTGTGGTCTCCTTTTCTCTGTGCAGCAGCACTTTTATCAAGGTTATGAAGAAGTGATGATGAAAGTCATCTTAAGGTTTTTTCTGATTGAACTCTGATATACTGAACTTTCCTTTTTGTGAATTCTGTACCACTGTAACTGCCTGGCAATGTTTAATTTCTCTGATATTTCTATTACACTTTTTGAAATTATCTGATGTATTGGTTGTTTTGTCCAAATTGGCTTGTGTGGTCTTTATCTTCCCTTCTGACTTCCTCTTTTTTACCTCAATGATGTTTGCGTTTTTTCTTTACAATATTTGCACGAAACAGGATAGCACAAAGTTCCCGTGAATGGATTTTGGCTTTTGGGCTTGTGGACGAAATTCCTTTGAACTAATGGCTCTGGTTGGATTTTTTCTTTATTGTTTGGAGTGGAATTGTTTTTGAAACACAACCCACGGCTCTTGGAACGTAGGTATACAGTTTTGGGCCAATCTATTAGTTTTGTCACTTTTGGCTTGGAGTGAGGCGTGTTGTTGACAGTTCTATGAATATTTGCAGGTTTTAACACAACCAGGATTTTGGACAGTCTGCATTGAGTACTTGCAACACAACTTTAGCTAGCTTTTGCTTGTCCTATGTTGCAAGTCCTTTTGCAGTTTGGTGTAAAGTTGATATTGTGGAGGCTATTGTCCAAACAATTGTAGGTAGCACAGTCTTGGTCAAGGAGCTGGCCTGTACGGTTTAAAGCGTGCTAGTTGAAGGCACATTAGTACATAGCATTATATTTGAAAATTGTTGTATCAAGGGATTTATGATGTACTGTTCTTCATGTAAATTAGCTTGAAATTAGTAACATTTGTCTTCCTTTTTCTTTTAGCAATATCCACGTGGAAAAGCAAGTGGAAAAGCAAGGGAAATAACATGTTGTATGCTACTTGTCTATTTCACTGTAACTCTAGAGGGCCCATCAAAGAAAAGAGATCTTTGTGATTTGAATCATGCATCCCAAATAATTCTCCCTGTATGAGGCAATATTGTGGCCATTTTATGATCCAATTCCTTGTGCCAATCATAGCAACATCTTTGTCCTTTGCATTGGCAATAACATTGACTTTTATGATAGAGTACATGCATGCAAAATGTTCTTTGCACAACCTTGTATGTGTCTTGATAACAATTTATACCAACAAAGTCATGTAAGACCGATCTCCTATCTCCCACAACCACAATTTCAAAGTGAATCGAACACACCAACATCACTTCCTTTAAAAATTAAACTCAGCAAAACTTAGAATGTGGTCCAGAAACTCAAATCGCCCAAATAAAGCCCAATGATTCCTCTTGAATTCTTTAAGGAGAAAACTGAATGTGGATAGGACAAATTTGGTTGACTCTTCCCTCAAATCTTGACTAATCAAGGTCTCCACTTTCTTGCACCAAATCCCTAAATTCACAAAGAAACAAAAAGAGCAAAAGCTAGATAAACTGGTTAGTTATGCGAAAATGATTGACCTAGAATGCTTATGCAAAAGGCCAAAGAATCTAAAGGGTCAAAATTTGGGGTATGACAGTTGCCCCTATTTAAATATTCTCACCGAATGACATGAGTGATGAAAATCCTCATGAAATCATGGTGGAAGATATTTAAATACAGATAACCAAAAATTTTGCCCTTAGATGCAAGGATCATGCCATGCTAAGGACAAGAGAAAATCATGCAATGCTGACATGCCATGAAATCTAATATGATGGTAATGATGAGATGCTAAATGCAAAGAATGCAGACGACAACACAAGCAAGCAGGGGAAGAAGCGACACAATGAGTAACCACTCACTGGGGAAAGACAACAATACTGGGGAAATCTAAAGTGGTTGAGCAACTGGTTCAAGCGTGACCAACTGACACTTTAGAAGATGAAGACCAAGAGACAGTCTCCACTTGGGAACACTCTAGAATGGTGGACCCACAAGTTCAAACATGACCGGGCGGCATGCTAGAAAAAAAAACAAAGCAGACTCTCCACTGGGGATAAAACCAGAAAGAAGAAAAATGATCTTCACCGGGGATCAATTTAAACAAAATGGTTAAAACCCTAAAGAAAGAAACAAAGAAGAAGGCAAGATATCAGAGACCAAAGAGGTTAGGGAATGATCTTCTTACGAGAGATCAAGCAAGAATGGAAGCAAACAGGTTCTCTGGGAATTTCTCAAAATGAAGAGTTCAAACGGGATCTTCGAGAAATGCTAGAAAAGAGCTAAACAAACTCCGCGTAGCGGTACCAAAAGTGGGATAAGAGCGTCAAACAAATTAGACCAAATTAACGATACCAATAACGATTGAATTTTAAACAATGCCAATTATCACTGGATTTCAAAAGATAGGGTGACGACCAAATCAACGATACTAATAACGATTGGATTTTAA
The DNA here is from genome assembly GCA_963859935.3 of Lathyrus sativus. NCBI lineage: Eukaryota > Viridiplantae > Streptophyta > Magnoliopsida > Fabales > Fabaceae > Lathyrus > Lathyrus sativus. Next base: position 259,302,251 of record OZ012740.1, read on the forward strand.
AAGGTGCCAGTTACCACTGGATTTCAAAAAGATAGGGTGATGACCAAATCAACGATACCAATAACGATTGGATTTTAAACAATGCCAGTTATCACTGGATTTTAAAAGATAGGGTGACGACCAAATCAATGATACCAATAACGATTGGATTTTAAAAGGTGCCAGTTACCACTGGATTTCAAAAAGATAGGGTGACGACCAAATCAACGATACCTAATAACGATTGGATTTTAAGCAGTGCCAGTTATCACTAGATTTCAAAAGATAGGGTGACGACCAAATCAACGATACCAATAACGATTGGATTTTAAAAGGTGCCAATTACCACTGGATTTCAAAAAGATAGGGTGACGACCAAATCAATGATACCAATAATGATTGGGTTTTAAATAATGTCAGTTACCACTGGACTTCAAAAGATAAGGTGACGACCAAACCAACGATACCAATAACGATTAGATTTTAAAAGGTGCCAGTTACCACTGGATTTCAAAAAGATAGGGTGACGGCCAAATCAACGATACCAATAATGATTGGGTTTTAAACAATGCCAGTTACCACTGGACTTCAAAAGATAAGTTGATGACCAAACCAACGATACCAATAACGATTGGATTTTAAACAATGCCAGTTACCACTGGACTTTCAAAAGATAGCTGCCAGTCACTACTGGACTTTAAAAGAAAGCTGCCAGTTACCACTAGACTTTTAAAAAGAAATGCCAGTCACCACTGGACTTACTGGGGATCTCACCAAAAGATAAGGACTAGTTGCTTTACAAGCCAAAATTTCTCAAACAAAGAGAAATAACAGATAGGAATTCCTCAACTCCTCTAAGAGATGCCATTTAATTTGAGCATAAAATCCAAAGGGATGTTGTTACCATAACGCTGTTGGAGAAATATTTTCTTTAAAGAGGATCTGTAAAAGATTCTTCCCGGGGATACAGTGCATAATAAATGTACGCCTAACATAGATTTGGAAACCACTTTCCAGGGATCAAAGTTCAATCTAGGAACAAACTAGAAAGAAACAGTCAAACAAGACTCCAAACATAGGGGATTTCACTCAAATGGGAACTTATCATATCCAGGCGTGGAAAAGATAACTGAAACAACCATCATCCACGAGGTTCGAACTCCATGGGGAAATTAGAATTGGCGGGCACTTTATGCCTAAGGGCTGACAACTCTAATGGAGAGAAGAGACAAACCCAGTCACTTGGGGAATAACCGCCAAAGTGAACCAAACAAAAACACACCAAGACAGGTAGCAACATGCTCAGATGCTATGCATATGCAGACATGCTTGTATGTCATGCTTATGCTTATGCTGACAAAACAAACAAGGGGAAGCAAAACCAGAGATGAAATAAACATCTCGACAAGGATACCTAGCCAACCTCACATATTGGACCAACGCCAGGGGTGGACATGTAGAATTAAACAGCTCTACTTCAAGGTTACAACCTTCTTTAGGAAAAATAGTACTCCGCTCAGGATATAACGTCATGCTTCACCTGAGGAGCTAGCAGAAAATGTCATCATGAGCTCGATTTCTTTGTTCGAAGAGGAATCCATGGGAACTGCCAATATCAACTGAAGTAATAACTTACTGGGGAGTTGGCAGAAGATGGCACAAGAACAATGTACTTCTGCACTCTAGCTTGCATCACGATCATCACAATGAGTAGCGACCCTTGCCACAAAATAAACTCCAAATTTCTTCTGCCCCAAATTACATGGTCTATTGAGAAGAAAACATCAAGAGGATTTTACAGAAGAATTGACATACAAGATGCTTCAATATCTTCAAACTCTTGGAGAGATTCACAAATCTCGACGTAACTACCCTAGTTTAATTGCACTTGCACCAAACAGCTCTCAGACTTGTCAATCAGACTGCGAAAGTAACAACTGGGGAACAAACTTGCCCCTGTTAACTGGTGGACTTGTGAGTGAATTTCCCAAAATGAGTGCATTCGAGAGATTTATCTAATCTCGACCTGACTGCTTCTGATTGATTGGTCTTGAGAGATTTGTCGAATATCGACCTGACTGCTTCTGATTGATTGGTCTTGTATCAGTTAATTAATAAACCCTCCAAATTGGTTGCCCCGGGCTGAGTTTCCTTTACCAAGTCAAATTACCTAGCTGGCTGCATTTGTTGGGATTCCCTTGATATTGTCTCGCAAACAACGTTGTTCATTTAAAATGGCAATTTTGATGCAACATTCATGCAAGCTTTTGAAAAAAAAGTTTATTAATAAAACAACACAATTATGTGATTCAAAGATCAAAACAAAGTGGACCCTGTCATTTATAGAATGATAGGTGAAGTGATCAACAAAAATCAAAGATCAATAGGAGTCAGGTCATCCAACCTTGCTGTAGTATGCTTTCAATACAACCTTGCCTCAAATAGGTCTTTTAAAGGTTGTAACGTGGCTTGGTTCATGGTGCATGAAACAAAGGATAAAGGCTCAAAGTTTATTTGTTCCCACCCGATCTCCATGATGAACTTCCATCCTACGTTCAACTAACTCAGGTTATGCACTCAGGTTCTTATAGGCTAAGCCTGAACTGATGATAGTTGTTGATGGTTCAAAAACCTAGGGTAGTCACTAATCCCTTACAACACTCAGTTGTTTTTTTTTCCTTTTTTTGATGACTTTTCAAAGTTAAAGCTTTAAAGGATTTCCTCTTTTTATTATCCCTAACTTTTGCCTGAACTGTTTCTTTTGGATATACAGTCAGCGCGATGCCCCTATTTTGCCTAAGTCTCCTTCATAGGTTTTGACATAGCAGGCTTTTTCTTTTGATTTTTTTTTTGGGAAAGAAGGTGACTACCTGGTTTAATGGTTATAAAGAACACCATTAACTTTTAAGCTTGGAAAACGTCTTCAACACTTGCTTGTCGTGTATGAAGGAAAACCCGAGAGCACAACCTTCATATGAAAGGTGTCTTGGATGCACATAATGCTAAGTTAACTGAGAACTACCCACCCCAGGTTTGAGATTACGGGTTTTTGTAAGGAAATAAAACTCCTACTTCGAGGCTCGAAGGGGTTAACGAGGGATTATCTTCCTTATTTCTCCGGTGTTTGGGGATTTGAATCAACGTCTTACATCATCGGCAAAGTTTTAATTGAGAGCATACCAACAACAGTTATGGATATAACATTTTCGTCATCCTCCCTAATCTTTGCTTAAACAATAGTTTGATAAAGATACGTGGATGGAAAAAAGATAAATATTTTTTCTTTCATGACAATAAAAGAAAATGAGTGAATACGAATGGATTGTCCCAAAAGATGCATAAACGTTTCATTAATCTTGTCAATTCAACAAACAACAAAGCTTACAAGCATATATGAAATTAAACAGCAAGGGAAATACAACTGAAAATACTGAAACAGCCAGCTTCAGAGAATTGACTTTAACAACTTCAATTTCCAGGCCTAAACAGGGGAACACCTCAATCATTGATTACTTGCTCCTTGTGGTATAGAACCTTGAGAGGCCTCATAGGTCCTTTGTCTTTTGCTTCAAGAGCTGAAACACTGGCACTTGGTTTACCTTCTTGAGGTTTTAGCAGCTCCAACAAGCTTTGCACTTTCAACCCAAAACCTTTGCACTCTTCCACCAGATGCCCCATTGTCCTAGTATGGTACTTGCATTCAACTTCTGGGTGATCTTCTTCAAAGATCAGATCTTTGTCATAGACTAGCTCTTGCACAACATATCATAACGCCAAACAAGTGTCTAGTTCATGTCCTTCAGCCCCTTTGTGAAACTCACAAGTCAAGTTTGCATTATGCCATGGTCCTGGCACAAGATTAAGAGCTCTTGGAGTCACCAACGAATTCCGAATTAGTAGCGGATAAAGCTTACTTAGCGGCACAGGAACTGACTTATAACATGCCTTGTTCTTTTTGACAGGATTCTTCTTATTCATGCTCTGGCTTCGAGAACCTTGAGGGGAAACAACCAATGAATGTTGAGGTGCTCTCTTGGTAACCACCTGATAAGGGTGATGTTTCGGCGCAGGCCCAAATGCCGGTTGACTAGAATTTTCCTCAGGTGCGTGTCCTTAGTGTGGAGGAGGCACATGAAGTGGCGAAGGATTGTTGATTTGAACGCCTTGAGGTGTGAATGAGATCATATCAGAGTCGAGCATATCCTGAACTTTGCTCCTGAGCACCTTACAGTCTTTAGTTGAATGCCCCTGTGCCCCAGCATGGTAGTCACATCGGGCATCGGCGTCAAAGCCTGGTGAGTATGGAGGGATCACTGGATCTATTTCCTTCAGCACAATCAATCCATTTTTGATCAAATCCGGCAAAATCTGACTATATGCCATTGGAAATGGAGTGAAATGTCTTTTTGGCTTTCTTGACCTTTGTAGGGCATGCCGACGCGGCTGACGGTGGTCTGACTGTTGAAACTTAGGAGTTCCTTGAGCTGGAAGAGTCGCCGGAAGTGAGGACTGACAATCTCTCTATACGCAATAGGGTGAGAATACCCCTCATTCCTCATCAAATTCTGCAAAGTCTCCAAAACCCAGTTCATCTGACCTTTGAGGATTCTAATTTCCTCCTTCAAGGTTTCCTGTCCTTTCAAAATCTCGTTCATCGTTGCCATTGGTCCAGAATGCATGCTAGGTATCCCTCTAGAGACAGGAAGAGGAAGATGAGACTCAAGGATGAGAAATGCAAATTCAAATGCAAATGTGACGACATGCTCATGCAATGCGAGCCGAATGGTTTCAAGGAACTCGCAAAGGAGTCGCAAACATTTGGAAAAAAATTTGCTTCAAAAGGAATAATTGTTTGAATTCCTTGAAACCAAAGGGCTAACTATGAATGCGGGAATGCATAGATGGATGCACAAACACAGGTATACACACATTCACATATATACAAATATGTACAAGCAAATAGACAAGGGCCTAGGTTTAAAGATCACGAGCATGGAGCCATGGTCTACCCATCCCAAAAGGTGTGTACTATGGGTTCTTGTATCTGCAGAACAGGGTTCTAAGAAGTTCCCAGAGTCAACAACCCATCTTTCGGATATTATCAACTTCCCAAATCACTTGGTAGTCAATAATATTCTCAAGAGAGTCTCGTCCGAGTGTAGTATCGCGTATCAACTACTTCGGGAGTACTCCCTAATAGCCATCGCACTGCGTCCTAACAAGGCCAAAGTGGGGGTAAAGATGTAATCTAAAGGTCCACAGTGTCACGGGCTACAAAGTTGAAAGTAGCATTGTTTTCATGAATACTCGTTCAACAACACTAAACTCTCAAGAGGGCCTCCACTGAGCGGTGGTTTCTCAAGTCAGCTTAGTCGGGAATCAACTCCCTATAAGCCTTCTCGAATATACCACCATCCTATCATAAATGCACTCAGGTCCGGGTATAGGACTTCCTCACCACTCAAGGTAACAACCCTGTAAACAGAAAACCCAAGCACAACAGGCACACATACAGATATTTACAAATATAAAGATATACAAGCAAGCAAATATATAAAATAACAAAAATACAAACAAGGTGGGCTTAACCCTCTTAAGGGAAGTCTATTCCCCAGTGAAGTCCCCATTTCTGTTGTGGTGAGAACCGGATATCAAGCTATTAATTAACTTGAATCACAAAACATAAAGTTCACCACCGAGCTTTGATTTATCCAAAGGAAAGGGTAAAGATCGAAGAAAACCCTAAGTGCGCTACGTAACAACGAAGCAAAGATCTAAGGTTCGGGGGTTGGTTATACCTAGGGAAGGTGTTAGCATCCTAAGTATCTATAGCAGTCTACAGGAACCTCTCGCTAGTACTTGTGTTATGCTAAAGTTGCTTGCTAAGGTAAAAGTGCTAACGTAAAGACCTAGTGGTATATAAACTAAGTATGCTCGCCAAGACGTTGCATCTCGTGCCTACGTATCCTTACAAGGATGGAATCAGAGCAACCGTAGTTCTCCTAACTAGGGATTGAGGAACTCTTGATAACGATCAAGGTTCCAAAGGGGAGTAAGTATCCATAACCATGGTACTTACATGGAGTTAACGAACTCCCTAAGTCTAAGTTGAAAACTAACTAAAGATTGACTTTAACGAAAGTTAAAAGGGGAAAGTGAGTAATCATAACAATGATGCTCACGTAGAGTTTACCAACTCTACACCTAATTCTAAGTTGCAAGACCAATTGGTTCTAACGAGACCAAAAGGAGGGAGATGATAGTTAGTTGTTAGCGGTTAGAGGACTCGACAAGATATCGCATCTTGTGCCTACGTATCCTGACTAGGAAAGGGGAATCAGAGCCACCGTAGTTCGACCAACTAGGGACGGGGAACTCTTGATAACAATCAAAGTTCCAAAGGGAAATAAGTACCATAACCATGGTACTTACATGGAGTTAACAAACTCCCTATCTAAACTAGGTTATAACAGACAAGACTCTCACAAGGTCTCGGGGGAAAGATAGACAAAAATACAACATGACTTATGAGTCAACTATGAGGTTCCTTTCCTTTGGAATGGGGAAACAACAATAAGGAGCAAACAAATGGTTCAAGCGATAATAAGGGAATTTCAAACCCTTATCAACAACTCATAGACAACATCAAAACACTAATAAAGTATTAACAAGAAATGAAGGTATTTACATAAGCTATTGTCGAAAATTAAGTCAAACCTAAACAAGAATTATTCAAGACAAAATTTAACTTGAAAACTCACCAAAAACAACATGGTTAAGTAAATTTTAATAGAAAATATATATAAAACAAAGATAAACCCTAAATAACTTGAGTCAAAATTCAAAATGGAAAGACTAAATTATAAACTATGTTCAAAAACTTTTGAGTTTTAAATAGATGGGAAAATATCTAATTAAATGGGTTCAAATAAATCTAAGTTAATAATAATAAAACCTTAAATCTAACAAAGATGAACCTAGAAAAAAAATGAAACATAATGTTAGTAAATGCTGATAGCAAAACAAAATAGCCCATCAATGTGGCGGGTAAAGGTCCAATCCACAAATTGTCTGGTGGCTAGTTCAAAGCATTCATGGGACCGCTGTTATTTTAAACAATAAAAAAAAGAAAAGAACGAATAATGAAAGCAGGGTAGGAAACATCAGGAAATGAGAAAATCCAAAATAGAAAATCAAACATTATCCTTCTCCCCAAATCTGTCCCGAATCTTCTTCTTCTCGAACCAAGCTTGGCTTCATCATCTCACGACAGCGAATCTCAGACTTCTCTCGCGATCTCGATTTGTTGGAGAGGGTAAATGGAAAAAAGATGGTTGTGTGGCGGTCTGAAATCGCGACAGCAAGGCTTCGATGTTGGAGGGCGGAGATTGGTATGGTAAGTGGTTGATTGGAAGTTGTTTGAAGGTGGTTCGGTTTGTTTAATGGTGAATTGTTGATTGGAGGTTGTATTGTGAATCTGTGCACACCAACCGTTTGTGAAAAGGCTTTGGTTAGGGTTCACGATGTTGAAACCGGAAACACGTACAAACTTTTGTGAGATCAGTGTTGTGAACTTGTTTTGAAGGTTGTTACTTGGTGCTGAGTTATGATTTGTCGGTGATGGCGGTAACGATTTGCAGTTCACGTTACATTTGTGGCTGCCGACGGGAGATAACGGTGGTGTGAGCCGTGTGAGATTTGATGTGTTGCGAGGTTGAACAAAGGTCGGTTTTAGGTTCAAGGCAGACGCTATTATAGTGATGATGGTAAGCTTTAATTTGTTGATGCGTGAAGGGATTAATGGAGGAAGAAGGCAAGGGTTGGAGATGGTATCGAAGCTTTGCTCTGGTTTTTTCTTTTAAGAGTAATGAAATCACGGCGTGGTGGATGTCTCGAAGTGGAAAGGAGATTGATCTGAGAGGTGATAAAATCGAGCTTATGGGTCAGATTGTGACCGAGTGTGGGATTAAGCTCTTGAGTAACTTGGTTCAATGTGGTGAAAATTCTGGTTCTCCGGTTTGTTCGCTGAATCCCCCTCTCAATAACTTTGGATACTTCCCTTCTTATTTTCAAATCAAGCTTGTTGTCCCAGAAATCCTCCTCTGTCTTGTTGTTATAACAAACTATTTTTTTAATGGCAGGTTGTGATGCTGGTGTGAGGCTTATGGTTATATGGTTTATTGTCTGGTTGGAACAAAGAAGATGAAGGTGGTGTATTGGAAGTTCTTTTGTTGTTTTTGAAGATGATGGAAAGATGAAGGACAATTTGGTTTTGGAGACTCAAAATCGGAAGAAGGCGAGGGATCAATTCCTTATGTAAAGGGTGATTTAGAGATGTTTGAGGAAGGTCTGAGAATGGTTGAAGATGTGTTTGTAGATAGCCGTTTTTTGAAGTTTGTCCGGAAAAGATCAGTTGGTGAATCTCTCCCCCTCCTGAGGTTTTTCGTTCTCACCTTTATCTTGCTCTGGTTTTCACAGTGTCAATGCTCATTTTGTGTTGCTTTCATTCTGCAGGAAATTGTAGTAAGACAAAACAGGTTTTGGCTATATGGTTTTGAGGGTTATTTGTTGCTGAAACAGGATAAGGAGAGGTATTTGCCCAGCCCTTGAAAAAATGAAGGTCTCCCTTCTTTGTGCATATGGTTTTTTTCTCTTTTGAAGATGAGTTTTCGGTTGCTTATGGTGAGGGAGAGATTCAAAACTGTGGTCTCCTTTTCTTTGTGCAGCAACACTTTTATTAAGGTTATGAAGAAGTGATGATGAAAGTCATCTTAAGGTTTTTTCTGATTGAACTCTGATATACTGAACTTTCCTTTTTGTGAATTCTGTACAACTGTAACTGCCTGGAAATGTCTAATTTCTCTGATATTTCTATTACACTTTTTGAAATTATCTGATGTATTGGCTGTTCTGTCCAAATTGGCTTGTGTGGTCTTTATCTTCCCTTCTGACTTCCTCTTTTTTACCTCAATGATGTTTGTGTTTTTTCTTTACAATATTTGCACGAAACAGGATATCACAAAGTTCCCGTGAATGGATTTTGGCTTTTGGGCTTGTGGACGAAATTCCTTTGAACTAATGGCTCTGGTTGGATTTTTTTATTTATTGTTTGGAGTGGAATTGTTTTTGAAACACAACCCACGACTCTTGGAACGTAGGTATACAGTTTTGGGCCAATCTATTAGTTTTGTCACTTTTGGCTTGGAGTGAGGCGTGTTGTTGACAGTTCTATGAATGTTTGCAGGTTTTAACACAGCCAGGATTTTAGACAGTCTGCATTGAGTACTTGCAACACAACTTTAGCTAGCTTTTGCTTGTCCTATGCTGCAGGTCCTTTTGCAGTTTGGTGTAAAGTTGATATTGTGGAGGCTATTGTCCAAACAATTATAGGTAGCACAATCTTGGTCAAGGAGCTGGTTGTACGGTTTAAAGCGTGCTATTTGAAGGCACATTAGTACATAGCATTATATTTGAAAATTGTTGTATCAAGGGATTTATGATGTACTGTTCTTCATGTAAATTAGCTTGAAATTAGTAACATTTGTCTTCCTTTTTCTTTTAGCAATATCCACGTGGAAAAGCAAGTGGAAAAGCAAGGGAAATAACATGTTGTATGCTACTTGTCTATTTCACTGTAACTCTAGAGGTCCCATCAAAGAAAAGAGATCTTTGTGATTTGAATCATGCATCCCAAATAATTCTCCCTGTATGAGGCAATATTATGGCCATTTTATGATCCAATTCCTTGTGCCAATCATAGCAACATCTTTGTCCTTTGCATTGGCAATAACATTGACTTTTATGATAGAGTACATGCATGCAAAATGTTCTTTGCACAACCTTGTATGTGTCTTGATAACAATTTATACCAACAAAGTCATGTAAGACCGATCTCCTATCTCCCACAACCACAATTTCAAAGTGAATCGAACACACCAACATCACTTCGTTTAAAAATTAAACTCAACAAAACTTAGAATGTGGTCCAGAAACTCAAATCGCCCAAATAAAGCCCAATGATTCCTCTTGAATTCTTTAAGGAGAAAACTGAATGTGGATAGGATAAATTTGGTTGACTCTTCCCTCAAATCTTGACTAATCAAGGTCTCCACTTTCTTGCACCAAATCCCTAAATTCACAAAGAAACAAAAAGAGCAAAAGCTAGATAAACTGGTTAGTTATGCGAAAATGATTGACCTAGAATGCTTATGCAAAAGGCTAAAGAATCTAAAGGGTCAAATTTTGGGGTATGAAAGGAAGTGAATCATGTGGACTTTTGGGTTGATTTAGGTTTTGGACCGTAACAGCATTTTACTGTCCGTCACGACTGTTCATGTTTTCGGTCGAAATCGTTTTAGACGTAACTTTTGATCCGTAAGTCTGTTTTGGCCCCCGTTTGAAGAGTTGGAAAAGCTAACGAATAGAGATATAACATAGTATAGATAAGAGAATTGGTTTCCCAATATTTTTATATCTAATTATGTTTAGGAAGTCAATTGTGTATATGTTCTATTAATGAATCATGTCCTGGTTCGGTGATGTCTTGATGTTTTGATGCTGCAATTTTCCTGATGAATTACCATGAGGGTAATTGTGATATTGAGTGATAATATGATGAATTAACATGAGTAAGACTATGAAGTTTATGTGATTAATAGGCGATAGTATGAGAATTACCGCAAGTATAATTATGAATTAATATGTGATAATATGATGAATTAATATGAATACGACTGTGAGTGCTATGTGATTTGTATATGATTATATGATTATTTCTATGATGTATGATGATGATTATTATGATTATATGATGACATGATATATGATGATGATTATTTTGATGAACTATGATGACAAGACGTATGATGATGATTATGATGATGAGCTATGACGTTTGATGATGATGAATATGATGAATGATGATGCACCTATGATGTTGTTATGAGGATGATTTGTGACGTGTGCATCATGCATTCATGTGCATCCAGACTTCGGTTCAGGACCTCGATTACTTTGGTTTCAATCCCATTGTGTGGATGTGAATTTTTTTGATGTGCTCCGATTCTCAAGTAGAATCAATCCTAATGGGGATCTATGGAAGGTTGTTGGTCCAGTGTCCATCGTGCTATGATGATTGGTACCACATGCATTGAGTCTTGTTGCATTTTCATTTATGGGTCCTTTTGTTTGAATTATGACGTTGTGGCCTTTGAGGCATATTGAAGGATATGAATGTGTTGAATATGATTATGATGCCATTTATATGTTAATTTTTATACATTGATTATTATGAATTTTTTTACTCACCATGCCTGTTTGAATGTCACCTCCACATGGGTAACGTGCAAATGATCAGGTTTAGCCGTGGACACCGTTGAGGAATTTTGAAGTCTTTGAGTTGTTAGCCTTTTGGTTAACTTAGAGGGTCTTACTCTGATATGTAACATTGGGTTGGGTTCTTTTGAGTTAAACTATATACTGTTGAGTTATTTTGCTTATCTTCCCATATGAGGAAAACCTTGATTTATACCTTTTGAGTTCCGCTGCTTTGTGCAATTTAATGTATTTTAAGAAAACCCGTTGTACACGGAGCATTGACTTATTTTGAGCAATTGAGAAATGTACACCCTTTGAGGTGATTTTTATTGAGTTAAATAATTTACTCTGATATCTGTGTTATTTTGCTTTAATAATTGTGGGATAAAAAAGGGTGTTACAAGAGTTACCAAGAGAAGGTCAGAATCACAAATGTGCCTTACATGTGTCTGTGAAATGTCAGGAGGATAATTTAGCAAGGGTACTTATAGATACGGGATCCTCTCTGAATGTTTTACCTAAAAGGGTTCTTACAAAATTGGCTTATAAGAAGACTGAGATGAAACCTACTTCTTTGATAGTCAAGGCTTTTGATGGTTCCCGAAGAACTGTAATTGGAGAAGTTGAGCTACCAATCTTAATTGGACTGCATGTATTCAACATCACATTCCAGGTGTTGGACATAAATCCTAACTATAATTGTTTACTTGGAAGGCCATGGATCCATGTTGCTGGTGCTGTAACCTCAACATTACATCAGAAGATGAAGTTTGTGGTTGATGAGAAGCTGGTTATTATACATGGTGAAGAGGATTTGATGGTAAGCAACCTGTCTTCTTTCCATTACATAGAAGCTAACAAAGACGCTCTGGAAACTTCTTTCCAAGCACTTGAGATCGCAAATGTCGTCCTGTTGGAAGTCAAAGAAACCGTGGGCAAGAGTAATCCATCTTTCGTATCTTTCAAGAGCACCAGATCAACAATTGAAGGAGGCGTTCCTGAAGGTTGGGGAGAAGTGATAGATGTCAAGACGAAGGTGAATCACCATGGGTTGGGTTACAAACCAACTAATGATAAAGCTTCTACATCTGCCAAAGGTCACCCAAAGACTGTCCAGGAAGTGTTTGTCAGCGAAGGTTTCCAGGTCAGTGTTGTTGAAGATGATAATGAAAACGAAGACTTGAGCAATCTGGTATTCAAGTGTGATGCAGCTTTGGACAATTGGGAAGCAGTAGAGATCCCTGTGATTATTCCTTTGTTAAAGTGATTTATTTGTCTTTTATTTGTTGTTTTCAAAATTTCCATAGTTATGCCCAAGGCTATTGGATTATTTTGTAGGGCCACCTTTCCGCTTTCATATGTTTATCAATAAATGCATTTTGTTCAATTCTTGTTTGTTTCATTTGCTGTTTTTCGATTAAAATAAATTGGCAAACTTTCAAAAACTACAAAAAAAGAGCATTTCTTTCTCTTGCATTTTCCTTGAGCATTTAATAAAGTAAGCCTTCCAACATGCAGAACTATCCCAAACCATGTTGAATCCAACGACCCTGCTTTCACTCCTAACTTTGACTCGCCCATATATCAAGCCGAAGATGAGGGTGAGAAAGATTTCAAAGTCCCCAATGAACTAGAAAAATTGGTTGAGTATGAGTACACTGAGCTTCAACCGCATAAAGAACAGGTAGATTTGATTAATCTTGGCACTGATAAAGAAAAGAAAGAGGTTAAGATTGGTACAACACTTGGGGATGATGTCAAGCAGAGATTGGTCAAGCTTCTAGAGGAATATGTTGATGTGTTTGCATGGTCGTATCAAGATATGCCCGGTTTAGACACTAATATTGTTGTTCACAAGTTGCCACTTAATCCAGAGTGCTCGCCTATCAAGCAGAAACTTCGAAGAACAAGACCTGACATGGCTTTGAAGATTCGAGATGAGGTTAAGAAACAGCTTGACGCAGGTTTTCTAACAGTCACAAAGTATCCTAAATGGGTAGCCAACATTGTGCCAGTGCCTAAAAAGGACGGTAAAGTCAGAATGTGTGTAAACTACAGGGATTTGAAAAAAGCAAGCCCAAAAGACGATTTCCCTCTGCCGCATATTGATACACTTGTGGATAATACAGCCAGTTTTGCAGTTTTCTCTTTTATAGATGGTTTCTCCGGTTATAATCAGATCAAGATGGACCCTGCCGACAGAGAAAAGAATACATTTATTACTCCTTGGGGAACCTATTGCTACAAAGTTATTCCCTTCGGTTTGAAAAACGCAGGGGAAACATATCAAAGAGCTATAGTCGCTCCCTTTCATGACATGATGCATAAAGAGGTCGAAGTGTACGTTGATGATATGATTGCCAAGTCCCAAAATAAAGAGGACCATTTGGATCATTTGTTAAAGCTGTTTGAATAACTCAGGAAGTACCAGTTGAAATTGAATCCTGCTAAGTGTACCTTTTGTGTTAGATCTGGAAAGTTACTTGGTTTTATCATCAGCCAACGAGGAATTAAAGTAGACCCTGATAAAGTCCGAGCCATTCAGGATATGCCAGCTCCGCAAACTGAGACACAAGTCAGATGTTTTCTTGAACGCTTGAACTATATCTCCAGATTCATTTCCAATATGACTACTAACTGTTAGCCAATATTCAAGTTACTCTGTAAGGGTCAGGTTATTGACTAGAATTCTGATGGTCAAGAAGCATTTGAGAAGATCAAGGGTTATTTACAAGAACCTCCTATCTTGATTCCTTCTGTTCCAGGAACACCATTTTTCATGTATTTGACTGTTCTTGAGAAGTCTATGGGTTGTGTGTTGGGTCAACACGATGAGACTGGACGAAAAAGAATATGTCATCTACTACTTGAGCAAGAAGTTTACTGATTGTGAAAGCAGATATTCACTTTTGGAAAAGACTTGTTATGCGCTAGCATGGGCTGCTAGGCGTCTTAGACAATACATGATCTGTCACACTACTTTGTTGATCTCGAAAATGGATCCAATAAAGTATATTTTTGAAAAGCTTGCTCAGACTGGAAGACTTGCCCATTGGCATATGTTGTTATTCGAATACGACATCCAGTATGTGACTCAGAAAGCTATTAAAGGAAGTATCTTGTCAGATTATCTTGCAGACCAACCGGTTGAAGATTATGAGCCTTTAAAGTTTGACTTTCCTGACGAAGACATTATGTTAGTAAAGGATTATGAAGAGGCAGGTCCTAATGAAGGTCCCGAGCCAGGTTCCCATTGGAAGATGATGTTTGATGGTTCTTCTAATTACAATGGGCATGGCATAGGCGTTGTTCTGATGAATCCAGAAGGTGGCTATACCCCATTTACAACAAGGTTAGATTTTGAATGCACCAACAATATCGCCGAATATGAAGCATGCATTCTTGGCATTGAAGCAGCTATTGACCTTCGAATCAAAATTGTTGAAATGAGTGAAGATTTATCCATGTTAGCCTCAATGTGGAAATTCAGATTCGTCAATGATGTTACACTCATTCGAATTGAACACAAGACTGAGCCTGCCTACTGTCAGATGGTTGAAGAAGAAACTGATGACAAGCCATGGTTCCATGGCATTAAGAATTATCTACTAAAGCAAGAGTATCAAGCCGACACTACCAATCTTAACAAGAAGACTTTGAGGAGATTAGCATTCAAGTTCTTCCTCAAAAATGATGTGTTGTACAAGAGAAACCATGACATGGTTCTACTTAGATGTGTTGACAGACGTGAAGCAGACATGTTACTTCAAGAAATTCATGAAGGAACCTTTGGAACTCACACCAATGGATATGCTATGTCTAAGAAGATTTTGAGAGCTGGGTATTACTGGTTAACCATGGAATCTGATTGCATCCAATATGCCAGAAAATGCCATAAGTGCCAAATTTATGCCGACAAGGAGCACGTACCTCACTGCTGAATGTTTTATCATCACCGTGGCCTTTCTCAATGTGGGGCATTGACATGATTGGGGCAATTGAGCCTAAAGCTTCCAATAGTCACTGATTCATCTTAGTTTCCATCGACTACTTCACAAAATGGGTAGAAGCTGCTTCTTATGCCAACGTAACCAAGCAAGTGGTTGCCCGCTTCATCAAGAAAGAGATTATCTGCCGTTATGGAATTTCAAGCCGGATCATAATAGATAATGGGACCAACTTGAACAATAAAACCATGAAGGAGCTGTGTGAAAGTTTCAAGATTGCACACCACAATTCTTCTCCTTACCATCCTAAAATGAATGGAGTTGTTGAAGCTGCAAATAAAAACATCAAGAAAATCCTGCAAAAGATGGTAAAAACTTACAAAGATTGGCATGAAATGCTACCATTTGCCTTGCACGGATACAGAACTTCAGTGCGAACTTCAACAGGGGAAACCTTTTTCTCATTAGTGTATGAAATGGACGCAGCTCTCCCCATTGAAGTAGAGATACCGTCCTTGAGGGTATTGATGGAAACCAAGCTTGACGAAGCAGAATGGGTCCAAGACAGATTTAACCAGCTGAATCTCATAGACGAGAAGCGCATGACAGCAATGTGCCATGGTCAATTATACCTGAAAAGGATGAAGAGGGCCTTTGACAAGAAAGTCTGAATCCGAGAATTCCGTCAAGGAGAGCTTGTACTCAAAAAGATTTTGCCAATTCATAAAGACATGCGTGGGAAGTGGATGGCCAATTACGATGCCCATTTCTTGTAAAGACCGTTTTCTCAGGAGGATCATTAATTCTCAGAATGATGGATGGTGAAGAACTTGCACATCCTGTGAATTCTGATGCAGTCCAAAAATATTATGCCTAAAAGAACCCGCTAAGTTGAAAACCTGGAAAGGCGACTTAGGCAACAATGGGTATCCCGGTTGATCATAACCTATGAAGGAGATCCAGGCAAAAATAAGGGATGAAAAATAAAAAATAAGAATAGCTCGCTAAGCTGAAAACCCGAAAGGGCGGCTTAGGAAAAAATGAGCGTCCCGGTGGATTGAAAACCCGAAAGGGCGACCCAAAAAAAGTTAGGGAAAGAGGCATTTCACTGCATCAGATGACACCGATCATTGTAGAATATAAAATCAAATCCAATCCAACCGCTCTCGTCAGAAGCAGGATTCTGGGTAGTCTTAGTTATTAGGGACAGTAGGAGCCGTTGGATTCAATGTAACCTTTCCCTTTTGCCAATTTCAAAATGTAACACTCCATGGAGCTTTGCTGTTAGCAAGCTACCATCCTGAAATAAAATCAAACCTTTTGCTTATTCAATTTTTTCCATTTATGCTATCTCTATTTTCATTTTTGTTATGCAAAATGTTATTTGGTAATAATAATTTTGGAAGTGAAAAGTTTTCAAACTTAAAACTGTTTTGAAAACACTTGAAAAAGAATATAACGTTGCTTTGACTTGTGGAAGTATCTAAAGGGAATCATTGTTCCCCAGAAAGTCTTAATGTTGCAGAAGCACTTTTAAACCATCATTCAGCAAAATCCCCAGCAAAGCATAAGCTGATAACATTTTTGGACCAATCCGGTAATCTCCAGTGATTGTCAAGACTGCAGGGAATCTCCCCAGTATCCTTCAAGGGTACATATTTACTGATATTGAGGATCCACTCCTCAGTGGAATCATCTTTTACTCACTAAAGTTATCATACTATACTCCAGCAAGCTGCCTTAGCTCCACACTTCCGCGATGAACTGGATATTTATTTTATCCCCCAAAAGTTTCTAATCCCAAGAGGACTCTCCCTAGTGAACAGGTCTTCTTTGATAAGAAATTTAGTTTCATGATGGTAATCCTTCCAGTGAAGTCATGATATCACATCCCCAAGTGGAATATTCTTCTCCCCAGAGAACTCGGAACTTTGAAGCAAGATTTTGGTTCTGCCTATTTAATTTCTATCCATCTTTTGATAGATGTATCGGCGCAGAGGTCGCTGGGTATCCTCGTCGAGATGTGTATTTCATCTCCCGTTTACTCCTCCTTTTGTCTGCTTTGCAAGCATAAGCATAAGCATGTGCATAAGCATGACATACATACTTTCATTTTCATTTAGACATATGCATTAGCATCTGCATGTTTGATATCCTCGTTGTCTTTTGTCGTTTACTTTGGTTGTGGTTACTGCCAAGTAGTTGGGTTGGTCATTTCTCTCCAAGTAGAGTCGTCAACCCTAAGCATAAAATACCTATTATTTATAATTTCCCCATAGAGTTCAACCCTCGTGGATGATGGTTATTTCAGTTATCTTTTCCATGCTTGGATTAGATAAATCCCTATTTGAGTCCATTTCCTAACCCTCTTTAAGGGGAACTACGAATACTCTGATTCCATCCCCTACCCAGGATACGTAGGCACAAGATGTGATTTCTTGGCGAGTATACTTAGGACTAACTCCTTAGGCCTCCTTAACCTTTTAGCATACAGATAACAGATAGATACCAAATAACACATATAAAATAAGAGGTTCCTGTAGAGTACTACAGAAGCTTAGGATGCTAATACCTTCCTTAAGTTTAACCAACCCCCGAACCCTAGATCTTCCCGCATTGTGTTTACGATGCAAATTAGGTTTTTTCTTCTTTAATCTTTCTTCGGATAAATCAAAGACCAGTTGTGAATTCAAAGATTGTGATTCAAATTAATCAATAATTTGATATCCTATTCTCACCGTAACATCCACCATTTTGCCTTCTTAGCCTTTTCTAAGGAGTTCTCATTTCCTTTTGCATGAGAAGTAATATACATCTTCATGCCCCTTCTTGGCTCTTTGCTAAGGAGTTCTCCTTATCTTTTGCATAAGAAATCATCAATCATTTTTACCATTTTAGTACTCGTATGTATTGACTTTCAATGCTCGTCCGTGTTGACTTGACCTTTTTAGTACTCGTGTTTATTGACTTCCAACACTCGCCCGTGTTGACATAACCTTTTTCAGTACTCGTCTATATTGATTTTCAACACTCACCAATGTTGACATTACCTCGTAAGTACTCATCTGTATTGATTCTCAACACTCGTCTGTGTTGACACTCTCTTTTCAATACTCGTCTGTATTAATTTCCAATACTTGTCCGTGTTGACATAACCTATTTCAATACTTATCCATATTGATTTCCAACACTCTTCCATGTTGACATACCTTTTTCAGTACTCGTCTGTATTGATTTCTATTGCTTGTCTGTGTTGACATAACCTTTTAATACTCATTTGTATTGATTTCCAACATTCGTTCATGTTGACACTGTCTTTTCAGTACTCTTCTGTATTGGTTTCCAGCGCTCGTCCATGTTGACATTACCTTTTCAATACTCGTCTATATTGATTTCCAACACTCGTCCATGTTGACCTTACCTTTTAAGTACTCATCCATACTGATTCCCAACATTCACTCGTGCTAATATTACCTTTCAATACTCATCTGTGTTGACCTCCGACACTCGTATGTGTTAACCACTTTTCAACACTCGGCCATGTCGACCTTGTTTCTCCAACAAATATTTCAGCCAATCCCCAACGGATGAACCTACAAAAGTTTTTCTGTCATTCCATATCCCCAATAAACAAAATTCCCAATAATACCCTTATTTTCCTCTTATTACATCACTCCATTCTCAACAGACAAATTTTAGGTATTTTTGTATTTAATCATCTTTTACCTTGAATACTTGAAAACTATCAGCATTCATACATTTGGGTAAAAGATGATTAAATAGGGGTAACTGTCATTCCTCAAAATTTGCCTCACCTTTTCAATTTTTGTCTGGATTATTACTACATCCTTCTGCATGTATAATTCTCTTTTTTAACCATTCATTTAGATAAAATCATTCATTCATCTGCATATTCATGCTACAATCATATAGGTCTTTAATTCACAAGGGCATGATTTAAGTGCCATCATTTGATTCAAAGGTTTCTTATTTAATAAAAAAGGCATTAAAATGGGATTTGCAAGTTTGGTTTATTATGCATCTCTTACTTTTGGCTAGGTCCACAATAACTGGTAGCTAATCCCTCTTGGATCCTAACATTTCCCTATGACACATGTGGATTATTACAAGTCTACTAGGGGAGGTTGCCCTTTTATTGACCATTATCTGTTGAATGCCCTGCATGGTTTCTTTGTCTGGTTTTGTTCCAGAGTATTACAACTTAAAGCTTACAAGATTTAGGAATTCATTCAGATTCAATTCAAAATCAAATATTCAAATACAAAAGTTAAAATACCAGAGATTAAGAGACATTTGAATAAACCATGTGTTTTAAAAAGTACTACAGAGACATTATTATATATAGATAAATTACAACTAATTACGTGATATAGTCGATGTGGGACTATTCTATATACAAATATTCTTAACACTATATATATATATATATATATATATATATATATATATATATATATATATATATATATATATATATATATATATATATATATATATATATATATATATATATATATATATATATATATATATATATATATATATATATATATATATATATATATATATATATATATATATATATATATATATATATATATATATATATATATATATATATATATATATATATATATATATATATATATATATATATATATATATATATATATATATATATATATATATATATATATATATATATATATATATATATATATATATATATATATATATATATATATATATATATATATATATATATATATATATATATATATATATATATATTTACAAATATCAACACTCTCCCTTAAGCTTGAGCATATAACTCAAATGCACCAAGCTTGTTACATATATAGTTAGTTTAGGGCTTCGTAAGGATTTTGTAAACACATATGCTAATTGATCATTAGAGTTGACAAAGTTTGTAACGATGTATCCTGACTCGATCTTCTCTCTGACAAAGTGACAGTATATCTCAATATGTTTGGTCCTCTCATGGAAGACTGGATTTGAAGCAATGTGCAATGCAGCTTGATTATCAACAATAAGTGTCATTGGTCTTGCTTCTTCAAATTGAAGTTCCTTGAGCAACTGTTTTAACCAAATAAGCTCACATATTTCCATTGCCATGGCCCTATACTCTACCTTGACGCTTGATCTTGCAACTATATTTTGTTTCTTATTTTTCCAGGATATAAGGTTTCCTCCAACAAGTACACAATACCCAGAGGTGGATCATCTATCAATGGGTGACCCTGCCCAATCAGCATAGGAGTATCCAATCATCTGGTTATGTCTTTTATCCTCATACACAAGACCTTTTCTTGGAGCACATTTGATGTATCTCAGAATCCGGATAACAACATTCATGTGTTCCTGACAAGGGGAATTTAAGAACTGGCTTACCACACTGTCTGCAAAAGAAATGTCCAGACGAGTGGCTGTGAGATAAATCAACTTTCTAACCAATATCATATACCTTCATAAGTCAGATATAGGCTCCCCCTGATTGGATAATAGTTTAACACTTGGATCCATAGGAGTAGAGGAATCAGTTCCCAAGTGCCACTGCTTTGAAGAGCACATATTTCATCAATCATTGCTTGCCTCCACTAAAGTTGAGACAATGCTTCACTTGGAGTTTTAGGAATAGAAACAAAAGACAAAGAAGACAAACAAGTATACTGCAAAGGGGAAATACGATGATAACATAAATCAATTTAATATGGAGAAGGATTTCGTGTTTGACGTATACCTTTTCGAAGGGCAATCAGAAGATCATTCCCTAACTGGCACGACTCACAATGTAAATTGGATACCTTCAATAAATTTGACACCAACTTATGTAATTTAGAAAGACTAGGATGACCTAACTGAGCATGGATAGTGAGTGGAGAATCTTTGGCTGAGCATGTTTGAGAAGACAATGAGAGGTAGTAAAGGCCTTGAGACTCATATCCGACGCCAATCGTCTTTCTAATCCTGTAAGGTAACATTATTGTTAGTGAAGGTGATATTACAATCAAGAGAACGAGTTAAATGAATGACTGAAAGTAAATTAAATGGACAACTAGGTACATAAAGGACAGAAGTAACATATAGAGAAGGTAGAATTTGAACAGTACCAATCCTTTCGGATCGGGTTTGAGAACCATTGGCAGAAGTTATAGTAGGTAAGAAATCAGAGGTAGAAAGGGAAGAGAACAAACTTTTATTACCAGTAACATAATCAGACGCACCAGAATCAAGTACCCAAGGTCGAAGAGGAGATGATTGAGAGAGGCAAACAGATGAATTACCAGTGTGTGCTACTGTAGTAGTAGAATCTGAGTGATGATCATTCTGATACCACCTGAGGAAATCATCGTAGTTTGGCGTAAAGTTCTGAGGAGTAGCCATGAGTATTTGAAGAGAGAAAATATCACAAGATCGGTCGTCGGACGTGCTGTCACGTGTGTCGCTACTGTGAAAAACGAGGCCGGCAAGACAGAAGAGTCGCCACCGTGCGTTATTTATCCCAAATGAGGGAAAGGAAACGCTCAGAGAAAACCTCACGAAAAGGGAAAGGAATGGTCATCGCAACCAAGTCCTGGATTCGGGAGTCGGTTACGCAAGGGGAAGGTATTAGCACCCCTCACGTCCATTGTACTCAATAGGATCCACGCTTGTTGTTTAACGGAAAAGGGTGTGTTTATCTATCTACGCTAAAGGCTAGTTTGAAAGCAAAAGAAAAGAAAAGTGACTCAGCAAAGCGTCACGCTCTATGCCTACGTATTCCCGTCTGGAACGAGAAATAAGAGTCAACGTAGTTCGCCTAACTACGGGTTACGGGGAAGGTTGCTCGCCGAGATATTGCATCTCGTGCCTACGTACTTTCACACGGCACGAAAGATCAGAGCAAACGTAGTTCGGGCTACGGAAAACACAAGTTTGTTTAGCTGTTTTTTTATCCAAGTAAAGTTAACAGACAGTTCCAACAGTTGGTGTTTGCAGCTCGACCTTTGGAGACTTAGGCATTACTGTTTGCGGTAGAACTGAAAGTTAACAGAACTCTCCTTTAAGAAAAGGGTTTTCCTGATTTAAGAAGTCCAAGAGGACAAAAAGGATTTGACGTTTGTTTTTTAAGTCTTTTACGGAAGAAGTGAATTGAGTTCTGTTTGTAACTCGTGTTGCACTAAAGACTTGGACTTTAGAGTGAATGCGTTGCATGTCACCCAAATGGTACCACACTAAACACTCGAGTTATGTGAGGGAAACCCTCCCACAACTCTTTCTCAAGTAGCATAAGGCTCGTAACGCACAACACGTCTTAACCTTTAATGCAGACAAGCAAGGGGGGAAGCTCAACCCTTAGGATGCTATTAGGCCTATGATCATCTACATGAAGCCTATTACTAATGCAACAATCCAATCAAGTCACATCAATACATCAAAGCAATCCAGCAAAACAGACAGTCAAGAAAGCAAAACAACAGCTTTACAGCAAAGCCACTCTCTGACAGCAATCCCGCCTACAGTCCGTAACAGTTCTTCAAGTACACATCATATTCAAGGGAAGGAATATAATGCTCCATCTTCATGCTTTAACAATGCTCCAACAAGGAAAGGAATCAACAAGATGAAGGTATAATGATGGGAAGCATGATGTATACCAAAGGTATCCATCATGGCACTCAACCATGCATCCATGAAAAGTATCCTCAAAAGTTCTACTCATCATGACATGCCATACATCCCTCCAAAGGAGAGATGGGCTTTCATGTGAGGACGTTGCATCATAGGATAGGATGGAAGGCAAGTGAAGCCAACCATATTTATTTGAAGAAAGAAAGCAAACTAAAGTTCTTCCTAATCCCTAGTAGAATAAGCTACAAGAAAGCTATCAAAGGGAACTCAAAACTCCAAATTAAATCAATACAATCAATCAAACAGAGGTTTATCATGTATAAAGCATCATCCAAAAGGAAAGGGAAAATTATCTCAAGCTAAAAGTCATCAATGAAATTAATCAAAGGGAAAGGCTATGTTAGAAGCATGTTAAGACTAGTCTAAGTATTAATTCAAATTAAAATACAAAAACTACTTCTAAAATCCTATAAATTTTTCTAAGGGATCCTACATGTGCTAGGTATTTATAGTAGAAAAATCATAGCCTAAAACTATGCTTAAAGGTACTAAAGTAATCACACACCAAAAGTGGTCAAAAGGGAAATCAAGTGGGGAAGCCTCTAAAGATCTAGTTCAAAACAGAACATAAAGCTACCTAAAAAATACCCTAAAAAATTCTGGGAGTTCCTTAATATGTCTATAACGAACCAGCAAAGAATTAAGCCCAAATTCTATACCAAACTCCAGAACAAAAATCAGCAAGAAACTATGCAGTTTTTTTGGCATTTTATTATCCAACTAAAGGAGAAAAACAAAATCAAATTGAAAATTAAACAAAACTAAAATCCAATTGCACACCAGATTTATAGACATGATAAGGATCATCCCAGAATTTTCTCATATTTTTCTAAACATTTTTGCTATTTTTTAGGAATTAAAATCAAACAGCACACAAAACAGAATTTTAATGCAACAATCAAATGGTTAAATTAAATCGGAAAACCAACCTACGGATCGGATATTTGATCCGGTGATCATTCATGAAGTGAATATGCAAAGATCCGAACAAGATTAGATGGAAAACTTCAAGATCCACAATAATTCTTGCAAGAAGATGAAGATCGAACACTTCGAATCCGAATTGCTCCGAATAAGTGCTTCCAACTTACGCTCCAATATCCAACTTCAATTTGAACGAAAATTGATTACGAAACTTGATCCGATAATGATGATGAGTGGAGGTTTATGCTCAAGATTCCATTTATTTCAATGAAAAATCAATGGATCCGATGATGAGGAGCTATGGATGAGGGTTTGGAGAATGAGGAAATTGAGAGAATTGAGAGAGTGAGAGAATTTTTTAAAATGAAAAATAAAAATTGTAAGGATTCCCCCTTTTTGGTTTGGAGTAGATCACTTAAATACTCCTTAGGCTTAGATCCCAAGGTAAGGTTTGGACTTTGGCTTGTGAAAATTGGTTTGGAGCTTAATGGTATGATTTTGGGTATGTAACCTCCTTTTGAAGCAATCCATAAAATGACCATTAAATATGACTCAAATTAAAATTCTAACAATGCCATTGTATTTAGAATGTCATTTGCAATCAAAATATGTACCAATTTTCCATTGTTTGAACCATTGTGAATTATTTTGGATTAAAAGGAGACCTTGCTTGTGCATTATGAATGATTTTGGATATGTAGCTTATTCTTGAAGTAACAAACTAAAGCACCATGAAATAGACCTCAAATGAAAAATCTAATATTTCCAATGTGTTTAGAATTATTTATCCACTCGAAATGTGTCCTTACTTGGTCTTGTTTGAGCACATAGAATTTATTTTGAATTTTTCAAGTTTAGTGCCTTTTAATTCCCCTTTTTCAAGCCTCCATGAACCAAATCTTGTTCTAGGCCAAATAAAAGTCTCATGAACACATGGTTGATCTAAAAATCCCATTTTGAGAAACTTTAATGTTGGACAAAACTTCATTTGAAGAGTGCAAGATGGAGAAATTGACCTATAATCCAAAATGACCTATAATCCCACTTTCCCAAAATACCCCTGGCTTGCAAAGCTCATAACTTGAGTTCTAAAAATCATAATGAGTACTTCTAGGACTTTTTGGAAAGCTAAGATCATGAGGAACAACTTTCATGTTTATCAACAGGTCATGTGAAACTTACTTCTAGGTCAAAAGTAGCTTGGAAGTTAGTTGACTTTCACAGACAAATTTCAGATGCATCTGAGGACCTGTAACTTGTCTGGCTCATAACTTGAGTTCTACAAATCATATGGATGACTTATAGTACTAAAATTAAAGGTATGAACATCCTCTACAAGTCTCATGTTTGGCCCAAAGTCATATGAGACTTGTATCCTGACTTACATGGCTTTGAAGTTTGGCACTAAGTAGGGGATTTTACCCTAGGAGCCCTAACTTAGCAACTTCAACCACTCTTGATTCTTCTTGATTTGTTCTTAAAACAACATCTCACATGCTTAAACACATCATTTCATGAATACCATGACCTAGAAGTAGGCTTTGACTTTCCTCAATTTGCACATTGGACCTAGGGTTAACCAGATGAAACCCTAGTGACACCAACTTCCACTGTGGCTCTTGCACTTGCTACAAAAACTTGTTTGAGCTCTACTATGACCCTCTAGGCACTCCATTAGCTCTATCCACATATTATACCCACAATCAAGGCTTCACAAACGTCTGATGACCTTCAAATGGCTCTTCAGGTTAGGAGATAACATCATACAAGCAGCTGAACTTCTCAAGGACACAACCCACTGACTGATGACCTTGGTAACTTCTTAAGCTTGAATAAAAACTATGGCTAGGCTTCTCTTGACATGTATCACACTTAATCCCCTGCTAAATGAAGGATTTTATGCTATGAAAATGCTAGAACAATGCTATGCTATGCAGTGAAACATAAACCAAGTGATAAAAAGGTTGGGCAAATTTTGGGGTGCAACAACTGCCTCTATTCAAGCGGCTTGGATCCGACTGGATGAAAAGCGAACGAATTTCAAACACTCGAGGTAGAAGACGGTTGAATACCAAATAACCCGGAAATTTGCCAACCGCAGAAATAACCTGCACAACAAAAACTGCTTGGGAAGCAATATCTAGAAAAATCGAGTCCGGTTGTCACAGCGACAACTGATCAATCATCTTGACAAAGAACATATGATTCAACCATCAGCCACCTGCGTGACACCACAGACACTGAATCAACAAACTAGGTTAACACCATCAATCCTCCCGAAATATGTCACAATAAACGACACCGTCCAAAGACCATATCTAAATATCATTCTCGACCTTCCATTTCCGAAGAAGCAGGCAAAACACTAAATAAAAGCGCAAACTGTCGAACCATCACGTCAACCGTTGAACCATCACATCAACCTTCCATTTCCGAAGAAAAGGGAAAAACACTAAACAAAAGCGCGAGCCGTTGAACCATCACATCAACCGTTGAACCATCACGTCAACCTTCCATTTCCGAAGAAAAGGGCAAAACACTAAACAAAAGTGTGAGCCGTTGAACCATCACGTCAACCAAAGCACGAACTCAAAGTGTGAACTGTCGAACCATCACGTCGACCGTTGAACCATCACGTCAACCTTCCATTTCCGAAGAAGCAGGGAAAGCACTAAATAAAAGCACGAGTCGTTGAACCATCACGTCAACCAAAGCACGAACTCAAAGTGCGAACTGTCGAACCATCACGTCGACCGTTGAACCATCACGTCAACCTTCCATTTCCGAAGAAGCGGGAAAAGCACTAAATAAAAGCGTGAGTCATTTAACCATCACGTCAACCAAAGCACGAACTCAAAGTGTGAACTATCGAACCATCACGTTGACCGTTGAACCATCACGTCAACCTTCCATTTCCGAAGAAGCGGGCAAAGCACTAAATAAAAGCGCGAACCCGAAGACTTGAACCAACAACTCTGCGGGGAAATTCTGACGACGACCATCAGACACCTATTTCGACAACAGGTAACAACTTCAAGATCTTCAATACTGACGTAACAACAACCTAAAGAAAGTTCCACTGGGGAATAAGAGAAACTTAACCAAGCAACTCTGATAGGGAAAAAATCTATTGGGGAAATCACGGGTGATAACTCCAAAAGTCTGAACCACGAAATCTTTTAATGCTAACGTGACAGCAACCTGAGAAGAACTCCGCTGGGGGAGAAGAGAAACTTAACCAAGCAACTCTGATAGGGGAGCATATGACAGGGCGAACACTATCATCGCGTATCTCGCGCCACAAATTTGAACATCTGGACACCTTCCTGAACAAGAACTTCAATTACCTGCAGGGAAAAACACCTGAAAACAAAGAGGTAACCAACCTGGCTTATGTTTCAAAATGCATATGTTTGACAATGGTGTAATGCTCCATACAGCATGGAAATGCTACGCTTTTTGGTAGATGCAAATATGATGATATATGCAAATGCAAAGAGGTGCTCCAACAAAATAAATGCTGAAGACAAGACCAAATCTGCTGGGGATAACCGGGTATCATAGACATATTCCAGCAAAATAAATGCTGGAAAGGTGGAACCGACTCCGCTGGGGATAACCATCCTGCTGGGGAATGGCTCACAAGCTCGAAATTACGAACTCTGCTGAGGATGATCATCCTATCGGAGGAAAAACAACCTGCTGGAAGACAGAAAGGACGGTCCTGAGCGGGGATACTCCTTTCAAACCACTAACCACCTGATCATGCTCTATGGGGATTAACTATGCTGGGGACACTCAACTGGGAATTGATCTGTGTACTCTGATTGTACTGTGCGGGGAATCTCTGGGGAGTAAATATGCTCATAACCAACCACAAGGAATGCACACTTCGCTGGGTATATCAATCTCGCCTTGCTGGGGATGACTTTATCCTACCGAATAAGTTAATCTTGAATTGCTGAGGATAATTTGATCCTGCTCCGATGCAATCCCAACTCTCTGGGGATAAAAATTCTGACTTCCGTCTGCCGGGAATGAAAAGCAAATTCCGCCTGCTGGGAGGAAAAGGTTTCACATAGCGCCTGCTCCTACGTTAAGGTACTCTGGCTAGGGAACACGATCCCTTAGATATCTACTGCAAAGGCAACGACGTGCCCTAGTTCAAACACTTCAACTTGAAAAGGCAAAACCTGCCATGAACCGCCTTCGAGATGGCTTGCCCCTGATTAACTGATTCGAGGTAGTGCCCCTAACTGTGAGAGATTTGTCGAATCTTGACCTGATTGCCCCAGATGGATGACTTCACTGGGGATCATTTGATATAGCTAGCCCCGACTCAAATGAGTATTTGGCGTTCTGCATTCTATCCTGATCAAACTTTCCACTGTGGAAACTTCCCTACTGTCAAGCGCTTACTCGCAAGTAAAACAAGTTGCTCTGCATAAAAGATATATTAAATGCAATGCGTATGACAGTTTTTTTTCAAAACCCAATCCTGTTCACTGGAGAAAAAGTTTATGACATATAATAAACAAATCAACTATCAAAATGTCAAAATTAATACAGCACTGTAAGAGGAATCCTTTTAGGAGTCAGTTTCGATGCGATCTTTACCGAAGTATGCTCTCAAACTAAACTCGTTTTAATTAGGACTTTTTCAGGTTGTAACGTGGTCAGGTTCACGGTTAACAAGAAAGGATATAAGGCTCGAAATTCTTTTTAACCCACCCATTCTCCTTGATGTTCTTCGATCCTATATTCAGCTAATTCGACCTTAGCGCTCACCTTTCAAAGGTTGTATAGGAGTAGTGACAGTTCAGGAAACCACCTATTTTGGGAGTGACATTCATTCACTTTTCGTCTTTCGGGACCTGGAGTCACACGACTTGTGTTTTAGAGGATTTTTCTTTTGCAATCCTTTTGCTTTTCGGTTCTTTTCATTTTTCCCTAACTTTTGCCTGGACTAATTCCTTTGAATTTTCGATTTTAAAGTCCAGCGGGATACCCTCATTTTTGCCTAATTCGTTTGTTTTCAAGATTCGACTCAGCGGGCTTTTCCTTTTTTGCTTCTTTTTTTCGAACGAGTCGTGTGACACTGGTTGTCTGACTCTTTGGGGAATAATGTGACTGTTTCACTCTTGACATTTAACCATTGTGGTTTTTTTAGGCACGAACTCTAGCGGTGTGATTGATCCTCGAACGGACACTCCTTTTGCAATTTGGACGCTCGGTTAAATTAGCTAACACCTACCCTGCCCTAGGTTAAGATTGAGGGTTTTTCGTCTTCAGAAAGAACTCCTACTACTGGGCTCAAAGGGGTTGACAAGGGATTATCTTCCTTATATCTCTGGTGTTTAGGGATTTGAAACAATGCCTGTATATCGTCAACAGGTTTTTCTATCCAAAAGCATACAATCGGAAGCTTACACGTCTTTCGATTTCGTCATCCTCCCCAGATTCCACTTAAACAAGCGTTTGAAAATAAAAGAAAGCAATAGAGTGAACACGAATGGATTAGTTCAAAACATGCATATTTATTTCATTATCAATATCAATGGAAAAACAACAAGTTCTATAAGCGAAAATTGCACATGGACAGGGAAGAAATTACAAATGCAAAGAAATAACAGGATAAAATGAAAATTGCCAGCTTTTTGGAACTGGGCTTCTTGTATTTCGATTTGTTTGCAAATCAACCATCAATTATTGGAGGTAGCCTTATGCTGTCCTGATCTGCTTTCAGCGGCCCAACCAAACTATAGAGCCCCTCATCGTCAATCAGACTCCAGCTTGTCCGTGGTTTGGCATCGGATGTTGCACAATATTGGGTCCTTCCGTACCGAAATTAATGGTTGTACTATCAATTAAATCCTGCACCTTGTGCTTGAAAGCTTGACAATTTTCAATGTTATGACCAAGAGCCCCAGAGTGGAATTCACATTGTTCATTGGCGTCGTACCCATATGGATGTGTGCCCGTTGGCGGGGCCAATGTCCTCTTTTCAACCAACTGTAACCGTAGCAAAGTCTGAAGAAGTTCAGCGTATGAAACTGGAGGCACATCAAATATCCTTTTCGGCCTTTGATTCTGAACTCTTCGCTGATTAGTATTCTGTTGCCTCTGCTGCTGCTGCGGTTGTTGCTGTTGTTGTTGTTGTTATGGCCCAGGAATCGTCACACTTGTAACTTGATGCTGCATACGCCAGTTTTGACTCCTATTCTTCTTCCGAGCACTATACATTGAGTTAGTGTCTCCTTGCTTTTTCCCTTTAAAAGCCTTCTTACCACCTCCAGCTGAGGTCGATTCACCATCCTGAATCTTACCGATCTTAATACCATTCTCAATACGCTCACCCATTAGAATCAAGTCAGAGAAATTACTCATCGAACAGTTGAGAAGTTTGTCGTAATACAGCCCAAAAAACGTACCCACGAAGATATCTATCAATTCCCTTTCCACCATGGGTGAGTGCACCCTCAGCCAGCTCACGCCATCTCTGGGCGTATTCTTTGAAACTTTCACCAGTCTTCTGAGAAAGATTCTGCAACTGAACCCTATTCGGGGCAAGATCACTGTTGTATTGGTAGTGTCTCACGAAAGCTTCTGCCAGCTCTTTCTAGCTTCCAACTTGAGTAGGTTCTAGTCCCATGTACCATTCCAATGACGGCCCAGACAGACTATCCTGAAAGAAGTGCATTAACATCTTTTCATCGTTGGAGTAAGCAGACATTCTTCTGTAATAAGATCGTACGTGCACCCTGAGACACGTGTCTCCCTTATATTTATCAAATGCAGGAGCCTTAAACTTGAGTGGCACCCTTATCCCAGGAACCAATCCCATGTTCGCCATATCCAATCCTACAGAATTCTGGTTGGCCATCCCCTTCATCTGCTCTTCTAGCATCTTGATCCTGCGATCATTTTCAGTAGGCCTCTCTAGCCTTTTGCCCTGTCCAGAAAAAGCATCTTCTTGGCGATCTTCACCCCAATAAGGACCCTCATTGTCGTACCCAACGTACGCAGCATTGCGACCATAACCATTCTAATTGAACTTGGGGTCATACCCTATGTTAACAAAACCCTGATTAGCAGCAGCTGGCCCGAAGCCAGTATTGTAGGCACCCATTCAGTAACCATTGTTACTCACAGTTCCGAAACCCTGATTACCAAATCCAGCATTGGCACCACCAGCATTACCAAAGCCCATGTTCACACCAGCAAAGCCCGTATTGCCGTTGACCATATTCACACCGGTATTCCCAGCACCAGTGTTGAAACCAGCGTTACCATTGCCAACAAAATTCCCATTGGTTTCCAAGTTACCATTCACATTACCAGCATTCCCGTTACTAGCCACGGGACCATTCTCTCCAGCATTGAGACCGACCACTGGTAGAGCATTAGCACCTTGAGAAGTTTCAACACGAGGGGAATTAGCAGCAGTACCCCTATGTGGCACACCGTTGCCATCAGCTTGGGCAATCAGAGGCTGCACGAGACTCTGGAGCTGTTCTTGGCCTTTAGCCACGGTCTCTATCACCTGCATAAACTGAGCCATGCGGTCACGCATCTCCTGCATCTCTGCCTGCATCTGGTCCATGACTTTCTTACAGTTGCTTCTGGTTGAATAACGATGAGTTCGGTGTTCGAAAATCCTGAAATAACCTGAACAGAGATGCAGGAGATAAGATAAGCAATTCAAAGGTACCTGGAATGCAAAATGGATATGCAAATGCAAACATGTACATATGCAACAGGTTAATTCCCCCCCCCCCCCCCCCCCCGATTCTAGTCCCAAGGAAGAAGCCATAACAACAATGGAGCCCATACAGACAAGCAATCGAATCGGAAATCCTCATATATAATCAATGAGCCAAATAGGCAGCGCACAGAATACAACTGAGTACAGAACTGAGAAGACCTCGGCCAACAAGCCTGGCGATGGTCAAATACAAGCAATATAACAAGGTACATAGGGAAATATCAAAGCTAGTCAAGACGGATGACGAGCCCGGAAATCCTCCAATAATCTCAACGTCTCAGGATGGCCTGGTTTGGAGAATAGTCCCTGTATAAGCAACTTCTGCTGGACAATAGTGGACTGCAAACTCCTAGCATCCTCTTCACAAGTTCCCTCACCGAAACATGTGTCGAGCTTACACCTCTTGAAATTAGCCTGCAGCTTACAACTCTTCAGCTCTTTAACAGTATCGCTCAATCTGTACTCAGCATTCCACCTAAGCGATGACTCCTCTACAATCTTTGCTTCCTTGGCGTTAAGTTGCGTCTTCAACTTGGAAATCTGTAGCTTCAGCTTGTCCTCTCGCTCCTTGCGGCCAGTAAGCGTGGCATTCCACAATGATTCCCATTTGGAGATTTGCATATACGCTTTGTCTAAACTTTCTTTCTTAGTAGCCAGCACACTACTAACAACCTTCATGTCTAGACCCAGTTGCTCTTTCTTGTTGATCTCTACAGTCAATTCTGTTCCCATCCTGTTCACTACCTCTATCTGCCTTCTCAAAGCGTAGGTAGCCTCAGTCTTCTCATGTCGGAGTTGGAAGATTTCTTTCTCTAGCTCTTCGTTTGCTTTTCGCAATTCTTCTTTTTCAACCAAGAGCTTATTGTACTTCTCAATCTCCACAGTAGTGGGTTCTTCAATCACTGGAGGATATAAAGGTTCTGTAGCAGGAAACAACATCAAAGACTTTTCAACTCTTTCATGGATCCAGAGCCTATAAGGATTATAAGCTCGACTGTTGCTTTTGCCAAGCAAGGCTTTTCCTCTTCTATGAACATTACCCCAAGCATGCTTCAACCTAACCAGGATGTCTGATTCCAATAAGCCTGTGAGATACAGAGATTCCTGTATCCCGTCTTCAGTAGGAGGACCATTCAGCGCGTAACCAAACTGTCTCACAAGCAAAGCAGGGTTATAGTGATACAACCTTTTCATCCAATTAGCGGGACGTTTGGAAAACCACTGCAACTATAGATAATGTCAGCCCCCAGCATACTCCAGTCAGCCCATACAATATTCTCAGCAGATAAACCCATTAATCTAGAAGACCACTCTACAGTACTGGCAATATCAACAAATGGTCCTGTCTTCGGAAGGTGACTGGAGAACCATCTGTACAATATAGGCACACAACAAGAGACGTTCGTACCTCTATGTTTCTCATTCTTGTAGTGGATAGAATGATAAACGTCTCCCAGTAGAGTAGGCACTGGATTTTTCGAAGCGAGAATGAAGAAGGCATCTGAGTCCACAAAATCCGGCAAGTTGGGAAACAAGATGATCCCATAGATGCATACAGCCAAGATATCATTGAATACAATCCAACACCCGTCTTTCGCACACTAAACAACCTTATCAACCAAGAAGGACAAATGAAACCCATATGCTCCAAGAATGATAAACGTCTCCCAGTAGAGTAGGCACTGGATTTTTCGAAGCGAGAATGAAGAAGGCATCTGAGTCCACAAAATCCGGCAAGTTGGGAAACAAGATGATCCCATAGATGCATACAGCCAAGATATCATTGAATACAATCCAACACCCGTCTTTCGCACACTGAACAACCTTATCAACCAAGAAGGACAAATGAAACCCATATGCTCCATTAAGCTTGACCAAATTCCCTGAAAATTCAGAAGTATCCATACTGACAATCTCAGTAAGCTTAGCCAGATCAGGCTCAACATCATCGTGAACAAACGGCATCTGGTTCAACACCCGGACTCCCAGCAGAGCAGAGAATTCCTCCAAAGTAGGTGCCAAAACATAGTCAGGAAACATAAAGCATCTCAAATGAGGCTCATAGAACTGCATCAATGCATAAAGTCCATTCAACTCAAATACAAAAGGCTTGCACACCAGACTAAGCAGTTTTCCATACGACTCTCTGAATTCAGCCCTTACTTTCTGATCAGCCAGAGTAACCAACTTCAATAGAGCACTGATATCAGGAGAAGGCAACTTGTAAGCAATTGTCTTCTTGAGGGACTCCATGTCAGGCAATAAGAGAACACTAGAATCTGAGGGGAAATCACACCTGAAACACAAATACATGTTAATGAGATGCATACATGAAAATGCAAATGTATATGCAAACAGAGGATCAAATGTGTGCTGTGCTGTAGCAATAATAATCAGAAGCCTGTTGTTCTGTAGCTTGAGAATAACCAGAGCTTCGCCTCAGAAATACCAATCACAAAAGGAACCTTTGTACTACAATCACACTGACAAAGAAGAACCTGGTAATCTGGAGATTATGGTTTCCTGCAAACCCCCATCCCACTCACAGGTATGGACTTAACCCGCCGACGAGGTATGGCATCCTATGCGTTCATCAGCGTCACAGACTTTCAAGAGCGACGATACGATACCCAGAAGGTGTGGCATCATCCCTTGAAGCGGCCTCACTTAGCTGAATCCCAAATGATCGGTCCCCAGAGTCGACAATCTTCGGGTCAGACAACTTGTCGAGCCCAAAGGGCTAGGCAAGAAGCATCAAAGAGAATCTCGTCCGAGCGCGGATTTTGTAACAAGCTGGTGCATGCAAAGGATGCAGGCTTTACCACTAATCTCCACTTCTAAGTCTATGAGCATACTCAAGCCCAGGTCCGACTTATCTCTCAAAGTAACACCCTTTCCCCAGCACAACAACAATAATATAGTGCGGAAAGTAAATACAGAAAGATAAAGCACATATATATATATATATAACACCCAAGAAAAACAAGCAAGCGCTAGGATTGACTCGCATAGGGAACCGTTGGAGTTCCCCAACAAAGTCGCCAGCTGTCGCTACTGTGAAAAACGAGGTCGGCAAGACAGAAGAGTCACCACCGTGCGTTATTTATCCCAAAGGAGGGAAAGGAAACGCTAAGAGAAAACCTCACGAAAAGGGAAAGGAATGGTCATCGCAACCAAGTCCTGGATTCTGGAGTCGGTTACGCAAGGGGAAGGTATTAGCACCCCTCACGTCCATCGTAATCGATGGGATCCACGCTTGTTGTTTAACGGAAAAGGGTGTGTTTATCTATCTACGCTAAAGGCTGGTTTGAAAGAAAAAGAAAAGAAAAGTGACTCGGCAAAGCGCCGCACTCTATGCCTACGTATTCCCGTCTGGAACAAGAAATCAGAGTCAACGTAGTTCGCCTAACTACGGGTTACGGGGAAGGTTGCTCGCTGAGATATTGCATCTCATGCCTACGTACTTTCACACGGCGCAAAAGATCAGAGCAAACGTAGTTCGGGCTACGAAGAACACAAGTTTGTTCAACTGTTTTTTATCCAAGTAAAGTTAACAGACAGTTCCAATAGTTGGTGTTTGCAGCTCGACCTTTGGAGACTTAGGCATTACTGTTTGCGGTAGAACTGAAAGTTAACAGAACTCTCCTTTAAGAAAAGGGTTTTCCTGATTTAAGAAGTCCAAGAGGACAAAAAGGATTTGACGTTTGTTTTTTAAGTCTTTTACGGAAGAAGTGAATTGAGTTCTGTTTGTAACTCGTGTTGCACTAATGACTTGGACTTGAGAGTGAATGCGTCGCATGTCACCCAAAGGGTACCACACTAAACACTCGAGTTATGTGAGGGAAACCCTCCTACAATTCTTTCTCAAGTAGCATAAGGCTAGTAACGCACAACACGTGTTAACCTTTATTAAGTGTTTTAACTGTATTTGAAGATGAGAAGAGAAACAGACTCTCTACAGGGAAACTGACTCGATCCTACAGTTATCATGCAATATTCGTCCTACGGTTGTGGTTAAAAGGGAAAATAACTAATGTTATCATGCATGGTTAGAATCCTAATGTTTGTCATAACTTCTCTTGAATAGGAGAAGTCAGAGTTCCTAGGGGAACATGGCAATGGAAACAACAGTAAACAGAAAAACTGTACAAGAAAGATTACTGTAAACAAATTACTGTAAATAAAATGCATGCAATGCATCACACAAGTAGAAGGAGCCAAGCTCAACTTCTAAACAAGCAAGGCACAAAGGGCACAAACCACACAGGCAAGGGAGAAGCTCAACCAAATACCAGCAAGCAAAGCCACACAGTAAAAATACAAGTAGAGGGAGAAACTCAACCTCTAATGCAGACAAGCAAGGGGAGAAGCTAAACCCTTAGGATGCTCTTAGGCCTATGATCATCTACATGAAGCCTATTACTAATGCAACAATCCAATCAAGTCACATCAATACATCAAAGCAATCCAGCAAAGCAGACAGTCAAGAAAGCAAAACAACAGCTTCACAGCAAAGCCACTCTCTGACAGCAATCCCGCCTACAGTCCGTAACCGTTCTTCAAGTCCACATCATCTTCAAGGGAAGAAATATAATGCTCCATGTTCATGCTTTAACAATGCTCCAACAAGGAAAGGAATCAACAAGATGAAGGTATGATGATGGGAAGCATGATGTATACCAAAGGTATCCATCATGGCACTCAACCATGCATCCATGAAAAGTATCCTCAAAAGTTCTACTCATCATGACATGCCATACATCCCTCCAAAGGATAGATGAGCTTTCATGTGAGGACTTTGCATCATAGGATAGGATGGAAGGCAAGTGAAGCCAACCATATTTATTTGAAGAAAGAAAGCAAACTAAAGCTCTTCCTAATCCCTAGTAGAATAAGCTACAAGAAAGCTATCAAAGGGAACTCAAAACTCCAAATTAAATCAACATAATCAATCAAACAGAGGTTTATCATGTATAAAGCATCATCCAAAAGGAAAGGGGAAATTATCTCAAGCTAAAAGTCATCAATAAAATTAATCAAAGGGAAAGGCTATGTTAGAAGCATGTTAAGACTAGTCTAAGTATTAATTCAAATTAAAATACTAAAACTACTTCTAAAATCCTATAAATTTTTCTAAGGTATCCTACATGTGCTAGATATCTATAGTAGAAAAACCAGAGCCTAAAACTATGCTTAAAGGCACTAAAGAAATCACACACCAAAAGTGGTCAAAAGGGAAATCAAGTGGGGAATCCTCTAAAGATCTAGTTCAAAATAGAACCTAAAGCTACCTAAAAAATACCCTAAAAAATTCTGGGAGTTCCTTAATATGTCTATAACAAACCAGCAAAGAATTAAGGCCAAAGTCTATACCAAACTCCAGAACAAAAATTGGCAAGAAACTATGCAGTTTTTTGGTATTTTATTATCCAACTAAAGGAGAAAAACGAAATCAAATTGAAAATTAAACGAAACTAAAATCCAATTACACACCAGAATTATAGACATGATAAGGATCATCCTAGAATTTTCTCATATTTTTCTAAACATTTTTGCTATTTTTTAGGAATTAAAATCAAACAGCACACAAAACAGAATTTTAATGCAACAATCAAATGGTTAAATTAAATCGGAAAACCAACCTACGGATCGGAGATTTGATCCGGTGATCATTGATCAAGTGAATTTGCAAAGATCCGAACAAGATTAGACGGAAAACTTCAAGATCCACAATAATTCTTGCAAGAAGATGAAGATCGAACACTTCGAATCCGAATTGCTCCGAATAAGTGCTTCCAACTTACGCTCCAATATCCAACTTCAATTTGCACGAAAATTGATTACGAAACTTGATCCGATAATGATGATGAGTGGAGGTTTATGCTCAAGATTCCATTGATTTCAATGAAAAATCAATGGATCCGATGATGAGGAGCTATGGGTGAGGGTTTGGAGAATGAGGAAATTGAGAGAATTGAGAGAGTGAGAGAATTCTTGAAAATGAAAAATGAAAATTGTGAGGATTCCCCCTTTTTGGTTTTGAGTAGATCACTTAAATACTCCTTAGACTTGGATCCCAAGGTAAGGTTTGGACTTTGCCTTGTGAAAATTGGTTTGGAGCTTAATGGTATGATTTTGGGTATGTAACCTCCTTTTGAAGCAATCCATAAAATGACCATTAAATATGACTCAAATTGAAATTCTAACAACGCCATTGTGTTTAGAATGTCATTTGCAATCAAAATATGTACCAATTTTCCATTGTTTGAACCATTGTGAATTATTTTGGATTAAAAGGAGACCTTGCTTGTGCATTATGAATGATTTTGGATATGTAGCTTATTCTTGAAGTAACAAACTAAAGCACCACGAAATAGACCTCAAATGAAAAATCTAATATTTCCAATGTGTTTAGAATGATTTTTCCACTCAAAATGTGTCCTTACTTGGTCTTGTTTGAGCACATAGAATTTATTTTGAATTTTTCAAGTTTAGTGCCTTTTAATTCCCCTTTTTCAAACCTCCATGAACCAAATCTTGTTTTAGGCCAAATCAAAGTCTCATGAACACATAGTTGACCTAAAAATCCCATTTTGAGAAACTTTAATGTTGGTCAAAACTTCATTTGAAGAGTGCAAGATGGAGAAATTGACCTATAATCCAAAATGACCTATAATCCCACTTTCCCAAAATACCCCTGGCTTGCAAAGCTCATAACTTGAGTTCTACAAATCATAATGAGGACTTCTAGGACTTTTTGGAAAGCTAAGATCATGAGGAACAACTTTCATGTTTATCAACAGGTCATGTGAAACTTACTTCTAGGTCAAAAGTAGCTTGGAAGTTAGTTGACTTTCACAGACAAATTTCAGATGCATCTAAGGACCTGTAACTTGTCTGGCTCATAACTTGAGTTCTACAAATCATATGGATGACTTCTAGTACCTAAATTAAAGGTATGGACATCCTCTACAAGTCTCATGTTTGGCCCAAAGTCATATGAGACTTGTATCTTGACTTACATGGCTTTGAAGTTTGGCACTAAGCAGGGGATTTTACCCTAGGAACCCTAACTTAGCAACTTCAACCACTCTTGATTCTTCTTGATTTGTTCTTAAAACAACATCTCACATGCTTTAACACATTATTTCATGAATACCATGACCTAGAATTAGGCTTTGACTTTCCTCAATTTGCACATTGGACCTAGGGTTAACCAGATGAAACCCTAGTGACACCAACTTCCACTGTGGCTCTTGCACTTGCTACAAACACTTGTCTGAGCTCTACCATGACCCTCTAGGCACTGCATGAGCTCTATCCACATATTATACCCACAATCAAGGCTTCACAAACCTCTGATGACCTTCAAATGGCTCTTCAGGTTAGGAGATAACATCATACAAGCAGCTGAACTTCTCAAGGACACAACCCACTGACTGATGACCTTGGTAACTTCTTAAGCTTGAATAAAAACTCTGGCTAGGCTTCTCTTGACATGTATCACACTTGATCCCCTGCTAAATGAATGATTTTTTGTTATGCAAATGCTAGAACAATGCTATGCTATGCAGTGAAACATAAACCAAGTGATAAAAAGGTTGGGAAAATTTTGGGGTGCAACAACGTGCGGTTCAGGTGGCGGCGCGTGATGCTCACATGCGGAGACGAACGTGGCGCGTGCGGAGGTTTCTGCCGGTGAAAAAGTTTGCCGGAAGGTCGCCGGGAATAGTAGCGATGGCGGCGGCTATGCGGTTATGACCGGAGAATGTTGAAAACTAATGGTGGAGTCGACTTTCCGAAATCGGAACAGTAACGACGACAGTGGCGGCAGGGTGGTCACCGGAGAATTTTGAAAAGTGAGAGGCAAACCAGAGTGATAACACGGTTTACAAAAAAAATTAAAAAAATAAATAAATTTCTCACCGGAAGACAATGGGTCAACCGAATAAAGCACGATGAATAAAGAATTGCCTCTTAGCATTCTCTGATACCATATTTGAATTTGACCTAACACAACCCTACAAAACCGGTTGGTAAGGTGAGGGGTGTCACTCTATATAAACTATTTCAATGCCGTATCTCCAACCAATGTGGGACTTTAGGATCTTCCTAACACAGCCCCTCACGCCCAACACTCTTTTTGGGCTTGGTGCGTGGATTTAAACGGTGGACTGCACAAGGTTCGATCGATAGGCTCTGATACCATGTTAAAATACAAGAGACTAAGAGACATTTGAATAAACCGTGTTTTGAAAAGCACTACATAAACATTATTATATATAGATAGATTACAACTAATTACATAATATAGTCGATGTGGGACAATTCTATATACAAATATTCTTAACACTATATATATTTACAAATATCAACAACAACTTTGGAGAAAAGTTCATTTAAGAATCAAACCATACATGTGCCATTCAAGATCCATTCCATTGTCAAGCCATCAAATATTACATCACAAAATATTCAAATCAAAATCTAAAAAAAAAAACTACACCTTTTAACCTACAATTGACTTTGGTCAATTGTTGACTTTTTGGTCAAATATTTGACCAAAGTCAACCACTAATCCTAAACCCTAGACCTATTCCCTTTTTCATCTTCATGGATCCAATCTTGATCTCTAAGCCACCAATTTTCATTAGGGTGCATCATGCCAAGTTTGCCCATGTTCAAGTCTCATATCCCAAACTCAAGTTTGCTCATGATTAAGTGTTGCTCATGCCATCATCTTCGTGCTAAGCCAAGTCAACCCTTAAAATCATATACAATGCTCCTTTAGAGTCATTCAATATACCATGCACAATCAAACATATTGGCTCAAATCATTGTACTAAGTACAACTCTCATAACCTATCTCCATAATTCACATTCAAAACACATTTTAGAGCCAATCAAACATAAGACAAATATAGACCATGTTACACAAATTATCCTCATTGTGGGCCAACTGACATTTCAATCATGTAGTAGAACAACACAATCCCATTAACATTGCTAATTCAACCTACCTACACATCTCACTAAACACAAATTTCTTATTTCATCATTTAATTTTATAAACATTGTGCTAAAATTGTGCTAACATGATTAATCAACAACTAACTATGACAATTCAATTATATTTCTAGCATTACACTAAGTTAACAATACTAAGTTTTAGTGCTAACTGATCACACTTCAATTTCAATTAAACTTCATCACAGTTCTCATCCCCAAATCAACAAAATACAACTCATTAATTCATCATCAAGTTTCCCTAACACCTAACTGCACCTTCTAAACCAACTAATCCTAATTGCTTTATCAACTACGGATGCTAACTGATTTTTCTAACAGATCTGCAACATATGTTAACCATTAATTGTCATGAACTAACTAACTAATTCTATGATACTAACCGTTCACAACACACTTGAGTTCTTCATTAACTAACTTTTAAAAGTTAAGCTAACCTTGTTTTACCCTCTTAACTAACCTCCTAATTGACTTCACTAAAAAACCGATTGAAGCTGCAACTAACAGTAACTGAATTTTAGTAGTTCACTAACTGACTAATACATCCATTCTTCACTAATACTAACATAATTCTAACAGAGTGTAACAATCAAATCATTCTTTTCATAACATCTAATAAGAGTCTAACAGAGTTTATAGAATTATTAACGGAGTTATTCACTCTTAACAAACTTGCACTTAGATTTTTAACTGAGCTAAAAAGTGCCCTAACGGTTGCTCGAACTATAGCTTTCGGTTATACAATTTAGCCTCTATATATTCCAACCTTACTGAAAATTTATCATGATTCAATAATTTTCACACAGAATTCAATCATTATTCAATCATTACCCGATCATTATCTCATAACAAAATTCACAGAATCCAAATCTCTCTCTCACTCTCATTCAACGCTCTCTGAAGCTACCTCTCATTCTCACTGCGAATTCGTCCACTCTCTGTATCTCTCACGTTCAAAAACAACATAAGACACAAGAACAACGTAGCCGAACCTACAAACTAAAGAAAGATTGTAGAAGAAGAGGGAGAAAAATTCGCTGCAAGAACAACTGGAATTCTGATTGTGTATCTGAGTATTTTCGCTTCTTCTTCATCATCCCTGTTGCAGCAATTACTGGGGATATCCTCTTCCCCGTAGGTAAGCTATTCTTCATCCATTTGCATTGATTCCAGTTACCACCATGTAGTATTCAACGTGAAGAATCAAAGCCCTAACATTCTAGGCTTTGATTCCTCCATTGATGCGTTCAATTTTTGAATTCATATTTAGGGTTCATGTGTGTTTAGCTTCGGTTCGAGAGATAAGAGAGAAATCAAGGAAAACTGATAGGAAATTGTGGAAGAGGGATGAACGACGAACAAATGGATGTGTTTTTTTGTGTGTGAGGGATTTGGACGTTGACAGAGGCGATTTCGGAAGCGGAGGAGTTTTTTTGGCTCAAGGAAGGAAAGTTTACGCTTTGAACGATTGACAATGAATTGAATTGCTGACTTCAGTCCTCCTCTCAGTTGGCTGTACATTTGGGCTTCAGGCCCACTGGATTTCTAGTTGT
Source organism: Lathyrus sativus (assembly GCA_963859935.3). NCBI lineage: Eukaryota > Viridiplantae > Streptophyta > Magnoliopsida > Fabales > Fabaceae > Lathyrus > Lathyrus sativus. The sequence goes on from OZ012740.1 coordinate 259,344,475, forward strand.
ACCCTTGTTTTGTACACCATACCCCCTTCTGTAGCCATGGAAACCTGTTGGACATTCTTTCAAGCCCAGGCAGATTGCTAACCACATACCTTCAAGTACTACACCCTGCATCTCTTCCTCTTTTTTTTTTTTTCTTTAAATCTTCAATTATCTTTTTTAAAGATCTTTTAGCTAAATCTTGCTTCATGTTTTACATTCTTTTTACATTTTAATATTTGTTCTTCATATTATTTGGACATGAAAATATTCCAAAAATAATAATCATATTAACACTTAGATGATTAGGTTTTAAGTGTAATAATCCATACTTTGAAAACAACTAATAATGAATTTAGGTTTTAGTTAGAGATTAGGTAGGGTTAAGTGAATATAATCCTCATCTTAGAATTTTTTGACATTCATAAACATGTTCGTTAGATTTTTTTATTAAACATTAATTGTTTAGTTAACTTTAGATCAATTGTTAGAATAATATGCATGATTAACATTTTAATCTCTTTAGGATTCTAGGCTGATAAAAATCTTTGTGCTTGATTCATATCCCTGATTGATTGGTGGATCAATATCAGTTTTGATCAACTAATCACTTGACATTTGTCTACCCTTTGTTCAGTCAAGTGACCATAAGTTTCTTGGTCACTTGGTAGGACTATACCCTGATACTGGTTAAACTGGATTTCAACACAAGCTTAAGATATCATATAAGACTTTGAAGATTGTGAATATCAAGCACAACAAAAAGAAACTCCTTCAACACTTATCAGTTACAATTCAAATTGTGTGTCATGAGCCTTAAGTAGCGGAGAAGGGATGAGAGGGAGTATTTATATCCTTATTCAGAATATCTTTGGATACGGGATGCCTGACCCAGTTGTTCAAAGTATTCACCTCCATTCATAGACTTCAGTACTATTCAAATCAAGAAAATTTTTTCAAAGCTAGAAACAATGTCAACCCATCAAATTCTCTTTCAACCTTAAGGCATTCCAAAAACCTTTTCACAAAGGACATGTTATTTTTGTTCCACTACAATACAAACAAGCTTAAGTCTCCCAAGCGCGAGCATACAAGCAACGTTTAACTGCTAGGACGCGAACATTAACACTTTTCATTAAAAACAACCAAGAAACACTTATTTTCTACCCGAACTACGGAGCTCTGATTTTTTTATTGCACCATGAGGATACATATGCACATGATTATGAAATCTTAGCGAACACACTAATTTAAAACTCTTTTTTCTCTTCCCCAAGTAACCTTTAGATAGTAACATTCATCCGCGCAAGAACAAGCAAAATGATTCCCGTTGAGTGTAACAGATGTAAGGGATGCTAATACCTTCCCCTTGTATAAACAACTTCTGAATCCAAATTTGGTTGCGGCGACCATTTTCTTCACCTTTTGGGTTTTTATCGATATTTTCTCTTTCCTTTGGAATAAATAAAGTTCAGTGGTGACTCTCGATTTTTTGCGTAGCGAAAATTGTTTTTTTAATTCTTAATTCTAATGTTTTTTATGTATTGACGAATGCATGAATTTATATCAGATGAGTAAGGATTATTGACCGTAAGTCTATCGATCCAATCTAGGGAAATTTTTCAACTAAATAATTAACTAGAAATAGGTAAGTATAATTTGTTGCTTTTGAATTAACGAACATAGAACACCTAATTTAACTCTAAATTTTCCTAAAGAATTAGAGAATTATTGTGTAGATTAGTGATTTGTACACCAAGAAATTGGGTACACTGACCTTGTTAATTTTCCGTAAGACTTTAACATATTAAAAGTTTAATTAATGCATATTTCATCAATAAGTATGAGTAGGGGAGTGGAAAGAAGATCTAATCGCCTTTAGTTATTGAATTTTAATCCATTAGTTTTCTCGTTTTTATTTGTGAACCAAATTAACCTTGAAAGTCCACTATATTTATTTACTTAATTTCACACTTTAGTTACCTTGTTAAAATTTGCAATCCATGTGGAGGAGAACTTTATTTATTACTTCGACGAGCCTAGTACACTTGCTAAAATTATCATCAACAAGGCCCACAGAGCACCAAGAAGGATGAGACACATAAGCCTAATCGTTTGGAGCCTTAAGGAAACCTATTGGCCTAACATGGCACACATATTTTCAAATCCAACCAGAGCAAAATGTAGCCTCCAAGTCAATCTTATCCTTGAAATTATGAAAATTGCATAATGTCTTGGAAAATTTAATCACCCAACTGATTAAAGTTGTAAGCCAGTCGATTGGGACACTACTTTTGGAATAATTTTGATATAATTTTAAATGTGCACAATCTCCATTGATTTCTTGCAATATTTACACACTCAAAATCATTAGAAGAGTCACTATAAATAGGTAATATCCATCACTTTTTTGCATAACATATTTTAACTTCTCTCTAGTTATGTGTGTGAGATTATTCTCTATAAATCATCATGGTTCCTAGAAGGATGAGTTTTTTCCCTAGTCTTCTCTCTCTTTCTGATGCTTTCACTTCTCAACAACAAGAAGAAACATTCCTGAAATATTTCACGCACTAGATTCAAAAGTTTTTAAAGAACTAAAGTTTTCCACCATCCTTTGTAGGGCCTCAAGAAATGTGTATCCATCATTAGTTAAAGACGTTATTCTCAAATATTTACTTCACTGATGGAATAGTTTATTCTGAAGTAAAAAGGCATAGGATATCTCTATCATTATAAGAGTTTGCGAACATCCTGAATCTTCCCTAATGAAGATGTTGTCCTTGAGGCAGGAGATAAAGGCTACAACTTCAACCATAAGATTGTTGTATCCTTTTTATTGAAATGCCAATAATCCTTTATACAAAATCCATTCACTACTGGATACATTCGGCCCTACAATCGTATGGTCCATTATATGAACAATCACATACTTTTTCCAAGAAAGAGAAACTTTGGTCTCATAACTCAGTTTGATGTTGAAGCTCTATGGATAATTGAAAAAAAGGATCAAGGTAAACAGGGAAAATCAAGTAATCCAATACATGATGGAAAGCAATAAAAAAGAAATCTTCTTACCATATGGTAATCTAATAATAAATATCCTAAAACACACCGTATTCAACTTTGGAGAAGAAGAATTCGTAGAAGATGTAACAAAAATATGAGAAGTAGTTTTAGAAACAATGGTAATGTAATTACTCTAATGAAAAGAAGAGAAAGGCAGGTGACACTATATTTCCCTCAACTGCCCTCAATTGAAGACCTGCTCAAGGTCATAATCAATAAGATTGATATGAAAAACGAAAAAATTGACTCCATAACTCGTCACTTTATCAAATACTCAACATAAATACCCTGAGATATGTTCCTGGATGATGATTTTCAAGATGAATAACCTCATTTATGTGTCTTAGTTTCTAAGTGTGTTTGTTTTCCTATTTTCACACTACTTGTAATTTATATAATTTCCTGCTTTTTGTACTCCAATTCCAGCATGATTTGAATTAATAAAGCATGGTATTTTCTTTTTTAAATGTATTGTCATACCTCGAAAAATATGATCCTTCGCGAATGGGACGCGAAAAAGGTGTTTGAATAGAGTTGCCACCGAACTTTATTTATTCCAAGAAGGAATAGGAAAATATCAATAAAACCTTTAAGGAAAGAACATGGTCATCGCAACCAAGTTCTAGGTTTGGGAGTCCGTTACGCAAGGGGAAGGTATTAGCACTCCCTCACGTCCGTTGTACTTAACGGGAACCTCTTAATCTGATTTGTGAGGAACGTTAGCTAAGGTTGTTTGTTTTGTTCTAAGGGAATAAAGCAAAAAGGTAAGGTAAAAGTATTTTGTTTTCTAAGGGGAAATGGGTGGTTTTCTATTAGAGTGCTCGCCAAGGATTGGGGCCCTTATGCCTACGTATCTTCATTTGAAACAATGAAGAACCAGAGCATCTATAGTTCGTGGGACTACGGTTGTTGGTTCGTTTTATGGAACGAATATTTAGATCGCACTCTAAAGGCTAAACATTAGCTTGTATTCTCGCGGAGGGGGCCTTAAGCATTTAGTTTGTATGTGCATTAGAAGGAACTAAACATCGTTCTTTTAAGAAAAGGTTTTATCGCAGGGAGGCGAGAACTTGGATTAATGTGTTGATGTTTTATTTGGATGACAATTATTTGAATGTCAAAAAAGGATCCTCGTATCCAAACAATCAAGAGAGTGAATCAAAGGCCCGACTCTATCTTTTTTCAACCTTAAGTGCGAAAGGGTTTGATATAGTTAAAGTGTTTTGAACGGATGACAAGCACTAGGACACCAAGGAAGGCTCCTCGTATCCAAGTATTCGGGAGAGTGAATCGAAGACTCTCTCTCTCTCTTTTTCAACCTTAATTGATTTGAGAAAATTAGGTTTTATTTGATTTGTTATGAAAATAGTTTGATATGAAGCAAATTATAAGTATTTTTTAGAGAAGACAATTGTTTGAGTGTAAGAAAGGCTCCTCATACCCAAACACTTGAAGAGAGGACTCAAAGGCTTCAGTCCAACTCCCTTTTCATCTTTTAATAAAATTAGTCTTAGTATGATTAATTGAATTGAATTGATTTGAAGAAAATATTCGATCTTGATCGAGGTTTAGATTTGCATTTGAAATATTATAAGGGTTTGAACTAAGTGGTAAGGAGGTCCTAATTGTGTTGGGTAAGGTTGATGGCGATGCCCAAGGCAATCGAATTACAAGAGTGGGATGAAGAAAATATTCGATCTTGATCGAGGTTTAGATTTGCATTCGAAATATTATAAGGGTTTGAACTAAATGGTAAGGAGGTCCTAATTGTGTTGGGTAAGGTTGATGACTCAAACTTGAATCAAAGTAAAAAAGATGTAAGAAAGTAAGCACTTATGCACACATTTCAATCATCATAATTCATGCTCAAAAGAATCCAAAGATTAGGGACGAATAAGATAGGAAATGACAAACAAGTAGTGCACAAACATTCATTACTTGAAACATTAATCAAACGTCATCAATTAGCATGCCAAAGAAAAATGTATAAAGCAAGGTGAGAATCCATACAAGTCAGTAGCTACAACATAATATGTTCAACACACCTCAAAAATTGAGAAATGAGCACAAGAGGGTCATACATGAACTACATCAATGGCTAAATATTTCCCAACCACTAGCTCAGGAAAAACAAACCACAAAGATTAAAAAAATGAGATTAGGGTAAAGAATCATGATGAGGGAGTAACACAAGTATGAATATCAATTCAAAACATATATCAAGATATCAAGAAGGTTCACCGAGTATCATATTCAAAACATACACCAACAACTAGGTATGCACCAATCAAAGTCATCCTAAAAAAGAAACAAACATCCATTGAAAATAAAAGAGAACATGATCCTGCAATAGACATTGAGACATGGGAGGTCATAAGCTTAAACAAAGTATTCAACTCATACAAGAGTCTCAAACATCAGAGAGATCACACATGAAACAAGTTCAAGACACTAGGTCAAAGATAAGAAAGTATCATGTCAAAACAACATCCAAAAGAAGCATAATTTAAAAATATTGAAATGACCAAATAAATGTAAATCTAAGGCTCTAACTCATGGAAATACAATTAAGGTCAAGTGAGAAAAGTATCCCAAAGAGAATTGCACTAGTGCATCATTAAAACCATTCAACAAGTCAAGCACACTTCAACAATCGAGCATGAATCGAGGCTTAATAAAATCAATTAAGAAATGATCAAGAATGCATCATAACTACATCACAACATCACTAAACCCTAAGCAAACATGTTCCTGAACATGGTGAAAAAATTGGCTCAAGAAAGTGTCCCAAAGTGCATCAAATACAAACCCTAATCCAAGGGCAAACATGTAAAGACACCCTTAAAAATAATTCCAAATAAAATAAAAAGTAATTGGAAAAATAAAATAAAAATCATTATAAAATTATAGAGACATAAAAATATTTGAAACATATTTTTGTTGATTTTTTATGTGAATGTAACAATTAAAATAAAATTAAAATGAAAGTAGGATGAAAATAAAATAAAAATAAACAAAAGGGGTTAGGGGGTGCAGAACCAAATTCTAAAATAAACTGAACTCAAGTTATATGCGCGTTGGGCTCAGATAAGGAAGGGTGTGAAAAATAAAATGAGCAAAGCCAAACCCATTTAACACATGATCAGAAACGAAAATGGCATGCGTGCAATTCATTAAACACGTAGGCACTAAGTAAGCTCCACGCAGGCACATGTCAGCAGGTCAAAAGATTCAAACATGCACACATCAACAAACAACATGTATGCCAAAGCTAGGGCTCCGACCATCTTCTCCGTTCACCCTCGCTGGAGGTGATTGTAAACCTCGCCAAAATCAACAAAACTTGACACTATTTCATAGTATTTTTCATATAGATCAAGATATGGCATTATTTTTCATTAATAATTACTCTAACATGGTGAAAAACGGGCACGAAAATTCAACACATGAACTGAAACTTGTTCAAATCAAAATAACTTTTTGTGCAAACAATGCTTACATGTTGTAGGACTTCAGACGCAACCACCATGCTTCTAAAACATGTCTAAAATGAGAGAAATAAGTTGAAGGAAAAAAAACCTAGTGGAGAGTGTCCACTGCCTCTTGTTCTTGAGAAAAAACTTTAGAAAATCCCTTCTCTTTCTTCTAGAAGCCTCAAAGATGATGAATAAAGCAATGGAGTTGCTAGGAACCTTTGGTGCAATGAGATTCAAAGGCAATAATTTTTGAGAGAGAGAGAGATAGAGTTTTTCAGATCTAAACTTGAGCCCAAATAAAATTTTCACATTTTAGGGTTTTAAGAGGTTTTTATAAGGTGTTGGGGTGAGGTTAAAGTGAGGTTAGAGGCTTGACTAAGGTTAATAATTGTTATGGTTTATTTTGCAAAAATGAAAGTGGGAGAGTGGCACGAGCATGACCATGTGAGGTGCAGCTGTTGCTTTGTGTGAGTGGAAAGAAAAGGTTATAAATGAGGCATGAAAGTGGTGTGAGGCAAGTTGTTGTTGTAGTGCACATTCTATCTTTGTTTCTTGTTTTGGAAAAAAACTTGGCATGAGAGGTGCACTAAAATGTGCATGTGCTTAGGCTTTTTTGGCAAATAATTGTGTGTGGTTTGGAAAGGAATGAGGTGTGCTGTAAGGCAAGTTCAAATTGTGCCAAGAAATGATAACATGATATACCTTAAGATCAAGTTCATGTGGTCCTCTTCATGTGATTGTAACTTGGTAAATTTTGGCTCAAATCATGAGATCTTTAGCTCAAATGAAAGTATGAAGAATGGTGAACAATTTTCATGTTGAAAGTAACTTGAAATAAGGCTTGTATTAATGAGAAGATGTTGCTTAAAGTTAGTCCCAAAAATATGCCTAAGAACACTTAGAAAAATTCCACTAAGTTACCAAATTTGTCAACTTGAATACCCTATCTTTGGAGCAACACATCTTGAGATGTGCTAAGCCAAATGAGGAGTTCTTGGCATCAATGAAAAGCTTGGAGGATAAGGAACAACTTTCATGTTAATAGAAAGATGAGACAAGGCTTAGATCATAAGAAAAATGCATTTGACGTTGGCTCCATGAAGTTGACTTATGACTGTAGCACCCCAAAATTTACCTTATCATTTTTTGATCTACTGGCTTGTGTTTCTCAGAATTTTGCATTTCTGCATATCATGGCATTGGTTCTCGAGACATGGGATCAATGTGTTTCTATGGCTTGAGGTTCTCTTTTATTGCAAGAGTTTAAGCAGCGAGCGTTAGAGGCGTTGACATTTATTTTGCCCAACAATCGAGTGGCCGATTTTATTCAGCAAGTTATTTTCAGCACAGGAGACAGGTCACAAGTTATCTCAGGAACTTTCACGGTTATAATGTCTAAGGGCAAGTTTCAGAGGCTTAACAGGGCTCAGAACAGGTGAAAACGGGCGAATGTGCAAGTTTCCCTCCAAATGGCGCATTTTTCAAATTTTGTGAGCGGTTAACCGATTAAATAAAGGAAAATTTGCACAGATATGTGCATTTTCAATGCTGCCACTTTTAGGGTCTATTTTGATCAGTTGTGAATTGATTTTTACACCAGAAGAAGGATCTAGAGTCACTCTAAATTTTGATTAACTTTCAAAATCAATCCAATTTCCCTCCAATTTTCCATTTCTAATCCCATTTCAATTTTCAAACCCTCACTCCAAACCATAATTCTACTCCTAACCAAGAGCTTATTTAAGTGAATTTGCTCCAAACCTCTCATAAGAACCTTGATTTTTCTGATCTCTCTACACATTGCTCTCATATTCTCTCAACTTTCCTACACTCCAAAACTCCACTAAAGCTCTTTCATTTGAGTTCATTGTTCTTCATTGGAATCCTTAAATTCTAGAGTTAAACCTCCATCATTCATCTTCATCATCTTCAATTCATCATTTGATTTTCATTTAGATTTGGATCTAATTTTGGAAGCAAGCTTATAAGTGAGTCTTGGATCAATTTTGGCTTATTTTACCTTGTTCTTCACTTCTCTTTCAAGAAATCTCTTGGATCTTGAAGTTTTCTTGGGTTTCTAGCTTGGATCTATCAATTTGCAGTTGAACAACACTTACCAAAGCAAATCTCAGCTTTGATGGTTGGTTAAATCTAGATCCATTTTTGTTTTGAGCTTATTTGGATAATCATAATGTAGATCTTCAATTTTAATTGATTTTGATCTATGTGATTTGTAATCTCAATGCTTGATTAAGCTTGATTGATGTTTGATCACTGATGTTTGGTGTTAAATTCGTGCATAATTGATTACATGATCATTTGGATGATTGCACATTGGATTAATTGCTGAAAGTGCTTTTGAATTGCTATTTTTCTGCTTCCGTTGCAGTGTTAATCGATTAACTAGTTGTAGTACAAAACTAGTTAATCGATTAACCAGTGTAGCCTCAATTCAGTCACCTCCATGTCCTTCATTCCACTTGAGTTTTTCCTTGCATTGAGCCAAGGAACTGATATGCACAGCTGCCACATGATCTTGGATGGATTTTCTTCCAAAATTTCCCTCCAAAGGCAAAAATCCAAATCTGCCCCAAACTCTTCTCTTAGCCTATAAATAGAGGTTTCATCCCATTCCATTCTTCACATCAAGCTTCATTTTTAAGGCTATTGCATCTTGTGTATTGAAGGCCATAACCTGTTACAGATTGGTAAACATTGTGTTGGATCATTGTTGAACACATTGGTTATGTACAAAGAATTTTCTCAAAATAAATTTTCACTAACTTGCAGCTCACACATCATTTTCTTGGTTTGAGTTTTGTTGAGTAAGTTTCTTGTTAGAACTCATCCAATACCACATTTAGAACTTGCTCAGATCATTGCCCACCATTAATTGTACCTGTTTTAAGACTTGAAGTTTCCAAATGCATTCCAAAATCATGACTTGCATGTCCAATCGGGTTTTGAGTTGTGGAGGTAATTTCAAAATTTGGTTTGGACCATTGTAATCCTCATGAAAAAACAAGTAAGTTTGACTTTTATTTTGTTGAAATTGGTGAGATTGGAATCAAACTGTTTTGATGTTTTTCACTTGGTTTTAGCCATGAGGTTGCCCAGAAAAACGCCCTTTAAGTATTTGATTTAATGGGATGGCTTGATACAACGGATGTATCGCCACCCCAGTGGTTATTGCCTTTCCTTTAAGAACCTACCATGCGCGTGAACCTGTGTTCGACCTTCAGGGAGGGCGCTTTTTTTGCTTTTTCATGTTTTCACTATTTTTCTTCCTTTTCCCATTCCATATTCACACACGTTTGGTGGTGGAGTTGGCTAAATTTTGAGCCTATGACCCCAAGGTCTTGGGTTCAAGCCTTGGGGGAGGCATTTCTCACTTTTTAGCAATTGGATTTTTGTTTAATTTTATTTAATTGTCATTAATTTCATAATTCCATAACTCTTTTTTTTAATCATTTTTTAATGATTCTTTTTGCTAAATTTTTATATTAATGTGTATTTTTATATAATTCTTAAAGAATTCTAAAATTCTTATTTTAGAAACACTTTGCATTATGAGGAAATTGCGATTCGTTTTAGGGTTTTCACCCTCTTATCTTTCCTCTTCCATTTCCACTTTGGATTTCATTCTCTTTGAGTTTTATTTTGAAACTTGGCTTGTTAGCATCCTTGTGTACTTGAGTTTGACTTAAACTCTTGCTTGTAAGAATTTGTGTTTGATCTTCTCTTAAAACTTGAAAGTTTTTCCCCAAGAAGTTTTGAACTTTTCTCTTACATTGTTGTGACATTGTTTGATTATGCTTGATGATTTGTAATTACATATGATATCTTGTAAACTTTAAAAGACCACATCTTTATCAAGATACATCTTTATCTTTGTTAAGATCCCCCTCCATCTTTGTTAAGATAAATCCCCGTCTTTGTTAAGATATGCCATTGATTTTTACCTTTCATCATTTTAAGTTTTGAAAGAACTTGCCCCTTCATGATATTGTAATATCTTGATACTTGCCTTGGTTGTACCCATTTATCTTGATTGAAATCATTGCTTGATATTGTAATATTCTTGTTTATTCTTGGTTGTAACCATATTTCTTGTATTCATCATGTTAAATGATTATTGCTTTGTTAAGTATTTCCCCCAAGTGATGGAACTCTTTAGTTCTCATCCAAGTTGCCTCATCTTTTTCCTTCCAAAGGAAAGTCTCTCTGTTGACCTTCGGGTCATAGATAGCTCTTGAACCTCATAGTTCCAGATAGAACATTTTCCCTCCTTTTGGTCTGGATAGAACAAACTGGTCCCCGTTCTTTAGTGGCCTGAACTACGGTCGCTCTAATTTCTCATTGGTTAATGGGAATACGTAGGCACAAGATGCGATATCTTGACGAGCGCACCCCTGACGCGGTCAGATTCAATCCTCATAGGCCTTGATAGAGTCTCATCCCTTCTTTTGGTCTGGATAGAACCAATTGGTCTTACAACATAGAATTAGGTAGAGTTGGTTAACTCTATGTAAGAATCATGGTGATGATTACTTACTCCCTATTCTTGAGTGTTCAATATAGATCTAGAGAGTTTGGTTAAACTCTACACAAGCATTTTTATGTTTGTTCCCCTAGAGTCTTGACCATAGTCAAGTACTTTTTAATCCTCGGTGAGGTGAACTATGATTGATCTGATTCTATCCTAGTTAGAATACGTAGGCAGAGGATGCGATGTCTTTGCGAGCAAACTTAGAAACTATCCTTAGGTCTTTACCTACAACTTAGCCCTTTTTTTATCACTTCCCAACCCATAGCAAACATTTAGCAAGTATTAGCATGCAAACAAACAAAAGGTTCCTGTAGAGTACTACAGATGTTTAGGATGTGAAATACCTACCCTAGACATAACCAACCCCCGATCCTCGATCTCTTAGCGTTGTTGTTACATCGCGTAAAAAAGGTCTTTCTTTCTTTAACCTTTCCTTTGGATAAATTAAAGTCCGGTTGTGAATTTTAAGAATTAAGATTCAAGTTAATCAATAGCTTGGTATCACGATTCCCACCGCAACAGCTTGGTCGGGAATCACTCCTTATAAGCCTTCTCAAATATATCACATTCCTATCATAAGTGCATTCAAGTCCGTGTGTAGGACATATCTCTCCACACAAAGATATCAACCCAAAGCATAAATAAACAAGCAGATATATAACAATAAACAAGCACAAAACAAGTTAGGGGAAACCCTCAAATTGATATTCCCCAGTGAAGTCGCCATTTCTGTCGTGGTGAGAATTGGATGTCAAACTATTGATTAACTTGAATTTAATTCATTATTCACCACTGGTCTTTAATTTATCCAAAGGAAGGGAAAAAGATCGAATTACCCAAAAGATGCAATGCAAATGCAAAGCTAGAGAATCTAAGGTTCGGGGGTTGGTTAAACTTAGGAAATGTGCTAGCATCCTAAGAATCTGTATTACTCTATAGAAACCTCTTGTTTTATTGTGTTATTGTTGTTTGCTAAGGGTAAAAAACCTAGAGGTTTATTTCTAAGTATACTCGCCAAGAAATCGCATCTTGTGCCTACGTATCCTAACGGGAGTGGAATTAGAGTATTCGTAGTTCCCCTAAAAGGGAATGAGGAACTTCTTGACTATGGCCAAGGTTCCAGGAGGATAAGGTTTGTTGATTGATTCTAGGAGAAAAAACGAGTCGTCATCTCGAGGGAGAATACTCGACTTAACCACCACAACTTGTAGGAGATGGTCTCTGCATCGCATTGAGAGAGGGCTCAAAACTCGAATTTGTCGACGAGTATGCCACATACCTCTCTCAAGCGGAAAAGATTCTACATCTCACGATTATATTATAGGGTAGGAGAATTATATCTCGACTATTAAGATGAATTAAGTCTAGTTCTCTTGCGGGGAGAAAAAGATGATTGAATTGTATTAAGTTGGTTCATCTAAGTTAAAAGACCTCGAGGGACATTGGTCCTATCTTAAGGTGTAGGGACTAAAGCCTAAGCTGATCAACTTGAAAACTAAAGGATCAAGCGGGGGAGAATGATGCAAATGAGATGCAATACACACGACTTATGAAGTCATGCGTAGGTTCTTCCCTTGGATGTGCATACAAAATGATATGACAGAACGGGATAATAGTATGCGAATTAACATAATTAAGGGTTAAGTTCAAATGGAAAGTCGAGATAGTTTAAACTCGGATTATGATTAATTTAGAAATAAATGGTAAATTGTCTAAATCAAAGAGAAATTATAATTTGTTTTTATTGTTTTTGTTTAAAATAAAAGGAAATTAAAGAAAGATTAATTAATAAAATGGTTTCTAAATAAATTAAATTCTAGAAAGGAAATTAAAATATTCTAAATTATTTTAAATTTAAAGTTAGTTTAAATTATCTAAAATTAATAAATTCTAAAGAAAATTAAAATTAATTAAACTCTAAATTAGTTAAAATTATTTTTTGTTTTGTTATATATATTTTTTGTGGTTTTTATTAAATTATATTAAAAGCTAAATTAAATTATAAAACTTATTTTTTAAATATTATTTCTTATTTCTTTTTATTATTTTTGTTTTTATGTTATTATTTATTATTTTTTAAAACAAAATAGAACATGGACCCTGCCCAGATTAAAAAAAAAAACAGACAACGAAAATAAAATAAAAAACAAACAAAAACTGGAAGACAAAATGGGTTGGGCCAGTGGTGGTTAGACCACCGGACCCAACCCGGCCCGAGACCTCAAATGAAAGGGGAGGGTTTTTTTTCTTCAGAAAACCCTAATTGGTCTTCCCTCCCCGCAGCACCCTCTTCTCTTCTCCCTCAATTTTTCTTCTTCCTCCCACCTTACTTCTTCTCCGCCTTCTTCCTCTGTTTCTTTTCTCACTTTCTTCTTCTCTGCTTCTGCGACTCGTTCTCTTCTTTTCTTCTCCTTCTATTTCGTCCTCTCCTTCTCTTTGATTCTAATTCTTCGCATTTTCCTGTTTAAAACCAAATAGAAAAATCAAATCGACAACACATCAAACATATCAAAAGGCTACCTGAACTCGTGTGCAGTTTGGTGGATTCGCGGCGGCGAGGATGAAGGGTTTTGGCGGTTTTCTGTGGCGATGGTGACGAAAACAACAGATAAGTCTCTTTTAACTCTTTTTCCTTTCTTTTGTGAGTTAGGGTTTACGAATTTCTGAATGTGTTTGTGCAAATCCGTCTTGTTCTGTGTATTCGTGATTCTCTGAATCTGTTTGTGGCTGTGTGTGTATGTTTTCGTCCGTCTCCTCTCCAATTCTTGAATCTGTGCATGTTTTTATAGCCTTTGTGCAATTAACACATTGAATTCGGAGATTAACCAAAAATGATTGATGAAGATTTGTGTTTTGTCATTTATTTTGAATTTCCTATTTCAAGATATCATGTTTGAACATGTTTTGCTTCATTTCCTTTTTCAATTTAACGTGTCTGTTGGCTGTTTTGGAAATAACATATTTTGGCCATGAATTTATTTCAACAAAGCTTGATTGTGATGATTTGGTTCTGATATGTCTGATAATAAAATTATTGCTGTTTTGATTTTCAATAGGCTCTTGGGTTATTTCACGAAGGAACACAAGTTGTAAACTGGTGATGGTGGCTTCTAAAACTTGGAGATGGGATTACCGCAGGTTTACTATCAACATATCATTTTTTATTTGCAAGATGGTGTATCCAAGATAGAGTGGCTAAGTCAATTGAGTGCGGTATTATTTACTGGGATTCAATTGCAATTGTTACCGTCTTTAGGAGGGTGTGGTGCAGCCACTACTGGTGAACACAATCTCTATCCTTGAATGTGTGAGAGCAACTTTGAAGATTGATGATATTGTAATTCCATAGCTACGTTCATCTTTGGCGTGCTATTTTCCTTAAAAATATTTTATTCTCTTAGGAGTTAGAAATAGATAATCATATTGAGACTTTGTAAAAAACTTCGTATCATGAACGAAACAGTTCCTTGATATCTTGATCCAACTTGTAATGACAAACAAAAAAATTATCTTGAACAACCAACTCTTCATGGGAAATATTTTTGAATTATGAGCATTGAGTCTTGGTGAGGAAATATGGTGAAACTCTTGACCATTTTAAGAACCTTTGCATTTTGCAAGCGAGCTTGACATTCTCAAAATTTGGAATTTTCGTGGCGACTTAAAAGTTTGAATCATATGATATCTTAGATTTGGACTTGAATTTTATGAAGAACTTAACTCTTGAAGTTTTAATCTTATGAACTTGTAGCTTTGACATGAGACTTGAAAGAAACAAGGGATTTTGAAGTTTGCCATACTTTTGAAATTTGGTGGCTGTTCATGGTGATATCATTTGAATTTCACTCTAAACATTTATTCTTAAAACTTGAAACTCTATCAACACTTGGACTTCATGATCACTTGGAATTGGAGTTTTGCATCCTTGAACTTTATATAAAATGAATTCCAATTTGGGAGATTCTTGCTTACTCAATTCTAAGTTCTTCAACAAAATTTCACTGTTTCGAAGCATAAATTTCACCAAATATCCGAAAGTACAAATTATTCCGCTTGACAACTAATGACCGAATTTTATGAATGAGACTAAACCCAAAATCAAAAGAAGTCCTTTGAATGTGAGGATACCATATGCCATACAACACACCACAATGTTTCACTTAATTCCCAAATAAACATCCTTGTATTGACCATGGTTCATAAAAATAAGGGTATGTCCTTCTCTCATATCCACAGAAGTTCAGCGTAACTTGTAAGAGAGTAGAATCCTGATAGGTATACACACCAGGGATTCATGACCTTCAAACTTTCTTCAGCAAACCTACAAAATAAAGACAAACTAGATAAACTGGTTAGTTATGCATAAATGATCGACTTAGATGATATGCAAGAAAATGCACGAGGATGTGGGTTCTTATGGTAAAAAATTAGGGTGCATCACATCCGTTGTACTTAACGGGATCCATGCTTGTTGTCTAATAAAATGGCGAGTTATCTAAAAGCTACTCCTAAACAGAAATGAGAAAAATAAAAGAAAAAGGAGACTTTATAGGACATCGCCGCCCTATGCCTACGTATTCTCTCGTGCAATGGGAAAGTCAGAGTCAACGTAGTTTGAAAAACTACGGGTAAAGGAGGGAAGGTTGCTCGCCAAGACATTATGGTCCTGTGCCTATGTATCCTCATCTGGTATGAGAAATCAGAGCAAACGTAGTTCGGGTAACTAAACCACAGGTTGGTCAAGTGTTTTTTATGAGTGACGTTGAGCTCTCATTCCAGTAGTTGGGGTCGATGCCTGTTTACGGTAGAACGGAAAAGTAACGTACTCTTTTATGAAAATGATTTGAAAGAACAATCCTGAAGGATAAAAATATTAGAAGTTTGTTTGTGAGTTTTAGGGAAGTGAATTGATTGGTTTGAGATTCACGTTGCACTAAAGACTATGATATAAAAACGAATGTGTTGCATATCGCCCCCAGATGGGACGTACACTAAAAACTCTAGACAAGTAAGGAGAGACCCCTCACTCATCATTCCCCATATGCTTAAGGCTCGTAGCACACAACGTTCATTGTCTTTATTAAGTGTGTTAGAACTTTTTTGAGATGAGAAGAGAAAAGGCTCAAAGGGTGAAAAAAAAACACTAAAGGGAAATTGAATTCTAATGTTATCATACAAAATGGTTCTAAGATTGAGATAAAAAAAGGGAAGTCTACCTAATGTTATCATATAAATGATGGAGCTAAAGTTGAGGTCAAAGAGGGACTATCCTAATTGTTATCATACAAAGGATTGAAAGCCTAATGTCTCTCCTACTCCCAACCCAATCAGAAATTAAGTGGGACTAGGAATCCTAAGGGATCATGTGAACAAGCACAAGTAAACACCATAAAATTCAATCATAAATGAAAACAAAAATAAAATATAAACAAGTCTCAAGAAGAGAAGAAAGATGAAGAAGAATGAATAAGATGCAACATTATGAACAAACATGAAAGTTCAAACTCAAAAAGCATCAAGCAATCATCAATCTCAATCACACAAGGTAAACATCAACATTATGTTAAGGCAACAAGAATGTATACACATGTCAAACCATACCCAAAGATTTGAAATAAAAAACAAATGGAAAAATAAAATGCCCACACACATACAAATGACTTAAAGTCCAAGAGAGATGAAGTCAAATGAGGTGAGAAACAAGGTAGGGCAGTAGCAACATCATATCATGTTCAACTTATGTCAATGGTTAAAGAAAGAGCACAAAGAGTCAAGTCATGTACTGCAATCATACACAATCAATTACCATACAAAACAAACATGCAAGATATAACTCAAAGGAGTAGACATGAGAGATTAAGGCATAAACAAAATTGAGGGCAGAAACACCAACACGAATATCAAGTTAAACATCCACTCATGAACACTCAAGAGAAACAACAAGGATGGAATCCAAGAACATGCATCAAGAAGCAAGCACACACATCAAAGTCATTCTTAAAAGAAAAGAGATGTTCAAGCAAGGTGAAAAACAAAAATGGTCAAGTATCTTATCATCAAGGTCAAAAGCATCTTCAAATGATACACATCATGTCCAAATCCAAATCAACAACCAAACTCAAGAAGAAAAATTCAATTTAAACACAAAAATTTAGGCAAACAAACCTCAAGCTATCCATAAGAGAAACAAATGATCATGTGAAGCAAATGAGATAAAGTGATCATATAATGAACCTTTAAAAATGAATATAAGAACCTTAAACATGTCAAACAAAGCATACAAAAGTTATCAAACATCCATTGGATCAATCAAGAAATTACTTTAAGAAACTAGGTCAAGACATACACAAAATCATGATCAAAACAACATCAACTAGATGCAACATCCAAAAATAGAAAAAAGACCAAATAAATTCCAATTTTGAACTCAAACTCAAGTTAAATCCATTAAGAACAAATGTGCAAAAGGATCATAAAATAATTGCATGAGTGCACCATCAATTGAACCAAACAAACTAAAGTATATTATTAATCAAGCACACCTCGAGGGTCAAACAAAAACAATTAGGAATCATCCAAGAAATGATAATCAAGGCACTAAAACAATATTTAAACATTCATCAATCATGTGCCTAAATAAGGTAAAAAGGTTGAGGCAAAAAGATAAACATAAAGCAACAAGAACTAAAACCATAGCCAAGGTTAACCATGTAAAAGCACTTGTCAAAATAAATCAATTAGAAATAATTAAATAAATGGAAAAATAAAATAAAAATATGAAAAATAAGTCAAGATGTCAAACAATCAGAAATATATATTTTGGTATTTTTAGAATGGAAAGAAGTAATTAAAATAAAATAAAATTAAAAAGAAAAGAAAATAAAATAAAGTGGGAAATAGAAAGAAGAGGGGGTGTATGAGCAATTCAAAGAACAAAGGCAAAAAAAGTGTTATGTGCGTGAGCTTAAAATGATAGGGGTGTCAATAATAAAACCAACACAAGCTTAGTCCAATTACTCAAGAAATCAGAAATAAAAAGCACGTGTTGCTACCAACTCATCCTCATTAATTGAGGTGGCACACAGTCAGCCTAGGAAACAAATTGAAACAAGACACCTCAAACATTTCAAATTCAAAATGTGGCGCCAAGGCCACCTCAGCTCTCCTCCCACCTTCAGACGCCGAAGCCCTAGCTCCGGTCGTCTTCTCTGGCCAACAAGCCACCAGAGACCAACCAAAATTCCCAGAAATGAAAACAAACACCCGTACTCCACTCAGAAATTCACGTAGAGTCCAAATATGGCATCAAAAATCATTTATGAACACCCTAAGGAATTGAATGGAAGAAAACAAGTAAGCCCTACAAAATTGCAAACAAATATACAATGCACACTCAAAGCCTATCAAGATAGGACTTCAGCTCATGTTATTCTCAGCATGCTCCTAGCAACAACAATGACCTAAAATGATGTGTGGAAGCATGATCTATGGTGGCACCTAACAGAGAAGGTCCATTGCCTCTTTGGAGTTAGCAAGAATGCCACAAAAAGATGCAGAAAGCTTTCTTAACACTTGGATATTGTAGATAGAGGCCGAGTTTGCTCTAATTCTTCTGTAAAATTTCAAAACAAACTTGGACGTGTGCTGAAAATGATGAAACCAGAACACTCAATATGATGCTCCCAGATGCGTTTTCTTGCATACAGAAGATGGCAAACACTTGATTGGAGATGAAACAATCAAGACATGAGAGAAAACCTTGGAAGAAAAAGAAATTCGAAGATGAGAGGTTTGAGAGATATTTTGATGCAGATCTGAAAATAGTGTAGAATGGGGCTAGGTTTGGAGTTAAGGAGCATTTATAGGAGATGTCTAGGGTTGGGAAATGTCTTGGACATGAAGCAAAATGGCTAGGAGCTATTATCCTTAGTTTGGACAGAAAAGTGTGAAAAGGATGCACATGGGGTAGCTTGGCTCGGGTATGGCAGTTTTTTTGCTTAGGAATCAGCTTTAGATGGTGGTATTATTATTTAGGTAGTGAGTGGAAATGAGACGGTCAAAAAATGGAGGAGTGGAAGGACTCATGGTGCACAAGTTTGTGGCTTTTTTCTCATTATGGTAAACTGGTTCAAAAGGTACAAAGAATGTACATGCGTGTGTTTGGACATTTTAAGTAATGTTTTATGACACAAATTTGGATCATAACATGTATAAAATGGAAAGGCAAAAGTTGGATGCATGAAAGATTCAAAAGGTGCCCAAAGATGATGACAAAATGATGCATGACCAACATATCTAAGTAGCCAACTTTGTACAGGTATAACTTAGTGAATTTTGGACTATTTGATGAGAATTTGGTACCAAATGGAAGTAGGAAGAATTATGAACATTTCTCATGTTAAAAGCCAATGGAGATGAGGCTTGGAAGGATGAGAAAAACAGGGTTGAAAATCATGTCCAAAATCGGCCTAAAAACACTTAGTGGAATTTCACTAAGTTACAAAAATGAAACTAAAAATGTCTTGTCTTGGAAGCATAACTTGAAATTTCTTGATCCAATGAGAGTGTTCTAGTAATGGATATAAAGCTTGAAGAATGATATTCAACTTTCATGTTTAAAGAAAAGTGATTTGGAGTCAAGAACTTGGTGAAAAATGCCTTGGAAAGCTGTCTCAAAAATCGGCCTAAAACTTGTCCCACTTGACATCTTTGAAACCCTAACTTGGACATCATAACTTGAGTTATACACATCCAACGAAGTAGTTATAGTACTCAAAAGAAACCTTTGAGGATGCTCTACCACTTTCATGTTGGAGGAAAATTAATTTGAAGCTTGTATCACCATGAAAGATTGGCTTGAAAACATGTACCTCAAGCGGAATTTCTATACTTAGAAAAATTTCTAAGTGTTGAAATGACAAAACTTCCATTTTCTCAACTTTAGCTCTCCATATCTCTCAAAATATGAATATTTTGGACTTGCTTTCTTCTAGAAACTTGTAGTTCATGATGTCCTCTTTAGTTTGATAACAAGTTTGCTGCCATTGGATCAAGGATGAGAAAGTTATGAATGTTGCAAAATAGCTAGAATTAGGGTTTTCTAACTTAGAAAATGTTTCAATCAAACCCTAATTTAATCAAACTCTTAATTTTAAGCTTCTCCTTGACTTTTCTTGTTCCAAACACATGAAAACCCTTGAGAACACATAGTATACCCTTGATTAACCTTGAAATCCAAGACTTTGACCCCATTGAATCATAATTGACTTTTCTTGATCAGATGAAACCCTAACACCCTATCCACTGATTGAAGCCCTTGTCATAACTTGTGATGATACATAATACATGTAGAGAACCCTCCAGATGTGTATTGAACCATGGAGCCATGTCTTTGCCCAAGAAACTAGACACATATGCCTTTTGACCAAAACCCTAATCTAGTTGTTCACAAGATAGGAGGAGGTGATCAATGCTTGTAACCTTGATTGAAAAGGTTGTGAGACATGTCTTAATAATGAGAGGACCTTGAGGCTTGAGAATACCATAAGGTTGAGAATAAACCCTTGCCTAATCTTTGAGAATGAAAGTCTTCCTCTTGAGTGTTGAGCAAGATACCTTGATCCCGTGCCCAGAACTAATGCTATGCACAAATGGTAATGAAAATCAAATGAAACATAAGCCAAAAGATTAAGAAAAAGGTAAGGAAAATTTTGGAGTGTTACACCATGCAATGAAAAGGGAAGCATCTCATTCCAATCCTTATAAGTTTTGACCACTTTCTAGATAATCCTCTTGATGTTTTTGTTTGCTGCTTCGACGACGCCATTCATCTTGAACCGATATGGTGAAGAGTTGTGGTGCTCGATCTTGAATTCTTGACACAACTTCCTCATCATCTTGTTGTTTAGGTTGCTGACATTTTCAGTGATAATGCTGCTAGGAATACCATAGCGACAAATTATCTCTTTCTTGATAAATCTGGAAACCACTTATCATGTAACGTTTGTGTAAGAAGCAGCTTCAACCCACTTGGTGAAGTAATCGATAGCTACTAGATTGAAGCGATGATCGTTGGAAGCTTTCGACTCTATCATTCCAATCATATCAATACTCCACATAGAGAAGGGCCAAGGAGAAGTCAAAACATTCAATGAAGTTGGTGGCACATGGATCTTGTCACCATATATTTGGCTTTTGTGACATCTTTTGGAAAATTTGTAACAATCGACCTCCATTATTGTCCATTAATAACCAGCTCTAAGAATCTTCTTAGCCATGGAAGGCCCTTTGGCATGTACACCCTCACCGCCTTCATGTATGGACCATATGATCGTGTTTGCTTCGTGTCTATCCATGAATATGAGCAACACGGAGTCATAATTCCTTTTATACAGTACACCACCACTCAAGAAGAATTTGGCACAGAGCCATCTGAGAACATACTTCATTGAAACCCAAATATTGTCACACACTCAAAGATACAACAGAGTCACCATCGAACTTTATTTAGTCCTAAAGGAAATGGAAAATATCGATAAAATCCAATGGGAAGATAAACGAGTAAGGGAGTTAATTATGTGAAGGGAAGGTAATAGCACCCCACGCACCCGTTGTACTCGACGAGAAACATTATGAATTCTTCTAGGCTCGGATGGGTTATCTATCGAAAGGCTACTCGCTAAAGAGGGAAAGGAAAAGGGACGAAGAAATTACTCACGGAGGATTAGGGCCCTCGTGCCTACGTATCCTCATAGTACAATGTGAAATTCATAGCTCTGTAGTTCATGGAACCAGGGAAAAGAAGGAGAAGGTAGAAGGTTAGAAGAAGATTGAAGAAGGTAGCTCGCCAAGATCTCGCAATCTCGTGCCTACGTATCCTCACAGTGCAATGAGAAAGTCAAAGCTCCATAGTTCAGGGAACCAAGATGGAGAAAGAAAGGGAAATGGTGTCAAAACCAAGAGAGAAAAGAAAAGGAATGGCGACTTCACTGGGGAGTAAACAACAGGGATGGTTTCGAACCCAAAAGAATAAAGAAGCAAAGAAGTTGAATCGAGACAATGTGGGATCCACTAAGGATTCAGTATATGAACTAACAAGCAGTGATTATCCAAAGAAAAATAGAATGAGACCCTGACGGGGAAGGAGAAGTTACTTTACTGGGGAAGAAAAGAAATTGGTGTTTAATTGACGAGCGTTGATTAACCAAAAGAAAGAGTGCTCAACCGATAGGTGTTTGAATCTCTGGGGACTTCGGTATGTTAACTGACGGACAATGGTTAACCAAAAAGAAGAAGAGGAGGAAATGTCTTTAACAGACGGGTTATGGTCAACCAAAAAGACGGGTGTGGAATCAAACAAAGGTTGTGACCCAAGATAATGGGTGTAGAACCAAGCAAAGATTGTGACCCAAGAGAATAGGTGTAGAACCAAGCAAAGATTGTGACCCAAAAAGAGTTCGGCACACTAATTAACAAGCAGTACTTGACCGAAAAGAGGGTATGTGAACCAAGTAAAGGCTACTAACCCAAAGGTGTGGGTATTCGAACCAAAAGAAGGTTACTAACTCACAATGGCATCGGTTTTAACAGATGGACTGTGATCAACCAAAAGGGCGGGTGATTGACCAAGAGAAGGTGATTAACCCAAGGAAAACTAAGTGTGTTAACAAACAGATTGTGGCTAATCGAGGAACAGGTGATGAAATAAGAGAAGGTGATTAACCCAAAGAAATAAATTGGTTTTAATAGGCGGACTATGATTAACCAACGAACAAGTGATTACGACTCTTCTAAGGAGTCACCGAACAGTGATCAACTAAGAGAGAGGATGTTAAAACAAGGGAAGGTTGTTAACCTAAGAGGAACTCAGTATGTTAACTAACAGACTATGGTTAACTAAGGAAGGAAGATATTTATCTTGAACCAAATAAGTGGTGATTGATCAAAGGAAATATTGAAAAGGTATGAGTGATCAAGGATCAAACACAATTGAGGATCGGGAGACACTATAGTATGGAGTTAGAGACGATTATTCCAGGCACAAGGTCATTTGTCCCCTATCCAAAATAACCAGAATGAGTGTAAGAATTCTCCACTCTCATCCCTTTTCTAGCACCAAAGTATAGTGTGGAAATTGAAACCGACAGAGTAATAGTGCAGTTTGTACAGTGCTCCAATGCATTGTGCAGACCTCCGGCTCAAAACAGGATCAAGAGAGAAAGGCTCTAAAGAGATCTTAACAAAGAGAGGGGGGAAGATTAACCAATCAAAACAAAGTTTCGATCAATCGATCAAAGGGAAAGAACAAGCCAAAAATCTTTCAATCCAGTCGAAAGATCATCAAAGCAAATGTGCGAAGTAATGATTGTACAAAATTAAACTTGCTCAATGAAGAACAAATCTAATGTATCAAATTGAAATTGCCAAACATTAACAAAGACAAAATTAGCATGCATCACTAATCATACTCATGTTAACACACAAATACGAATTATGCAAAAAGTGCGACGAACATGTGATTAAGTTGCAAAATAATCGAGAAAAATTATGCAATTAATCGAGAACAAGTCCTGTCAAGTAGATTCTGCCCTAAAACAGTAGCATTAACATGAATACAGTCAAGCATGGGATATAACACAAAAACAATATGCAAAACAATCCCTAAAATCAAGATTTTGGTAAAAAGTAGCACTGGTAATCGGTTACCTCATGATGTAACCGGTTACATCAATCAAAACAACATTTCTAGGGGTGCAGACAGGGTGAGGTACCCGATTACATCATGAGGTAACCAGTACCTCAGCAGAAAACAGCAAAACAAATTTTCCAAAAAGCATTTTTTCATAATCACTTTTCCTTGCAATCTCGAGGTAACATAGCATAATAGTAGGTGCACAAATCATATTAATTTACAGGAATTGAAAGCAATAAGAATTAATCATGCAAAGCAAGAATTTAAGCAACAAAACATCAACTAAAAGCTACATTGTGAAAACGCGAAAACAATAAAAAACAATAAATCGAGTATGAATCACCAACCTACAAGGCTGAGGTTTGCCTTGGTAGTTGTTGTAAGCATAATGTGATGCAAAGAAGAAAATAAAACCAGATAATTCTCAAGCTCTAAAGCAATTCGTAGAGAAACCGAAGAAAACACGATAAATGCTCCAAATATGAATTTGCACCAAAACTCTTGAGATGATCAATTTCCAACACTTGAATTGAAGTAGAAGTTACTGTAATTGCCGAATTCCAATAAGAAGTGTAGTGTAGTGGAGGTTTTAGCTCAAAATATTAGCAAGTTTAATGTGAAGCTTGCTAAGCTTTAATGGAGGAAAAGAGCTCTAGTGAGGTTTGATGAAGAAGATGAAGATGAACATGAGAGAAAGTTGCAGAGTTTTCAGAGAGAAATGAGAGTGCAAAGTGAAAAATTATGAGATATATGATCAAGGTTCCTTGTGAAATGTGAAGGTTTGCTTAAATAGAAGTTAGGTTTGGAGTGGCTTAGGTTTGGAACTTGGTTTAGGGTTTGCTTTGGAGTTTTCTTTGGAGTTAGTTACATCTAACTCACTGAGTTAGGGTCCAACTCAGTTAGTTATTTGTTAACTGTGGGAGCATCCCAATGCAAGCTCAAAATCAAGTGGTTCACATGTTAAAAAAAACAGTAGATGTAACCGGTTACATGGTGAGGTAACCGATTACCTCAAGTTGAATGTGACTTCTTTGGCTTGGAAACAGTGATGTAATCGGTTACATTGTGAGGTAACCAGTTACCTCAGGAAAAACTTCATTTTGTTGCTTGAGATTGAATGCTCTAGACGTGGTTCCGCGTTTTAACCTTGTGCTTTGATATATAGGCATAGAAACCCTTGTATTTTTATTCTATTAATATTGTGATGACTCTTTGAGGGATATGATCATAATCCCAAGATTTTATGGGGATTTGAACACATACCTACAATGAAATCACTTATAAAAACGCTAATGTGTATGCTAGGGATGCCAGCGCAGATGCTTATGCAAAGAGGCAAAAGGGGATGTCAAACTTCTAGTTATGACACTAATGTCCAAGGTCCAAAATACTCTTGAAGCAAGGGATAGTAACACAAAGTCTTTAAGATCAAATTAAATTTTTAAGGGTTTTAGTTATTTTATGATTTTTTTTTCTTTTGAAATAGGAAATCAATAAAGCATAAAATAAAGAGAAAAAGTGAAAGGCAAGAATGTAAAATGGTGATGACACCAAAACACATTGAGTATTTGGCTCGACTTGCATATGTTTTGTTATCTTTTTGCTTTCATTTATTGTATTATACTAGTATTTTGTCTGTATTTCAGATACTTAGCTAATATAGAGCCATACTCGAGGAAACAAAGTGAATCAGATGAAAAACAGAAAAAGGAGCAGTTTGTACACAGGATGTCCAGCCTGGCGTTCACCATAGAGGTAGCCATGAGGTGGATGACGTGTGCCATGCACCAGCGGTTGCAAAGACCATTTCTAGGAATTTTATAAAGGTGGCGTTCGCCACCCTGGACATGGTAGTCGCCATCTTTGGCAGATTCGTCCTAGTCAAAGGGCAATTGGAGATTCACCCACTACTCCCTCTTTTCTTTCACACGAACTCAATGGTTGTTACTTGGTTTCGAATGCTTGATATTAATATAAATAGTTGTATAAACTCACTTTTAGGAGGATCCAAGCTTAGTTACAACTTAAGGCATAAATTTACATTCAAAAACTTTTAAGTTATCAGGTTGTTGTTGTCATTGAGTTTGGAGCACTTTGTAGTTTTTAATCTTGTTGCCATTTACATTCCATACAAGTTATTTTCCATTGTACCAGATTCAAATCTTCGATTGGAGCAGGTTCTTATTAATTTTAGTTCTATTTACATTTTTTATTGTCTTGTTTATTTACTCTGCTTTACTTTATATATTTCACAGCCTTGCTTTATTTTCGTTGCCTTATTTAATTTATTTTCATTGCATGCATCGTATCACTTTATATGTTTAATTCAACATTCCAAACAAAAGCTAAATTGTTTACCATGAATATGTCCGACTAAACCGTTAGTGTTGGAGTGTGAGGATCATCGATTCGATGGTACACTGCCTGTTTAGGATTACTATTGGGGATGTTTTGGTTTTAATTCAATTTTTTTGAAATTAATTTGATCGGTTACTATGAAAGTAGCATCGTGACACGTCGAGTAAGATCGAAAGCTGTCTGACACATAAGATTAAAATTGATAAGCTTTTAGTTAATAAATACCGCGAAAGCACTTTGTTAATTAATTACGGAAGTTTAATATTTCTATAAAGTGATTTTAAATTATTTTACGGACACGTTGATATGTTTATGATCCGGTTGTCCGACCAAATGTCGGAAACCCTTTTAAGTTAATTTTTCCAATAAAAACCACTTTGCAACTGAGCTTAAGAAGTAATTAATAAAAAAGGATTTTCTACTTTAACACAAACCCAACCGGGCACACGAGAGCGGACAGTAAAGATTAGAGATTAAGTCTGGTTCTGAATACGTGAAAGCAACAGTTCCTTTTTAATAGATATTTTTCAAGGAAGAAAATATTGCCCCATAAGTAGTTCTATTTAGAAATAATAAGAGTATTGTTGCTCGATGAGAGCCGCGTTCCAGTATTGCATCTTTGAATTTGTTAAAATTTTGTTAATTTATCTTGTTTTTATTCCATAACCTTTTTACAATCGTCTTAGATAAACAGCGTAGCAATGGAAGATGATGGTTTGACCATTAGGTCTCTGTAGGATTCGAAAACCTTTTATATTACTCTGATACACTTCGTATACTAGCGAGTAACACACATCAAGTTTTTGGCATCGTCGTCGAGGACAAATTGCATCATATATTGTACCCTGATTGTTATACTGCCTAAACTAAGAAACCCTTTACCGCGAAGAACTCGCAGTACCAGAACTTTAGAAGATCCAATAGCTAAACTAGAAAGATATGTGCGCACGACTTTTGCTCCAAAGAATTAGGAGAGCAATGGCAGAAGAAAAAGACCAAAAACCACTTAAGGAATTTGAAATACCTTCTAACGAAGAAGCATATTCTAATATCGTTAACCCTACAGTCTCATCTAATAACTTTGAACTAAAACCTACTTTATTGCAAATCGTACAACAAAACTAGTTTTCTAGTCTCCCAACTGAGAACCCGAACCAATACTTAAAAGTGTTCATTTAACTAGCCGACACATTGAAAACCAATAGTGCTTCTCCTGAGGCAATACGTATATGAATATTTCCTTTTTCCCTCAAATATAGAGTAAGATCATAGGTAGACTCTTTCCCAACAAACTTAACCACCGCTTGGAATGACCTGAAAAAAGTATTCCTTGCTAGATACTTTCCACCAAGAAAGATTTTTGTCCTGCAAAACCAAATAACCAGATTTACTCAACAAGATGGCGAATCTCTTTTTGATGCTTGGGAAAGGTATAAAGAACTATTAAGAGCCTATCCACACCAAAGTTTAGAACAATGGCTGACTATTCATACCTTCTATAATAGACTTCTCTATAATACGAATTTGACCATCGATACTGCCGCTGGTGGTGCACTGATGAACAAACCATATTATGAAGCATGCGCACATATTATGGTGAATGCAGTCTCCTAGCTAAACCAAGCCCAGATCAGGTCAACTATGCCCAAGGAAACCCTTATTCAAATACTTATAACCCTGGATGGAGGAATTATCCCAATTTATCCTATAAGAATAATAACCCCACTCAAAACACTGCACCTCAGTGACCACCAGGTTTCCAAGCTCAAGACAGTTTGTCCATCCCCAGTGAACTTATCAAAATTATCAACTCGTCAAATGGCATCTCTCCGGGAATCCGTCAGAGAAGTTTATCGAAGACTTTATAGATATTTCTGTTTATTTGAGAATCTTCACTACAAGAGTTTCACACATTTTTACAGCTACAATAAAGACACTCCTTAGGAATGTATTCCCCAGTGAGTCCGTTACACAAGTCTAACTATATCAAATGGCATCTCTTCCGAGAAGTTTGGTGAAGATTGGTCTCTCTTTATTTGAGAAGACATATTTGCTTCTCTTATGAAGATCCCCGGTGAAGTTTTATAACCTCCAGTAAATTATGGATTAACCGCTGAAGCCTTTAATCTCCAATGAAATTTAAATCCTCTATGAAGATACTCTCATAAGTATTTGTCACTTCCGCGAAAATAAGGTGCCGGCAAAACAGAAGAGTCGCCACCTTTCGTTATTTATCCCTCAGAACGGGAAAGGAAACGATCGGAAAAACCCGACGAGAAGGTATAAGACAAGGTCATCGCAACCGTTGTCTGGGTTCGGGAGTCGGTTACGCAAGGGGAAGGTATTAGCACCCCTCACGTCCGTCGTACTCGATGGGATCCACGCTTGTTGTGTTTACTGGACGAGTTGGTTTATCTATCTACCTATCAAGGCTGGCTTAAAAAGAAAAGCAAAATGACTCGGCAAAGCGTCATGCTTTATGCCTACGTATTCTTATCAGCGAATAACGTAGTTCGACCTACTACGGGTTACGGGGAAGGTGGCTCGCCAATACATCAGTATTGTGCCTACGTACTCTCAACAGGTATGAGAGATCAGAGCTTACGTAGTTCGGGATAATACGAATTACGAGGATTCAAATTCATCTGTTTTATCGAGTAGGGTTAAACAGCTGTTCCAGCAGTTAGAGACAAAGCCTGTTTGCGGTAGAACTAGGAGTTTAACGAAACTCTTTTCTTCAGAAAAGCTTCCTTTGAATTATGGGCCCACGGGGCAAAAAGGTTTGAAGTTTGTTTTCTGTCTTTTACGGAAGAAGTGTTTTTTATTGTGTTTGCAATTTCAATCGCACTAAAGACTATGACCTGAGAGTGAATGCGTCGCATGTCACCCAAAGGGTGCCATACTAAACATCCAGACTGTTGAAAAGAAACTCTCAAACAATCTTTTCTTAGATATCTTAAGGCTCGTAACGTACGAAAGAAATCATTCATGATTACTGTATCTTAAGCTGTTTTGAGATGAGAAGAGAGAGCGAGCTCAACTAAAGGGAGACCATCAAGTCCTACTGTTGTCGTGCCAAGGATTCATCCTATGGTTGAAGTTTGAAACAAGGAACTCCTAGAAGTTATCATGCATAGGTTTCAACTTAAAGTTCTATCACCACTTCCTTATCAAAGGGAGTGAGATTCCTAAGGGATCATGTCAATGATACACAGAAACAGATAAAGCATCAGCTTAAACAGTGAAAAGTAAACGGTAAACAGCAGTAAAATGCATGCAATGCAAGTGAGGGAGGAAATGTGTGTGGGGCAGCAGCCTCAAGCTCATCTCAACCTCAAGCCAGATATGAATAACAGTAATCATACAGAAGAAATAACATGCTATCAAGCAAAATAGAATAACAGCTGCAATCATACAGACGAAGTAAAATATGCTATCAAGCAGACACAAACCACATGGGCAAGGGAGTTGGGCTCTACCGAATACCCGCAAGCAAAGCCATACAGTAAAAATACAAGCAGAGGGAGCAACTCAACCTCTAGTGCAATCATGCTCCTAGCCTACAGTCAGTCTAGATATGGATTTATTCTAATGCATCAAGCAAGTCAAACAAGGCACATCAATACAGAAGGAAACAGACAGGAAAAAAACAGATCAACAACTCCTTCAACCATCCAAGCTTCAGCTCTTCTGTCAGCAACTTCAGTCATCAGACTTCAATCACCCTTCAAGGCTATCATCTTTCATGACAAATATCAATTTGTTTCTCTAGGGTTTCAATCCATCAAACATAAGTATCCACTTATTATCTATTCTTCAAGCTTCAGCTCTTCAGTCAATTCCACCCTCAGGCTTCAACCCTAACTACAAGTATCAACTTGATTCCTTCAGGCCCTCCAAGCATCAATACAAGTGTCAACTTATCCTTTGTTCCTCAAGCTTCAGCTCTCCATCCAATCTCAATTGTATCTCCTTCCTAAGTATCAACTTAGTCTTCAAGCTTCAGCTCTCTTTGCTTTACCAATATCAACTAGCTTTCCTCTTCATCTACAAGCTTCAGCTTCTCAGAGTAATCTTCAATCACATGAAAGTGCCAACTTCATCCTTCAATTCTTTAAGCCTCAGCTCTTCACTCAATCTCCATTGAATCTTCAAGCATCAACTTGTTCTTCTTGCCTTCAAGCTTCAGCTGCAATGGCAATGCTCAAGGAATCATCCTCTTCCACACTCTTCAGTGAAGTCCTCATCTTCAAACTCAAGTCCAACATCTTTCGAGATACTCAAACCAGAAGACAATTGATTTAACAGGATGAGTGGAAATGATAAACAGCTTATTGACAACCAAAGGAAGCCTGTAAGGGTTCATCATTATGAGAGACTGGTTCCCTCAAAGTTCTACTTCCCAAATAAAGCCACTCATCCCTCCAAAGGAAGGATGTGAATATCTGAGAAGGACTTTTAGTCATTGGGAGGAGTGGAAGCACAAGATGCTTTCCATATTTGTGAGAGAAATCATTCTAGCTATAAGGCTCTCCCTATGTTTCGTAATTCCTAAATCTTCATCAGACACCTTCAAGCACAAGCAACTCCCAAGCTCCAAGCAAATTCAAGCAACTTCAAGCATCCTCACCTTGTCTTCAACTTGTCTTCAATCTCAACCAAAGGCAAACCAAGCAAAAACCCTAATCTAAGGGGACTAAGGAAGTTAAACTAATTGAATTAGTAAGTTAGGATCACCTAAAACCTAGTACTAAAGTTAGTCCTAACTAAAATACCAAAACCAATTGTAAAATCCTACAAAAATATCTATGGGAACCTAGGTCAATCATGACTCTACCATATTAATTTCAGATATCAAATCATCAAATTAGACCTAGAAATAAATTCTATACCATAAGGTACTAAACCTAAACCCTAAAAGGAAGCACCTAAATATCAATCTAGAAAGCACACCTATTTTCATCACAAAAATGTGAGAAAAATACTATGGGAGCATACATGTCTAATCTAATCATACACAAAAAATTAGGATCAAAATCATCACCACATGATCACACAAAATTCCACAAAATTATGTATCAAACATAACCATTTTAATATCAATTAAAATGTAAAATTCCCATTAAATCAGAAAATAAATGAAATGAAAATATTTTTTATCTAAAAAATACTAGACTCAATCATGAGTAAAATGCAAAAAGAATGGGATTAATTGGATTAATTTTCAATTTTATATGATTTTTCCAAGAACCATGAATAAAATGAAAAAATAAAAGAAAATCCAATTAAAATGACAAACACACGGTGCAAGTAGAAATTAAAATTAATTCATATAATGGATTGGGCTCGCTGGGGGGTGTGGATAGCATCTATTTCACTAAGCCCAAAACCAACTAGTAAGTGAAACGCATCGTTTCACTTACTCAGACTCCTTCACAAATTGAATTAAAACGTGGCCGTTGGATGAGGGTCATAGTCCAAGTCAAACCAAGATCTGATGGTCCCAGAGTCATCTCCTACCTTTCAAACCTCTGCAACTTTGCGCCCAGCTCCGGCCACCACCGGTGGTGCTCCGGTCATCTCCCTCAACCCTAATTCTCTCTAGGATCCTCCATTGCAAATGATCAATACATGAAACTCATCCCAAATTCCCTCACGAACTCATTCATGCCCTTAATTCAACCTAAATCCTCAAGATTCACCATATCCAATTCTCAACCAAAAATGGTAATACCCTAAATTGGTCACTAATTCTCAAATTAATGGTCTGAAATCAATCCTACACCGTTCTACAATGCATCTAACACCTTAATTCATCTTGATTCTACCTAATTCATGCTAGAGGAAGAAAGTTACTAACCTGAAAATCTTGGATGAACAGATGCACTAAACCTTCAATTCAAGCTCTCCAACCTTCCAGACACGATCAATGGATCCTTTCCTTGCTTCTGTATGCAAAAGAACTGGTTGAAAGCTCCTAAATCTTGAAACCCGATGGTGAGTTGCAGGTGGAAAAATTCAATGGCTCATACACGATTCAGCCACGAATTCTCTTGGATTATGATCTGGATTCAATCCCTGAAAATCTTGGATGAACAGATGCACTAAACCTTCAATTCAAGCTCTCCAATCTTCCAGACACGATCAATGGAACCTTTCCTTGCTTCTGTATGCAAAAGAACCGGTTGAAAGCTCCTAAATCTTGAAACCCGATGGTGAGTTGCAGGTGGAAAAATTCAATTGCTCCTACACGATTCAGCCACGAATTCTCTTGGATTATGATCTGGATTCACTCCCTAGCATCCATGGAAGAAGTTTCAATCAAGAAAATGGATGGAAAGTGAAGAATTTGGTGAAACCGAATCCAATTGCAAGCTATGAAATCTCAATCTCAATCTATGCTCTCTCCTTCAATCATCACCAACCTTTGCATTGGATCATCTCTACTCAATATATAGATGATGTATGAGTGATCTAGAACCCTCTAGATCCTTCTAATGAGAGTTTCAATCTCTCATGTCATGAGATTTTCAATCACATATCATGATATGCACCATTCTGTTTGCAACTTGGAATCAATCCCATTCTCTTCCAATTTCTCCCCTAGTGGCATTTTGAAAGAGTTTAGCTTGCAAAGGCCCTTGGTTATGCCTTGATTCTATGTTTTGCACATGTTACTTAATATGCAAGCAAGTACCTTCCAAAGCAAGTCCACAAATTAGGACTCCACTAAAAAATGTGGCTAAACCAATGTTCTTAAAATTTTTTCTAGAGTCAAAATGATATATTACATGCCATGGTTTGGATGTGTAGGTTGAAAATATCAATTTCCAACTTTGATTCATTTAATTTATACCCTTATTTTAGGTCATTTTTGCAAATTTGAGCTACAAGCATTTCCATCATCTCATGACCTCCTTAATAGCCTTAAAACATCATTTTGAACAAGTTTTATGTTGAAAAATTTTCCATTTGAAGCTTGGAAATAGGAGTTATGGCCTTATGCTTGAAATGACTTGTAATCTCCAAATGACCAAAATGCCCTTGACTTGTCAAAGCCATAACTTGAGTTCTAAAAATCCTATCAAGGACTTCTAGTACTCTCTATAAAGCTAAGAGGATAAGGAACAACATTCATGTTTACCAAAAGTCCATAGGAATCATCCTTCTTGGGAAAAAGTTTGATGCAAGTTGGGTAACTTTCAAGGCCCCAGATTCACATACCTCAGATGACCTGTAACTTGTCAAAGTCATAACTTGAGTTCTACAAATCCTATCAAGGACTTCTAGTACTCAAATTAAATCTAAGAACAAGCTCTACAACATTCATGTTGGGGGTAAGATGAGATGACAATCACATCTTGAGCTAAACTGCCTTGAAGATAGGGGTCAAACTAGGGGATTTTACACTGTCAATTCTTAGAAACCCTAGCTTGAAACTTCTCAAACTCTTCAATCCTGATGAGTTGACATTGGAATCATCCTTATAACATCTCAATGCATCAATCCATGATCACATGGCCCTTGAATTAGGTCTCAACCTCCTCCAAATCATCAGTTGACTTAGGGTTGACTCAGTCAAACCCTAATTGCACCACTCATGGCTGAGTCTTCTTAATCTTGCACAATGACCTGTCTAGGCTTCATGATGGCTTTCAAGACATCTCATAAGCTCTCTCAAGGCTTCAAGTCCACATTCTTGGCTTCAGAATCATCTGAGGTCTTCCCACAATTCTCAAGTTAGGAGACACACCCTCTTGGTTTCAACCACTCTCTCTGAGGATCTTTTAACTTCTCTGACAAGGATATCAACCCTTGAGCACTTGAATAAGCTTCAAAGCTAGCCTCAAAGTCTTGCATAGCTCTTGATTGGTAATCACACCTCTTGATCTCCTACACACATGTCAATGAAATGCAAATGATAATGCTAATGTGAATGAAATGAAACATAAGCTAGGTAAAGAAAAGTTGGTCAAATTTTGGGGTGCAACAATATTCATCATCCCAAGAAGAAACTGAGACCTGTTCTTGGCATACAACCTTGAAGCGTGGGAGGTTTATTTTACCCTTTTCAAGTGGAATACTTGATTAAATAAGAAACTAAATTATGTCTTGATTAGGAAAATTCATTTTGGTTATTACCTTTGCTTAGGCTATCATACGTTTGATAGTAGGTAATATACCGTATCATTTTAGTTATTACCTTTGCTTAGGCTATCATACGTTTGATAGTAGGTAATATACCGTATCATTTTGGTTATTACCTTTGCTTAGGCTATCATACGTTTGATAGTAGGTAATATACCATATCATTTTGGTTATTACCTTTGCTTAGGCTATCATACATTTGATAGTAGGTAATATACCGTATCATTTTGGTTATTACCTTTGCTTAGGCTATCATACGTTTGATAGTAGGTATATACCGTATCTTTTGGACATATAACTTTCCTTAGGCTACCAGGGTTGGTAGTTGGTCATCTTTACTTTTCATGTTACCTTTGCTTAGGCTATCATGTGATTGATAGTAGGTAATTTGCGTCTTCGTTTCAACTGGACGCCTTTTCTTAGGCTACCTCACATTGGTAGTAAGTTATCCTCCAATTTCAAGTTTCTCGCCCGTTGTTTAGGCTACCATATTCTTGGTAATATGTATTATATGTCTTTATTTTGTCGGAGATTCATCAGTGGTGGCTGTTTGTCTCTTTCCCCGTGGAGTCTCGCCTGTTCTACCTTTGTTTTCTCGTGTGTCGTGTTTAGTTTCTCCCCTGTGGCATCATTTCTCCGCAGGACCTTTGTCTTGAATTTTCATATCATATGCATTCGGTGGGTTCTTAGGGCCAAAAATTTGTGCAATGTTTGTATTTAAGTCCCTCCTATCACGTCGAGACAAAGATTTCGATCTCCATATCTCCGGATAGAAGAAACTTAAATAGGGGCATCTGTAGCACCCTAATTTTTGACCATAAGATCCCACCTCCTCGTGCATTTTCTTCATATATCATACTAGGTCTTTCATCCATGCATTCTAACCGTTTTACCTAGTTTGTGTTTGTTTTGTAGGATTGCAGAAGAAACTTAAATAGGGGCATCTGTAGCACCCTAATTTTTGACCATAAGATCCCACCTCCTCGTGCATTTTCTTCATATATCATACTAGGTCTTTCATCCATGCATTCTAACCGTTTTACCTAGTTTGTGTTTGTTTTGTAGGATTGCAGAAGAAAGTTTGAAAGCCATGGAGCCCTGTGTGCATTCCCCATTAGGACTCTATTCCTTTACATGTGGATAAAAGAAGGATGTTCCCTTATTCTTACAACCCCATGGTCAATACAAAGTCAAGCTTCCTCAAGAATTCTCAAAATCTCTCATTGGCTTCAAGAATGGCATTTGAGGACTAGACATAAGCTTGTGGTATGTTGAATCAGGAAAGTGGCATTCTCACTTCCAAACCTCCAAAGCACTCGTTCACGTGACGAGATACGACATAGTCTAGAAGTTTATTTGAGGTTTTCTCATTTCTAACAGATCTACCAAGAAGAACGAGATTAACCTATGATTTAAACATAAGAGACTCGTTTATGGGGTTGTGGACCAATTCAAAGAAGATAGTAAAGGAAAAACTCAATGTTCGTATATCTACACAAGTTTTCAAATCTCAAATCCATTCAAAATCCGAACATGGAGACTCAAAATTACAAAAAGAATATTCAGGTGGTTTACCAATGTCTAAATTCAGAACCCAATCGAAGAAATTCCATGTCAAGGATTTATGTATCAATGTTTTATGCTCCAATGGATTCGTTGCTCTTATGAAGTTTTGATTTTGAATTTAAGCCATAGTTCGTAATGCTTCAAGAACATGTCCAAATCATCTTCAAGTTTGTTTTCAATTTCAAAGTGTCGTTCCAAGATCATTTTAGGGTCACTTTCAAACCGCCTTATACCACATTTCAAGCTACAAGTTGTCAAGATTTGTAATCTAAAAGGAGTTTTTGGTGGCATGTTTAAGTTCCAAAATTCAAGACCAAATTTAAAGAAGTTCCTTATTATAAATTTAGGGAACTAAAACTCAGGACCTATGTTTCCTTGGATCCGGTGCTTGTTACAAAGTTCGAATTTCAAGTTAAATCATTGTTTCAAATTGAAATACTTCTAAGTTCATGGATTGCCATACAAGTTGCAAGAAATGATTCGAAACTTCGGATTAACATCATGTTCATGATAGATCAAAGGCATGTTAAAAGATTTCAAAATCACCATTTCAAATTCAAGATGTCATTACAAAACCCAGCAAAAAAATTTTAAATCATCTTCTCATCTAAAGTTGGATTTGCAAGTTCATACTAAGGACCTTACATGTCCAAGAGGAATTCAAAAGTCATTTACTTTTACAAGAAAAACTCTAATTTATTTCCATTTCAAATACACATAACGCACAAAGTTTAGACTTGAAGTTACAAAATATAAGTTTCTTTACATAAAGGATTCAAAAAGGTGAGAAAGAAGCTATTGGCCATTAAGAAAGTAATGAAGTTCCTGAAGGTGACTCCAATAACAGATGAGGAATTGAAGATAATGTTATTCATGACGAAGCTCTTGACTTGACAGTAAGTAGTTTAATGCCCTCAGTTCAAAACAAAATAAAATCACCATTGGATCTTTTTCAAACAAACAACAAACAGGCCTTAGACACGGGTAATTCGTAAAGGATTTCATTTTCGAAATTGTTTCCATTCCAAGGCCACAATCAAAGCACTATCGCCATTTTCCAAACTAGGAAATCAATCATCATAAATTCCAGACAATATCAAGACCTAATCAAATGTAGAAGAAGCATGTCCACCCTAAAAGGGAACTTAAGATCTGTTCAGATGAATAATATCATCATCATCACAAATTAAGAACAACATTAAAAACCTTTCACGACAAATATTAAGGGACCAAGGCAAGATTTAAAATCATCAATGCATTCCCAATTTGAAAGACAACATATTTGGATACAAAATCGGACAAGCCAACATGAAAATGGAAAATATCATACGAAAATCACGAGCTCATTCATTTTGAAATGAAAAACCTTAATTCGTGAGCGGCTATAAAAAGGGAAGGAAGCCACAAAGCTCAAAGGCGAAAAAACGGACAGAAAATCCACAGAATAACCACAAACAGATCCGCGACATTCACAAAACGAATTTCACGAATAACGGACCAGCGAAATACTCAAAAATTCAAAACTTGAAAGACTTATCTTTCTTGGTTTTTTCGTCATCGCCGTTCTCCGTCAAAACTCCGAGAAGCCATCGCCCAAAACCCCTTCATTGCCAAAATCGTGCAAAGCTCAAACAAAATCCTGCGAAAATCCAACACACTACCGTAAGTATTTTATCTTAATGTTAATATATGATTGATAGATCTTGGTTGCATGTATTCCAGGTTTGATTGAGGAGAAAGAAGAGAAAAGGTTCGCGGTGGAAGAGAAGGAAGAAAGAAGAAGAAGTGAGGGAGAGTAAGCGAAAAAGAAGAAGAGAATGGAGAAACAGTGAGGAGGGAAGAGAAGAAAAGAGTCGTTGAGAGAGAGAAGGGAGAAGCAAGAGAAGGGCGCCGTTTTGGAAATTAGGGTTTCTAAACCCTAGTCCCTCCCCGTTTCATTTCGTTTTGTGGCCGGGTCGGTTGGGTCCGGTGGGTTCACAACCACCGGCCCACCCCTTTTTATTTTTCAGTCTTTTTTTTTTTGTAATTTTGTTTATTTTCTTGTTTATTTTTTTAGTGGGCCTGGCCCAATTATTTATTTAATAAAAAATAAACTAATAAAAATAATATTAAAAAATATAAAAAAATAAAAATAACAATAATTAGAAATAAGTTTTGTTTTTTAAAATAAAATATTTAGATTTAAGTTAATTTAAATAATTTAACTTTTGATTTAATAATAACAAATACAAAAAATAGAATTAGCTTTTTTAAAGGTTTAATTTAATCTTTATTTAAAGTTTAACAAAATAAAGCCAAACATTTTCTACTTTAATTTAGAGTTTAAATAACTTAGATTGAATTTAAATTAGTTTTAGATTTAAAATAATTTAGAATATTTTAATTTATTTTCTAGAATTAACTTAGTTGGAAACTATTTTATTATTTAATCTCTCTTTTTATTTCTAAAACAAAAACAACAAAATAATTTAGAATTTTTTCTTTAAAACAATTTACCATTCATTTCCAAATTAATCACAAATTCATTATTCTGAATCTAACTGTTTTTCGATATTCATTTGCACTTAACCTGCGTCGCTTCGCTCTGTTTGCTTATCCAAGGGAAGAACTTGCGCATGATGTCATAAGTCGTGCGTATTGCACCTCATTTGCATCATATTTCCCCCCGCTTGATCCTTGAGTTTTCAAGTTGATTAGCTTAGGCTTTAGATCACACACCTTAAGAAGGACCGTTTTCTCTTTTAACTTTCAACTTAGATAAACCAACTATACAATTCAATCATCTAGTCTCCCCATGAGAGAATTAGACGTGATCCATCTTGACAGTTGAGATATAATTCTCCTGCCCCATAATATAATTGTGAGGTGTAGAATCTTTTCCGCTTGAGAGAGGTATGTGGCATACTCGTCGATAAATCCGAGTTTTGAGCCTTTCTCTCAATGTGACGCAAAGACCATCTCCTACAAGTTGTGGTGGTTAAGTAGAGTATTATCCCTTAAGATGACAACTTGTCTTTTCTCCTAGAACCAATAAAAAAACCTTATTCCCCTGGAACTTTGACCAATAGTTAATGGTTCCTCAGTCCCTTTTAGGAGAACTACGAATACTCTGATTCCATTCCCGTCAGGATACGTAGACACAAGATGCAATTTCTTGGCGAGTATACTTAGAAATAAACCACTAGGTCTTTCACCCTTAGCAATAACACAATAAAACAAGAGGTTCCTGTAGAGTACTACAGATTCTTAGGATGCTAGCACCTTCCCTAAGTTTAACCAGCCCCCGAACCTTAGACTCTCTAGCTTTGCATTTGCATTGCATCTTGTGGGTAATTCGATCTTTTTCCCTTCCTTTGGACAAATTAAAGACCGGTGGTGAACAATGAATCAAGATTGAAGATAATTCTCACCATGACAAGTACGATGGATGCGAGGGTTGCTAATACCTTCCCTTCGCATAACTGGCTTCCGAACCCTTTCTCTTGGTTGCGAGACCATCTTATCCGCTTTCCTTCTTGGGGTTTTCTCGATGTTTCCCCTTCCCGTTTTGGGATAAATAAAGTTCGATGGCGACTCTTATATTCTTCCATTTTTGCCTCTCCATCGTTGCATTTTCGAGTAGCGACAACTTGGTAACTCTGCTGGGGATGCCTAGCAAGCCAAACCTAGTTTGTTTGTTGCATGTGTGATTTATTTGCTTTTTTTGTTTATTAGGTTGTGTTCCTCTTACTTGTTGGGTTTATTAGGGATGGTTTGCGAGGATAAAGGCTTTCTACCCGTGCTTTTCTAGTATACACTAAGTTAGGAGGTGGTTGCTTTCTGATTTGCGAGACTTAGGACTCGTTGAGTTGGTTTGACTTCCACCGCTCAGATGAGGCCCTTTTGGAATGATTATGTCTTACGACTAGTCGTAACGGCGTCTTTATTTCTGACCTGGTAGTCCGTGATTCTGAGGACCTTTTTAGAACCTTATTCTAAAAGTTACTAAAACATAACTCTGTGCTCATCCTTTGAAGGGATTACCGTCTTACGAATCATCGTTATGATGGAAAACATTCAAGGGTTAGTGCATGGGACCTTGTTTGAAAACTCTTGGAATTCCCTGTTATAAATCAATAGATTTCCCACCCGAGGCGAGGGATATCTCGTTGCGTTACCTTGTAGGACCTATGATCTTGATCCTTGTGTTGTTGTTTTGTTCTCATGTGTATTCATAAAGCATTGCATTGCATAATATTCTTACATATCAAGGGACTTAAGAGACTGTGATTATCTCAGGTATTGCTGAACAATGACTGATCAAAGAAAAAGAAGCATGAACTCCTTGAAGTTTAGAGAACCAAAATTGGGAGTCATCCAAGATCTTCTGATTGACGTACCGAAAGCTGTCAAAATCAACTTTCAAGGAAAGCATGGGAAATTACTTGATCTCCTCTATTCTGGAGTGGACACTTGGGCTCTGTTTGCTATGGCTCAGTTCTATGTCACTCTGCTCAAATGTTTTACCTTCCAAAATTATCAATTGGCCCCTGCTCTTGAAGAATATTCTTATATGCTGAATATCAAGATTAAGGACCAACCCATTTATACCGGTCTGGAAGAAGAACTAAAGTCTCCTGCCATTGCTCTTGCTCTCCATATGACTAAGGAAGAAGTTGATGCTGGTTTAGCCAACAAGGGAGGTACTCAGGGATTCCCTTTGAAGTTTCTGCTTGACAAGGCCGTCCAGTACAAGGCTGATGAGGATTGGGAAAGATTTGGTGTCGTTGTTGCTTTGATGTTCTATGGGACTGTTCTCTTTCCAAATATAAACAATTTCATAGATATCACCGCCATCACTCTCTTCATTCAGAAGAACCCTATTCCTACCCTCCTTGTTGATACTTACCACTTCATTCATTGGAGGAGTGAGAAGACATGGATGGTCCAGTGCTACTCTCATATGTTGTTCAAGTGGTATGCCTCCCATTTACTAAAGGAAGGACCGTTTGTGGAAAACAAAGAGAAGCTGAAATGGTCTAGACGCATCATGTCTTTGGTGGCCGATGACATTGCTTGGTATTCCCATGAATACTACGATTGGAGATTAT
Organism: Lathyrus sativus; assembly: GCA_963859935.3. Lineage (NCBI taxonomy): Eukaryota > Viridiplantae > Streptophyta > Magnoliopsida > Fabales > Fabaceae > Lathyrus > Lathyrus sativus. Next base: position 259,385,398 of record OZ012740.1, read on the forward strand.
TTTTAGATGTGGAGAATTTGGTAATGTGCCTCTGATTGGGAGAGTTGGCTGCATTAATTACAACCCAATTATGGCATTGTGTCAATTGAGTTATGCAATGGAAGACGAGCCTGAAGTAGAGAAAGTCCAAAGCTTTTTCTTGCTCTCCAAAATAGAAGATCTTGGGTTTGTATGAAAAATTGCTAGGGCATGGACCAAGATCCATACCAAGGGAAGGAAAGAGCTGAAAGTGAAGAACTGTGTGGCTAAAGAGCCATACCACAGATGGTTATTAGCTAGAGTGGCGGAAAAGTTGTTACCATGTCCTCCAGAATCTCCCATGCAAGAGAAACCTCCTGTTCCCACTCATGTATCCATAGAACAATATGAGAAGCTAAAGCTAATAATGGAAAGGTTGACCAAAGAAAACCAAGATCTCCAAGCTGAAATCCACCAAACGGGTGTAGAGAATGGCCAATTCAAGAGAAAAATGGAGGTTGAGCAAGACCAAGTAGCTGAAAGTAGTAAGAAATTGAAGCTAGAGACATATCTAGAGTCATGTATCAAAATGTCTTTGAAGGGGCTGATGCATTAGTAAAAACTCTTTGACAACGCTTGATGGAAGCCAAGGAATCTTGTGAGAGAGTGTGGCATTTTTGTGAGCTAGCTTCTGTTGAAAAGAAGAAGACTAGAGAAAAACTTGAGGATGACATTGATGATCTTGAAGAGCAATTGAGAAGTGCCTTGACTCTAGCTGAAGACGAACGGCAACTCAAGGAAGAAATGTTAAGAACTTCATATGTCACTCCTAGCATGTGGAACAAAAAGTGCTTAGAGTTGGAGAATGCTCAAGAAACAGCCACTCCGTGGAAAGATCGCTTTGACGCTCTGAAAAGGGATAGTTCACAATGGCTCAAGAAAGAAGCTCAACTCAAAAAATTGTTGGACACACATGTGGATTCCCTCTGGTATTATCAGCCAACTCTAGACATGTACCGTGCTAAGTATAATGATCTAGTGGAGGATTGCAACCTCATGATTCGTGATATCCCGTGGAGGTTAGAAAGTGCAATTCAAGACTTGGAAGGGAACAATGTCCCTCCTTCAGTCCATCACTTCATCCAGCTATGCGATAAGATGTTTAACAGATTCATGTTTAAGTCAAAGAAGCTTGAAGAGCGCATCCAAAAGAAGACTTTTTAGTTGTTCAAGTTCTTTCTCTTGTTGCATGAACTGTTGTATTCGGCTTGTTGAGAAATGGTTAAATCATTTGTATTGGATCTTTCCTTGAAATTAATGAAAAAGTTGTTTTTTGGACTCAATTGTGCATTTTTACTATTCATTCACAGTTCTATAATACCAATGATAATCACAAGGTCTCGAGAGTCTCTTGAACATCATTCGAACATTGCATATACCTGCACATCATTTTACATTCCCTGAAACCCGACCTCACAAACTGCTTGCTCTTTCTGCAATAGAGCAAGCTGACTTCTCTACATCCATAAAATACAAGGAGTAATCAAAGAAGAATCGTGGATCAGCTAGAGCAAAATCAAGCTAGTATAAGGGAGGAGATGCAAAGCAAGAAGACCCAGATCACCCAGTTAATGGAGGTGATTCAGAATATGGCAAGAAGCCAAGAAGAAATGAGACAAGCAGTAGAAAGAAATGCTAATAACCCACATACCCCTATTGACGCAGTTCCAAACACAGAAGGTGCGATCCCGATTCCTACTGGCATAGTTCTAACTCCTGTGAGTGCAATTCCTACCCTCGTTGGTACAATACCTATCCCTGTTGGCACAGTTCATCCACCAGTTGGTGCAGTCCGTCCTTCTGGCGGTACGCTTCCACCTCCAGTCCATTACGATGATCATGAGGATTTCTATGAGGATTCGATGGTGGATGCGTGTGGGCCACAAAATACTAATTTGGAAAAGAAATTCAATGATCTGCAGGAAATTGTTAGAACGATGCAAGGTCCTGATGTCCTAGGATTGCACGCTGCAGAAATATGCCTTATACCAGGAGTTAAAATACCTCCAAAGTTCACCATTCCAACTTTCGAGAAGTACAAAGGTAATAGTTGTCCCAAGACCCACATAAGATCTTATTGCAGGAAAATGGCCGCTTACTAAAATGATGAGAGCTCATAATCCATTTCTTCCAAGACAGTCTGAATGAGCCTTCTCTGGAGTGGTATATGCAGCTCGAGCGCTCCCATGTTAAAAGCTGGAAAGAGTTAGCAGATGCTTTTGTAAAGCATTATCAGTACAACATTGATATGGCTCCAAACCGTATGCAACTACAAAGTCTGACCCAAAAGCCTAATGAGTCTTTCAAAGACTTCGCACAAAGGTGGAGAAAACTAGCTGCAAGAGTACAACCCCCATTGCTGCAGAGAGAGCTGACTGATATCTACATGGGAACTCTGCAAGGTCCAATTCTTGAACGTCTGACGTCTACCACTTCCACAGTATTCTCCGAACTAGTCATGGTTGGTGAAAGATTAGAGAGCTTGATGAAAGCTGGAAAGATTCAAAATGCTAATTGATCCTCAAGCGGGCCCAAAAAGCTGTATCAAGGATTCATTAAGAAGAAGGAAGGAGAAACTAGTGTCGTTTCCACAGAAAGAGGGAAAACTCATTAGGGTTATCACATATTATTGTCGTTGCACCTCAACAATCACTCTCTATTCCTACAAGCATCCTGTGGCTCAACAACAAAATCCACAACAACAACCATACCAATCGCGACAAAACCAGTATCACGGTCAACAAAGACAAAGAAGGCCAGAGAAAAGATTTGATCCGATCCCATCAACGTATGCTAGACTACTTACGTACTTGTTAAAAGGAGGTTTAGTACAATTGAGGGAAATGAGGGACCCTCCAGCTGTCCTTCCCCCCGGTTATGATGTTAATGCATGCTATGAATTTCATTCTGGCGCCCCAGTCCACATCATTGAAAACTACAAGACCTTGAAGTATGTCGTCCAAGACCTTATCGATTTAAAAGCGATTAACTTCACCAGAAACACTCTAAATATCAAAACAAACCCGATGCCGTCTCATCATCACTCCATAAATATGATTGAGAGCTTTAGAGGGATTCGATTAATTTCGAACGTCGATAAACTGAAGATACCTCTCTCTATTGTTAAAGAGCAGTTCTTGTTGAAAAATATTTATCCTAGTTGTCCACATGATTGTCACATTTATGTGAGCAAATCTCAAGAATGCACTGAACTGAAGAAAGGCATCCAATGTCTGGTTGATCAAGGCATATTGGTGGCAGAACAAACTTCGAAGGCTGAAGAAGTTGCTACTCTTGATATTCCTTTTGAGGCGTTGGAAATATCGTATGACGATGAAAGTGAAACATGGAACCCTCCCAATAATTTGGCTCGCATTCCGTTAACTATTCCATGCGATGAAGAAAATTGGATAATGTGTATGGACAGACTTATATCCCTTTACAGATCCCTTATGATGAATCATATATGCTTCCTTGTGGTCAAGATGGAAAACCTTTAAGTATACCTTATGATCCAATTGAGATACCTATGTCTCCACCCTCAATGAACCGGCTCATCATCTCAACTCAAGCTCCGCTTCCTTACGAGAGCACGAACGTTGTTCCTTGGTTATATGACGAGGTTGTTTTTCTCAACGGACAGAAGGTTAGGGAGGAGAATATTCTAGAAGAAAAGAAAACTGTGGAAAATATCGTGGGAACTGGTGGCGTCACCAAAAGCGGTAGGATTTTTGCACCAACAACATCACCCATCAACAACAATGGAAATGCTAACAAAGACACTAGGAAACAAGGCACTATTGAACAGGGGCAGTCCTCCAAACAGAAGATTGCCTCTAATGATGAAGCATAAGAGTTTTTAAGGATCATACAAAAAAGTGATTACAAAGTGATTGACCAACTCAATCAAACTCCTTCAAAAATATCCATTTTGTCATTGTTAATGTGTTCAAAAGCCCATCAGGAGGTATTATTAAAATTCTTGAAGGCTGCTCATGTGCCTCAAGAAATATCGGTGGTACAATTTGAATAAGTGGTAGGGAACATAGCTTCAGGTCATATTCTAAGCTTTAATGATAGTGAATTACCCCCTGAGGGTAAGAATCACAACAAGGCCTTGCACATTTCTGTGGAATGTGTAGGTGTTGTGTTCTCTCGAGTTCTAGTTAATATTGGGTCGTCGCTGAACGTATTACCTAAAAGCTCATTGTGTAAGTTGTCAATTGAAGGGCTTGTGATGAAGCCAAGTCAGACTATTGTAGTGGAATTTGACGGAGCCAGGAGAACTGTAATTGGCGAGGTTGATCTCCCAATTAAGATTGGGCCACATATTTTTATCATTACATTTTATGTAATGGACATATATCTCGCCTACAGTTGCCTTCTTGGCCGCCCGTGGGTCCGTTCAACTGGTGCCGTAACGTCAACTCTTCATCAGAGACTCAAGTTCATGATCAAAAACTAGATGGTTATCATTGAAGGCGAAGAAGATGTTCTTGTGAGTCATCTTGCTTCTTTCTGATATGTTGAGGTAGGAGACGAAGTGCATGAGACTCCGTTCCAGGCCTTTGAAGTGATCAACATTGAAATGATCCATGAGAAGCCGATGTCTTCAATTGTAACCTAGAAAGACGCAAAGACGATGATAGAAGAAGGCCATCCTCGAGGACGGGGTAGGGTGTCGGAGCTGTCTGTCAACAAGAATGGAGTCGGTCTGGGTTATAAGCAGAAAATACAAGAGAAGGATGCCTCTGATAGAGGTAAAGGACTTGCAACTCCATTAGTGTTTAATAGTGGAGGCCATCTCGTTGATGGTCAAGTCACATTTTTGGAGATTGAAGACAGTGGGCATGAAGAATTGTGTATGGTGTACCCCATGGCACCTAATCAAACATTGAACAACTGGAGTATCATTGAAATTCCCGAAGTTATTCTAGTAGACGAGTAATTCCCTGTTTTTCTGTTTTTAAAAAAAATCATATGCTCTACCCAAGGCATATGGATCGTCTTGTAGGGCTTTTTATTTTAAAGCACAGACTTATCATCAATGAATAAACTTTTGCATCCAATTACGCTCCCTTTCTTTCATTTTTTACTTTTTGCACATAAAAATATTTTTTAAAAATAGGCAATGTTTTTGTATTTTTCTTAAAATAAAAGCATGAAATCATTCATCATGCAGATCTTACCTTGTTCCTGTTGATAACGATCCTGCTATGGTTTGATATGACTTTGATAACCCAATTTACCATGCTGACGAAGACTGCAAGGAAGATTGTGATCTCTCAGAAGAGTTGGATAGACTGTTAAAGCAGGAGTCAAAGGTCATTCAACCGAATCAAGAAGAGATCAAAGTCATCAACATGGGAACTGAAGAGGATGCCAAGGTTATCAAGATAGAGGCCGCCTTGGAAGCAGAGGTTAAGACAAAGTTGGTCGCATTGCTGCAAGAGTATGTTGATGTGTTTTCTTGGTCTTACAAAGACATGCCCGGTCTGGACGAAGACATTGTGGTGCACAAGTTACCCCTCAAGGAATATTGCCCGCATATGAAGCAGAAGTTGAGGAGAATGAAACCATAGATGTCCTTCAAGATAAAAGAGGAAGTTCAGAAGCAGCTAGACACTGGTTTCCTGTCGGTATCCAGCTATCCGCAATGGGTAGCAAATATTGTTCCAGTACCGAAGAAAGATGCGAAGATGCGAATGTGCGTTGATTACAAAGACCTCAATAGAGTAAGTCCAAAAGACGATTTCCCTATGCCGCATATTGATATGCTAGAGGATAATACAACCCAGTTCTCTGTCTTCTCGTTCATGGATGGGTTTTCTAGCTATAATCAGATCAAAATAACGCCAGAAGATATGGATCTTGACTTCCATCACCCCATGGGGAACGTTCTGCTACAAGGTCATATCGGTTGGACTTAAGAACGCATGTGCGACATATCAGCGGGTTATGGTCACTCTCTTCCATGATATGATACTGTTGCACCCCAAAAGTTGCACAACCTTTTCTTAGCTTGGTTTATGTTTCATTTCATTTTGTTCTAGCATTTGCATTGCATAGCATTTTTCATTGAACAGGGGATCAAGAGTTTGTGCATAGCAAGAAGAGTCTACTCAGAGGGTTGAGCCTAAGCAAGGGGTTTTACTCAAGTTTGGATGGCCAGTCAAGATCATCAGGGGGTTGTGAATGCATGGTTATGGATATAAGATGTTGAGGGAGCTCATTGAGTGCCTTGAGGGTCATTGTGGAGCTCATCCAAGTGTTTGTGCTAAGTGTGAAAGGTTACAGTTGAAGGTGTTGCATTTAGGGTTTTCATCTGGCTAATCCTCAGTCAACTGTGCAATTGAAGGAGATTCAAACTCAATTTAAAGTCTCTATGGTCATATAATGTTGTGTTAAGATGTATGATATATAATATCAAGTTCAATTCATTAAGAATCAAGTGTGTGAGAGGTTACTAAATTAGGGTTCTCAGGGTAAAATCCCCTATTTAGTGCCAGACTTCAAGACCACCTATCTCAAGATACAAGTTTCATCTCAACTTTTGACCAACATGGAACTTGTAAATCATGTTCTTATCTTTCTATTGAGTACCAGAAGTCCTTGATTAGATTTATATAACTCAAGTTATGCTCCAGACAAGTTACAGGTCATCAGATGAATGTGATTTTGGTCAAGAAAGGTCAACCAACTTCTAAGCCATTTTTGACCTAGAAGGATGTTTCTCCTCAACTTTTGGCCAACATGAAAGTTGTAGATCTTGGTCTTAGATTTCCAAAATGTATTAGAAGTCTTTCATCTGATTTGTAGAACTCAAGTTATGAGGTTTACAAGTCAGGGGCATTTTGGAAAAGTAAGATTACAGGTCATAAAATTATAGGTCCATTTCACCAACTTGCACACTTCAAATGAAGATTTTTCCAACATCAAACTTGCTCCAAATGGTGTTATTTTCCTATTCAAGCATTGAGAAGTCATGGTTTATGCTTGGAATGAAGATTGGATTTGTGAATTTTCATGGAAAAAGGTTTAAAAGGGGCAACATTGGAATTATTTCATTTTTTTATCAATTTGGTGCAAATAAGTGCATTTTTTGAGTGCAAACTTCATTTTGAGGACATTGGCAATTTTACAATTTGGATTTGAGGTGTGTAAGTGAGACATTTTCAAGGTTTCTTCACTATGAAGTTACACAATCAACATGAGCCATTGAGATCAATTAAGGTCTTAATCTAGACCATTCATACTTCATGTGGTACCAGCAAGCTGTTTCAACCATTTTGGAGCCATTTTGATGCAATTTTCGTGTACATGAAAGCTTCAAAAAACTCAATTCCTTGGATTTTGATATGGGTTGTTAGAGGCTGAGTTTGGGCTCAATTATCATCAAGATCCATTGCATATAAGGTTTTCAACCTTCACAAATCATCAGAGGTGGAAATTGGAGCCAAATTGATCAAGTTAAGTTTTCAAAAAGTGGTGGAATTTCAAATTTCGAATTTGGAGATTGAGGACATTTCAAGCAAAATTGTGAATTGAGAAAGCTCTATTGGAGATCAGTGAACGATTCTGGGCAATTATCTTCAAGCTTAAGCTCCATTTGAAGGCTCGGTGGAAGTTTTCCACTAGGTAATTGAAAATCAACTTTACACTCTTGATAAGCATCAATTCATTGCCATTTTTGCATGTTTGAGACATAGAATCAATGTAGATCATTAATGTGTAAAACGAACTGGCATTGGTTGTGATTGTTGGATGATGATCAAAAATGTTTGGATCTGTTTTTGGCTTGTTTATGCATGCTATTGCTTGTTTGACACTTGATCTATAACATACGTGACTTCTAGATGAGTTTTAGATCAAATTGGAGAGGTTTTCATGAACTTTGGGTTTTGGTGTGTGACCTTGTTGTCTTCGGGTTTGGAATTTTACGCAGGATTAGTGGTGTTTGAGGCCAGAAATGAGATCCTCGTGATCTCTAGTTAAATTTTGATATAAAATTTGGCCAAAATGGTTGAGATTTGGATATACGTGTTGTGTTTGTTCTGTTCACGGTGGTGCTTGGCCGAAGAAGATGATGAACAGTGGTCTCCGGCCAGCTGGTGTGATTTAGGGTTTCTGGAGGTAAGGGATGATTAGGTGTCCTTGTGTGGTACGCTGGATGTGCTGACTTTTGATCCCAACGGTGGAGATTAAGACCTACGATGGTCTTTAGTTGACTTAAACCATATGATCTATTTTAAATCCTCATTTATTTGCTGGCGCGTTCGTGTCCATTTGATTGATTACCTTTTGGTCATGTGATTCTGGTTGAGTTTCCATGGTATGATTTGTTTGACCGTGTTGCACTAGATCACCAGGTTATTTTGTTTTGTTTTTATTTTTGCTGATGGGCCTTGGGCGCATTGCTGTTTGCACCCCCAGATTGGGCCCAGTTCTGTGAACTGCCAGTTCTTGCTATTTGTCACGCTTCTTTTCCTATTTTCCTTTTTATTTCTTTTATTTTTTTTTTATTTTTCTGTTTTCAATTTAAATCAAATAAAATAACTCCAATACTCCAAAAATTCACCAAAAATATTTTTTGTCAACTTTAAGATGGCTACTTTTTTTTGGATATTTTTATTTTATTTTTCAGTTTTATTTTCAATTAAAAAATGAATTAAGTATTGGAGTTGTTTTAATTGAATTGAATTGTGACATGGTTTGCTTTTGCATTTATTTCTCTCATTCCTTTTTGATCCAATGATTGAAAATTGATCCTCCTCTCAACGATGAGTTGATCAATTTTAGAGGACCATTTTGCCCCTGTTTGTTGACTTTTGGGTTGACTTTTGTGGCTTTTCTTTTTGCACTTGTTTCTCCCATTTCAAAGTGGTACATCTAAATGAATTGTTTCTTTTGATGGTGCTTTGAGGGGATATTTGTTATGATTTCTTGGCCTCTAGTTGCCAACTTATTTAGCTTCTTTGTGCATTTTATTTGATATTTTTTGAGCCCTTTTCCTATTTTTGGAGTGACTTACAAGTTAGGTCATTCCATAGGACAGCTCACACAATTGCATGACCTAGTTTGGATTGGAAATGACCTTTGTGGATCCAATAAGCTCTTAACTCTTCTTGTTTCACATTCTAGACATGTTGAGCTTACTGTATATTCATTTTTAGGTCAAAATATTGTTCATTGCTTGTTGATTGATGCCTTTCTTTTTGTGCTTTCAACTTGAACTCCTATGTGATACTTGCTTGCTTCCTTTGTGCCATTGCTTGCATTTCTTCTTGTTGTGTTTTGATATTGCTTGTGAGCTCTCTTCTTTTCATTTCCCTTATGTCCAATGACCTTGGAGTGTCATTTAAGGTAGCTTGGTGCCTCATTAGGAGAAATTTGAAGCTTACCTAAAGTGATAAATCCATGAGGACTCTTTCTTTGTGTTTATCACTTGTTTGCTTGCTTTTGATGCATCTCTCTCCTTCTTCTCTTTTCTTGCATTTCCATATGCATGCTTGGTTGAGATGAGCTTGTGGTGGCTACTGCCCCACACTATTTTCTGTTAGACTATGGCACAGATCTAGAAGGGGGGGGGGGGGGGGGTTGAATAGATCCCAATTAAAATTTGAGTCGGCGCTACCAATTAAAAAATTGGTTTTGAAAATTTGTTTTAAGTGCGGAAGCGGCTGAGGAAAATATAGTCTAAAACGAACGGTTATTGGAAAACCGGATATGTGTTAAGCCTTTGGATTAATGACAATATGGAAAAAAGAATCACAACACTAATCACACTTATCAATGATCTAATTCACTTGTTAGGATTCCTAGTTCCAATGATTTAAAGAGCAAACCAAAACTAGATACACAAATAAGATAAATTTGGTTTAGGCAATTTGTCGAACACTTGGCGTGTAAAAACACTCCAAGTGATATTTATGTTGAGTAAGTGATTCCAACTAGCCTAGTACAATGTCTTATTGTGCTTTGGATTCAAAAACATAGTTTTAACCTCTTACTCAACTGATATCACAGTTTTACAATAATGCTTATACAAAAATCACTTATTCTTAAGCTAAAACTAAAATGCTGAAAAATAGAGAAGACAAGTATTTGGTGAGGCAGTTCCCCCGTCGTCCTCGCTTCGGGGTACGTCTGCCCTCAATTCTAAAACTAGAATTGAGATAGATTTAATAGATATCACCTGTTGAATGTAACAGTTTATACAAGGATTGAACAACAAAAATACAACAGAATTCTCAATACGTTGAATGTTGCTTCCACTCCTTGCCCCTTGATTCAAGATGAATCAAGTCCTCCGATTGTTGTTGATAGACCTCCGAATCCAGCCACCTTATTGAATAACCCTTAGTTGTTCAAACCTTCGGCCCCGGCTGATCTCAACTACAAAGAATCGAACCCGAGATCTTCCCCTCAATATCATTGAATCTGTTACTAGACTGTTAAAGAATACCTCTTCACAATCACCTTCGCTCAGTTGACCCTTGATGAAGAATCTCGTCCAAAAACCCCCAAAATTCAAACCAATCTTGGAGGATAAAACCCTAATGGTTTTATTCAAGAAAGAACCTGTCACAAGCTTCAACTTGAACTAGATTACCCAATATAAGCTTCGAACCTTATCACCTTTAATCACTCACAATGCACTTCAAAAATGACTGTGTGTAATTGATGTGTTGTGAGATGTTGAAGATGAAGATGATGAATCTTGGACACCTATTTCACTCTTTCTTATTCTTGAACACATGAATAAGTTTTTATCAAATGTTCTAATGACATAAGTGGTTGAACTTGTATATATAGTACTAGACCAACCAAAGACATACCAACTTTTCAAATAATAGAGGGAATCATTTAAAAATTGCATTTCCGCGCGAACGGTCGGACACAGCAGGTCTGTGCGTCGATGCATAGCCTGCACTTTTGGAAATCTGCAAAATGTATCAGTATGCGTCGACCATACAGTCAGCGTGCGCTGACCCGTTGAAGAGTAATTTCTTCATGCGCCGACCCTGCGGTCGACTCAAACCTTCATGCGCTGACCAGTGGAAAAACACACTGATGTATGCACCGACCCTATGGTCGACTCATACCCTGCAAACCTGCAAAAATTGAAATTCTTGTGGTTTTTCATGCCTTTTGTCACAACCACATTTTATCTACACATATTATATTAATTATAATAGTTTTTAGACAAATGTAAAAGGATACGGTGGGTGATGCGTTGCATTTGTTTGGTAGAGTTAGAATTTACAATTGCCAATTCATCCATGGTTGTAATTCGTCATCATCGAAACCTATATCAAGTGATGTCTTGCAAACTCGTGTGATGTGTGCCGATTTGCCTTCACATTCTCCCCCTTTTTTATGATGACAACCTGTATACAATCAAAACAACCAAAAACACAACAATATGCAATGTATACACAAACTCCCCCTTTCTTTTGTAATTTGAGGCTGCAAAACAAACAACCATCAACTGTTGTGAACATCCTGGCTTGGCTTTGGTACTTGCTACATGTTCTTCTCCCCCTTTGAAAACATCAAAAAGAGAAAGATAACTCGTCAATTAACAAAAACATACAGTAGGTGATAGCTAGTCAATTACCAAACTTCACACATAAGAGTGATAATGAACAAAAACTGGAATTAATAGATAACGAAGTGAATACATGCAAATGGGCGAAATATTCAAACAAACATTACACGAAATAACAGAAAATACACAGTGAAAACATGCAACTATGTAACTAATATCCCCGGCCCCGACCTCGGCCCCTCCCCCGGTATGCAACATCTCGATTGCGGTGAGGATCCGAGAAGTCCACAAATGCTTCCACGGACATGTTGAGGTGATGGAGACTGTCAGTGATTTCCATGTCTTGCCTCTCACTGGATGCAACGAGAGCTTCAAAGCGGGTATCCATCCTAGTTGAAAATGAATTTAACCGTTCATTTTGAGTACGAAGCTCAACTTTGATCTGTTCCATTCGCGTATCTTGACTCCTCATAAAGGTCTACTGATCTAACTGCATGAACTGCAACATATTAAGGATTTCAGAGTTGTCCGATGGTGGAGGAGGTGATGAGTACTGAGAAGGTTGATGATCTTGAGGGTAGCCGTGGTATGGATCATAGAATCTATCCAGGGTGGTCCAGCCTGTGTACTGCCACTCACCCCATCCCTGATTTGTGTAACCTTCTTCCTGTTCTTCAGATGGAGCTGAGTGCTGGAGCCAATTAGTATTTGAAATCTCATGTTGAACCGGCGATTGATAATGGTCTTGCGTCTCGCATACGGGTTCTTGTACCTCTTCCGCTGCATTTTCTTCTTCATCTTCCTATTCATCTTGTTCTTCGCTTTCCTGTTCAGAACTTTCATCAGATTCATGAGTCACCCGAGGAATGTTTGCTCGAAGGACAAACTTGTATGTTTGTCGTTCATCACACCAAAAATATCCCATCATGGCGAAGGTTTTGGTACTGAATTCTTTGTCAGAGGATACTGAAACATAAGGAAACGATGGATATACAACATTTGCTGCGGCGAGAACCTCCGAAATAACGACCCATAAGCTAGAGCAGTTCCTCTGCCTGAATCTCTCAGAGCAAAAATTCTGCTTGCAATATAATATGGCCAGTTTATTTTGATCCTATGTTTCAAAATGTAGATGAGATGTACCTCAGCTTGTTCGACTCGGGATAAGCCACCTTTTTTCGGCCGCAGGATGCGAGCGACAATCCACTGAAGGATGCGCTCCCCTGTTTGGAGTTTGCATGCCGTAACTGTTCTAGGAAAGGCATCACTATTGACAATAGCATGCGAATATGGCCTTTTGAGCATGTCATTTAGAGCACTCTTAAACTCGTATTCCGACACAGTGCGAGAGTCCGTTACCTCATGAAGAGGTTGTGCATTAGCAGCTACAGTCAAATCAAAATACTTATTCCAGACTTCAGAATTTACGTTTACTAGTTTATTGCCGACAGAGGTGTGGAAATATTGACTTTGAAAGTTGTCACACAGACTAGTGTAGAACACCCGTACTAAATCCTCACTGTATTTTGTATTGCACTCCAGAAATTTGAAAAACCCCTGAAACTCCAGCAGAGATAAGATTTGAGTGAGATGCATGCGCTCCGCCGTTGCCTTGTAGAAAGCATGCTACGGAACAACTGCTCTCTTGCTAATATTCGTGTTGAAGTTGTCAACAGCAGGTGGTGGAACTAGTGAGACAGCAGTAACGGGTACTGAAGCGGATGTTGAGGCCCTTGTTCTCTTTCCGGTATTTTTGTGAAATAGAGAAGCCATTGATGATGATTTTTGGAGATTTTGTAGAGGTTAACTGCAATGCCTTTGGAGAGGGTAGTTGGAGATGAGTTTGGAGAAGATGAGGATTATCCCATTTTATAGAAGAAGGTTTAGGGTTTTGGTAAGAGGGAGGAGACAAGGGGACACAATAGATGACTAGATGCAAGTTACAAGAAAATGCACTTTCAAATCATAGTAAATGTTTACTGCATATTTAATGGGGAATGTGAAGAGATGGAATGGTTTTCAAACGAGAAAAAAAATTCTGGGTTTTTGCACGAGCCGTCGACCATAACCCCTGCACGCGTCGACGCATACTGTGTGATTTTTGATAATTTTGAAATTATACAGCATGCGCCGACCGCTGCCCTGTTTTGGTCGACTCATAGTGATCAAAAACTCAGATTTTCACTTTATGTCATGTAGAATGCCACACATGATGCCTATTTACACTTTCACAATATAATTTGCATCCAAAACATATAGTATTTGCAGCAAATGTCATATATATAAATACCATGATAGTCAAACGATATACTAGTTTAAGTCATGAATATTTAGAGAGAGTGAGAGAGAGAAAAAAAAAGGAGCAATATCACCTCTATACCGACAACGCTTGATAACAACATACTTGTGCTTGCAAGAAAACTCAACTTGTTAGAAGTACAAGAGTATAGTTGTAAACGAATTAATATGAAACTAGCAATCATTAAACCCGATCAGAAATGTCGAGAATTCCAAGTTCTCGACGGATATGAAAGAAAGGTTCAGTGGCTAGCGGCTTTGTGAAAATGTCCGCTAGTTGATTTTTGGTGTCAACGTGTTCAAAGACAACGTCACCTTTCTCTACATGATCCCTCAGAAAATGGTGTCAAATTTATATATGTTTGGTACGAGAATGTAACACCGGATTTTTGGTAAGGTTAATAGCACTAGTATTGTCACAAAATATTGGAACGTGTTCTAGTTTTAAATTGAAGTCCAATAGTTGCTGCTTAAGCCATAGGACTTGCGCGCAACAACTACCGGCGGCTATGTATTCCACTTTGGCGGTTGAGAAAGCAACACACACTTGTTTCTTGCTGTGCCAACTGACCAAGGAATTTGAAAATAAGTGACACGTACCGCTGGTACTTTTCCTATCCGATTTGCAACCGGCAAAATTGGAATCGGAGAAACCTACCAATGAGCAATCATTACCTTTGGAATACCACAGTCCATACTTCGGAGTACCAGATAGGTATCGAAGTATACATTTGACAGATTTTAGGTGGGATTCCTTAGGACATGATTGGTATCTTGCGCACATACACACGCTAAACATGATGTCGGGACGAGAAGCAATAAGATAGAGAAGAGAGCCAATCATACCTCTATACCTTTTTACCTCAACGTCCTTACCACTTTCATCTTTACTCATATTTACACATGTTGGCATAGGAGTGTCTATGGCTTTTGAATTTGCCATGTTAAATCTCTTGAGAAGCTCAAAACAATATTTTGTTTGGCTCACGAATGTTCCTTCTTTCAGTTGCTTGATTTGCAAACCGAGAAAGTATGTGAGTTCACCCATCATACTCATCTCAAATTCACCCTGCATAAGCTCAGAAAACTCTCTCACGAGATTCATGTTAGTAGATCCAAATATGATATCGTCAACATAAATTTGTACAAGAGTTAAGTGTTTTCCTTGACGTTTAATGAATAGAGTAGTGTCAACCTTTCCTCTTGAGTAACCTTTATCAAGTAAAAATTTACTTAGTCTCTCATACCAAGCTCTAGGAGCTTGTTTGAGACCATATAAAGCCCTTTTCAGTTTGTAGACATGATCAGGATACTCATGAGACTCAAAACCAGGAGGTTGCACAACATGGACTTCTTCATTTATGTACCCGTTAAGGAATTCACTCTTAATGTCCATTTGAAATGACTTAAAATCCTTCGCACAGGCGAAGGCAAGCAAAAGGCGTATAGCCTCGAGTCGGGCAACCGGCGCATAAGTTTCCTCATAGTCGATGCCTTCCTCTTGGTTATACCCTTGCGCGACTAAACGCGCCTTGTTGCGAGTTATTACTCCGTTTTCGTCCAATTTATTTCTAAACACCCATCGGGTGCCGATTACTCGATGACCTCGCGGAGGAGGGACAAGGTCCCAAACCTCATTTCTAATGAACTGATTTAGTTCCTCCTGCATTGACAAAAACCAGTGTTCATCGAGTAGGGCTTCCTTAGGGTTTTTAGGTTCCATTTGTGAAACGAACGCGAAGTGATAACAGAAATTACTTAGCTTCGATCGAGTTGTTACACCCTTTGTGATGTCTCCGAGAATGTTGTCAATTGGATGGTCTTTGGGAGACTTCTAAGCTTGAGGGAGATCATCGTTTGAAGGAGGATGAGCTTTCTTAGTTACCTCATGGTGTACATCTTTATCCTCCTCAACTTTGGCTTCGTCAGGTTGATCAATCCCTGTCTCGCCCCCTTTGAGTATGTCTTCCATAGATGTACCTGCACCATGAATAACACTATCCTTTCCGATATTTCTCAGATATGACTCATCAAAAGTAACATGCACATACTCTTCTACAACAAGTAATCGTTTATTATATATTCTATATGCTTTACTCGATTGAGAGTATCCAAGGAAGATACCTTCGTCGGCCTTGGAATCAAATTTGCCCAAGTTTTCCTTTCCATTGTTTAATACAAAACATTTGCAACCAAACACATGTAAGTGAGAAACATTTGGCTTTCGCCCTTTTAAAAGGTCATACGGTGTTTTATTTAGAATGGGGCGAATGAGTACCCTATTCAAAACATAACACGGCGTACTAATGGCGTCGACCCAAAAATATTTCGGTAAACCACTTTCGTTAATCATTGTTCTTCCCAATTCTTCTAAAATTCGGTTTTTACGCTCCACAACCCCATTTTGTTGAGGGGTGCGTGGAGCGGAGAAGTTATGATCTATACCATGGTTACCGCAATATTCTTCAAATAAGTGATTTTCAAACTCACCTCCATGGTTGCTTCTAATTGAAACAATGTTTGTATTTAACTTATTTTGGTAAAGCTTAGCAAACCTTTCAAAAGCGGCGAATGTATCACTCTTACTTACTAAAAATATGGTCCAACAAAACCTAGAAAAGTCTTCCACTATTACGAACCCGTAATAGTTTCCTCCTAGACTTTTAATCCTAGACGGCCCAAACAAGTCCATGTGAAGAAGTTCGAGAGGTCTCATTGTTGAAACGATCTTTTTGGATTTAAATGAGATCCTCGTTTGCTTCCCTTTTTGACAAGCATCACAAAGGTGATCCTTGGTGAACTTTATTTTGGGAAGTCCTAAGACTAAGTCTTTTGAGACTACCTTATTTAGTAAGTCAAAGTTAACATGCGCTAAACGCCTATGCTATAGCCATGAGTCTTCACTCATTGTTATGAGGCATTTGTCGCTTGTTAACGACACTTCATTTAGGTCAAGCATATATACGTTGTTTACTCTAAAACCATTAAACATATTCTTCTTGTCATTGTCATGCACAATTTTGCAACAATCTTTTGAAAATGATACATTGTATCCTTTGTCGCATAATTGGCTAATGCTAAGCAGATTATGTTTAAGGCCCTCGACAAGCAACACGTCGGAAATCGTAGTAGAAGAGGGGTTACCTACACTACCTTTACCTAGTATTGCTCCACGGTTGTTATCACCATAAGTTACATACCCTTTCTTCTTAGCCACGAAGTCTATGAATAAGGATATGTCTCCAGACATGTGTCTTGAGAATTCACTGTCGAGAACCCATCTTCTCTCGGTGGTCTCGACACATTTTACCTATCAAAACATAATTAGCAAAAGGAGGTACCCAATGGCATATTGGGTCCTAATATGTTAGTGACAAGATGGTTGCGTTTGGGCAACCATTGATAGATGCCTTTAGGAACCAAAAATCTTCTAAATCGGCATTTAGCAATGGAATGGCTTTTCTTGCAACAATATAAGCATGCAAAATCGACTTTATAATCACTTTTACTTGCTTGATCCCTAATTACATATGCATATTTTTGATATGGGTTTACCATACTTTTTCTAAAATCCTTTCTATCAATAGCAAATGTAATTTTAGGCTCAAGTGACTTGTTTAATTTGGCCTTAAGGTTTCTAACTTCACCTTGCCAAATATGACAAGTATCACATCCAAAGTCGAAAGGATTTTTATGGTCCTCACAATCCGATTTATTACTTTCCACAATGGAAGCCTTAAGGTCCTCTAATTTCTTTTCGGACTCTTTAACTTTGTGCTCTAAGTAAGTAAAAATTCTTTTATTAGAGGCAAGTCTCTTAAAGGCTTCAGTTGCTTTATTGTGTAAAGCATTAAATGCGGTATGTAATTATGAATGCGACATATTTGAGGACTTCTCATATTTAGAGTGACGTACCTGCTTTTTCTTATTTTTTTGATATGCAGAAAGGCATAGATTCACGGACTCTTCTTCGTCACTAGAGCTTTCATCAGAGGAGGAAGAGTCGCTATCACTTTCCCAAGCTATGTACGCTCTCCTTGGCTTTGATGATTTCTTGTATGACTTTGATGATTCCTTTTCCTTTGCCTTTTTGTTCATCGGACAGTCCGGTTTGTAGTGACCGGGATTCCCACACTTGTAGCACTTCCCTCTAGTCTTTTTACCTTTTGAGTCATCATCTTTGGAGTACCTCGATTGTTTCCGGAAGTTTACCAAGTTCTTCTCGGAATGTTGGATGTCGTTCTTTCTCACGTAACGGTTGTACCGTTTAACGAACAACCCCATATCTTCGCTCTTGTCCTCTTCTTCTTTGTCGCTTGAGGAATAATCACTTTGCTCTTTTGCTTGGGACTTCGAGGAGGAAGTCTTAAGAGCTATCGATTTCTTTTCACTCACCTTCGTTTTGTCTTTCTTTTCCTTCTTTTCGCGTTGGTCTAGGCTCAAGAGTACCTGTTCATGCTCTTGTAGTTTGCCAAACAATGTTGTCAAGTCTAATAAGGTAATATCATGTGCTTCTTTGATGGCGGTCACTTTCGGCTGCCATTCCCTGTTAAGAAATCTCAAGATCTTATTAGTAGCAACAACATTGGAAACAGGCCTACCTAATGAATTTAAACGATTGATGAGATGAGTAAATCTCTTTTGCATGTCAGCAATGGTTTCCCCTTGCTCCATGAAAAAGAGATCAAACTCTTGTGTTAATGTGTTGATTGTAGCCAACTTAACATCGTTCGTCCCCTCATGGGCGATTTATAGTGAATCCCACATGGCCTTAGCAGTAGGACAATGGGATACACGATAGTATTCATCTACACCTAATGAGGAGATTAAGATATTTTTGGCTTTCCAATCATAATTGTATTTTTTCTCATCGTCATCGGTCCATTGTGCTTCGGGCTTTGGCACAACCACATTATCCGTATTGGTCATAGTAATTTCTATTGGACCATTGAGGATAACATTTCATATTTTTCTGTCTATGGAGTTTATGTGCACTCGCATACAGCCTTTCCAATAACTATAATTTTCACCATTGAAAACGGGAGCTCTATTGTACGCCCCTTTTGGTTCGTTAGCCATTTTCTATCAACGTTGTATTTGAAGCATCGAGTAACCGGAGCTCTGGATACCACTTGTTAGACTATGGCACAGATCTAGAAGGGGGGGGGGGGGGGGGGTTGAATAGATCCCAACTAAAATTTGAGTCGGCGCTACCAATTAAAAAATTGGTTTTGAAAATTGGGTTTAAGTGCGAAGCGGCCGAGGAAAATATAGTCTAAAATGAACGGTTATTGGAAAATCGGATATGCGTTAAGCCTTTGGATTAATGACAATATGGAAAAGAGAATCACAACACTAATCACACTTATCAATGATCTAATTCACTTGTTAGGATTCCTAGTTCCAATGATTTAAAGAGCAAACCAAAACTAGATACACAAATAAGATAATTTTGGTTTAGGCAATTTGTCGAACACTTGGCGTGCAAAAACACTCCAAGTGATATTTATGTTGAGTAAGTGATTCTAACTAGTCTAGTAAAATGTCTTATTGTACTTTGGATTCAAAAACAGAGTTTTAACCTCTTACTCAATTGATATCACAGTTTGACAATAGTGCTTATACAAAAATCACTTATTCTTAAGCTAAAACGAAAATGCTGAAAAATAGAGAAGACAAGTATTTGGTGAGGCAGTTCCCCCGTCGTCCTCGCTTCGGGGTACGTCTGCCCTCAATTCTAAAACTAGAATTGAGATAGATTTAATAGATATCACTTGTTGAATGTAACAGTTTATACAAGGATTGAACAACAAAAATACAACAGAATTCTCAATACGTTGAATGTTGCTTCCACTCCTTGCCCCTTGATTCAAGATGAATCAAGTCCTCCGATCGTTGTTGATAGACCTCCAAATCCAGCCACCTTATTGAATAACCCTTAGTTGTTCAAACCTTCGGCCCCGACTGATCTCAACTACAACGAATCGAACCCGAGATCTTCCCCTCAATATCACTGAATCCGCTACTAGACTGTTGAAGAACACCTCTTCACAATCACCTTCGCTCAGTTGACCCTTGATGAAGAATCTCGTCCAAAAACCCCCAAAATTCAAACCAATATTGGAGGATAAAACCCTAACGGTTTTATTCAAGAAAGAACCTGTCACAAGCTTCAACCCGAACT
Source organism: Lathyrus sativus (assembly GCA_963859935.3). Taxonomy (NCBI): domain Eukaryota; kingdom Viridiplantae; phylum Streptophyta; class Magnoliopsida; order Fabales; family Fabaceae; genus Lathyrus; species Lathyrus sativus. Next base: position 259,405,449 of record OZ012740.1, read on the forward strand.
AGATTACCCAATCTAAACTTCGAACCTTATCACCTTTAATCACTCACAATGCACTTCAAAAATGGCTGTGTGTAATTGATGTGTTGTGAGATGTTGAAGATGAAGATGATGAATCTTGGACACCTATTTCACTCTTTCTTATTCTTGAACACATGAATAAGTTTTTATCAAATGTTCTAATGACATAAGTGGTTGAACTTGTATATATAGTACCAGACCAACCAAAGACATAACAACTTTTCAAATAATAGAGGCAATCATTTAAAAACTGCATTTCCGCGCGAACGGTCGACCACAGCAGGTCTGTGTGTTGACGCATAGCCTGCACTTTTGGAAATCTGCAAAATGTATCAGTATGCATCGACCATACAGTCGGCGTGCGCTGACCCGTTGAAGAGTAATTTCTTCATGCGCCGACCCTGCGGTCGACTCAAACCTTCATGCGCTGACCAGTGGAAAAACACACTGATGTATGCGCCGACCCTATGGTCGACTCATACCCTACAAACCTGCAAAAATTGAAATTCTTTTGGTTTTTCATGCCTTTTGTCACAACCATATTTTATCTACACATATTATATTAATTATAACAGTTTTTAGACAAATGTAAAAGGATACGGTGGGTGATGCGTTGCATTTGTTTGGTAGAGTAGGAATTTACATTTGCCAATTCATCCATGGTTGTAATTCGTCATCATCGAAACCTATATCAAGTGATGTCTTGCAAACTCGTGTGATGTGTGGTGATTTGCCTTCACATTTTCCTACCACTATCATTCTACTTGTGCATCTTATGTGTGTATCTTCATTTGCATATGCATTCTTCTTCTTCTTCTTCTTCTTCTTTAGCTTTTCTTTGCCATGTTCCCCATAAGTTCTCTAACCTATTGAGGTTATGATAGACATTAAGGTTCTACACATGCATGATAACATTAGGTAGTTCCCTTTTCAAACCCAACTTTAGGTCCACTTTGCATGATAACTTCTAGGATTGTTTAGTCTCCCATTAGTGTGCCTTCTTCTCTTCTCATCTTCAAACAAGTTTAACATACTTAATAAGGATAATGAATATTGTGCCATGAGCCTTATACTTGGGAAATGGTGATTGAGGGGCCACCTCTCAATTGCCTAGAGTGTTTAGTATACGTCCTTAGGACGATATGCGACGCATTCGATCCTAGGCTTTAGACTTTGTTACAACATACATTATGAACACTCTAATTCAAAATACTTCTTCTCTAAAAAACACAAAAACAATTCAAACCTTTTTCATCCTTCGGGATCTTAATCAGGAAAATCATTTCACAAAAAGAGTGTCGTTAACTCTTAGTTCTACCGCAAACGGTAACGCCTAAGTCTCCAATGGTCGAGCTGCATACACCAACTGCTAGAACTATTTGTTAACCCTACTCGGGCCTAAAAATAGTTGAACCAACCTGTGGTCCCTTTTAGCCCGAACTACGTTTGCTCTGATCTTTCGTACCAGACGAAAGTACGTAGGCACGAGACGTGATGTCTCGGCGAGCAACCTTCCCCCTTTCTTTAGCCGTAGTTAGGCGAACTACGTTGACTCTGACTTTCCCATTGCACGAGGGAGTACGTAGTCACAGAGCGGCGATGCTCTGCCGAGTCAGTTTCTCTTTTATTTTTCTTTTGTCCTTAAGCCTTTAGCTAGATAATTTAAACATACCCTTTTAGATAGACAACAATGCGTGGATCTCGTCGAGTATGATGGATGTGAGGGGTGCTAATACCTTCCCCTTGCGTAACCGACTCCCGAAACCAAACATGGTTGCGATGACCTTGTCTTTCCATTTTTCTTTAGGTTTTTGTGATCGTTTCCTTTCCCTCTCTTTGGGATAAATAACGAAAGTGGCGACTCTTCTGTTGTTTCCGCCGGTTGTTTTTCGCAGTTGCGACAGCTGGCGACTCTGGTTCCCTATGCGAGTCAATCCTAGCACTTGTTTGTTTATCTTTGGGTGATGTGTATATGTGCTTTATTTACTTTCCCGCATTTATTTTCCGCATCATGTATCATTACTGCTGTGCTGTGGGGTGGGAAGTTCCGATGAGTGATAAGCCGGACCCAGGCTTGAGTACAAACCTAGTATTAGAGTGGAGACTAGTGGGGGGGCCTATTTGCTTAGTAGATACAGTTCCCCATGAAATTCACACTCAGACAAGATTTTCTTTGATGATTTTCCTTCAGATCCTTAGGATCGGTTGGAATTTTGGATTTGAGAATTGTCGACTCTGGGAACCGATCATTTGTGAGTCAGCTAAGTGAGGCCTCTTCAGGAGATAATGATGCCAAACCAGAAATGGTGAACGTATCATCATTTCTTGAAAGTCTGTGACGCTGACAAACGCATAGGATGCCAAACCTTGTCAGTGGATAGGTCCACACTTGTGAGGGGGATTGGGTTGTGTAGGAAACCATAGCCTTCAGATTACCCGATTCTTTGCAAGTGTGAATCTGTGTTCTTGATATCAGTGGATCCTACTGTCGGTACTTTGTTCTTGCTAAGGCGAAGCTCTGGTTTTTTTCTCGACCGACAACACAGAAATCTTGATCCCTTGTTTTGCATTTGCATTTGCATTTTCATCTGCATCTCATTAACATGTATTTGTGTTGCAGGTGCATATTTCTCCTTTGATTCTAGTGATCTTTGCCCTCATTGCTGTTATAGAGTCTCTGAAGAGTACAGTGGCCTACAAGTTTCCAATTCCAGATGTGAGTACTTTGCTGAGTCTGATTGCCTTGGGTGAGAAAGCAGTAATGGAAGAGTTCAAGAAGTCTTATGGGAGATTATTGAGATATGTTCGCAAGCCTTCTGAGTATGAGATTAGTGGTGTCTATGCTCTCTTACAGTTTTATGATGCCCAGTTGAGATGTTTCGTCTTTCCTGACTATGTCTTGGCTCCTACACTAGAGGAGTATTCTGAGTTGTTAGGGGTACCCATTCGGAGTCAGATGCCGTTTGTTCATGTTGATACTAAGCCTGGTCTGGCCAAGCTTGCCGCTACTTTGCACCTTAAGGCTTCAGAATTGGATGGGAAGATGATCCAGAGACTTGGGATGTATGGTTTTCCTTTGCCTTGTTTGATTGAGAAAGCTCAGCAATGCGCTAAGGATGGTTGTTGGATTGTGTTTAGCGCCATCCTGGCTCTTTGCATATATGGCATTGTTCTGTTTCCTCATCTTCCAGACTTTGTGGATGTTGATGCGTTCTATATCTTAGCCTCAAGCAACCCAGTGCCCACCTTACTTGGAGATGTTTATCATTCGTTGCACTACAAGAATGAGAAACGAAGGGGTAAGAACGTAGCCTGTTGTGTTTCGTTGTTGTATGCATGATTCAGTAGTCATCTACCTTAGACGGCTCCGTTTGTCGCCACTGCCAGTACTTCATAATGGTCAGAGAGATTGATAGGATTATCTGCAGAGAAAATTGTATGGTTTGATCGAGACATGCTGGGTAAGGATATTGTTTATAGTTGCGGTGGTTTTCCTAACATTCCTTTGATTGGAAGGAAAGGTTGCGTCAACTATAATCCTTCTTTATTGGTGAGACAATTCATATATGCATTGAGAGAGCCTCCTAGAGAAGAGGAGATACAGGAATCTCTGTATCTTACTGGCTTATTGGAGGGCGAGGCTCTGGGCAGACTTGAGCATGCATGGAATAATATTCATCGGAAAGGGAAGTTAGCTTTGGGGAAGAGTAACAGCCGAGCGTATGACCCTTACTTGACTTGGATCCGTGCTAGGGCTTTGAGGTTTCTGATGCCATATCCTTCAAATGCACCTCTATATCCTCTTATGATCGAGGAACCCACTACTGTAGATATCCAGAAATACAATCAGGTATTGGCAGGGAAGGAAGAGCTGAGAAAAGCGAATGAAGAATTGGAGAAAGAGATTATCCAGCTTCGCAGTGAGAAGATGGAAGCAGTTCATTCTTTCAGGAGACAGACCGAGCTCGTCAACAAACTAGGTACGGACCTGACTAAGGAGACTAAGGACAGAGAATGCACATGCCAAGATTTGAATGCCTCTTATCGTGTTCTTGCCACGAAGAAGTAAGAGTTGGATAAGGCTTACACGAGGATCTCCAAGTTTGAGTCGATATGGAATGCCACACTCACTAACAACAAGGAGCGTGAGGACAAGTTAAAACTTCAGATCAGCAAGCTGAAGGCTCAGCTTATTGCCAAAGATGAGGAGATTACAACGGAAGCGTCACGTAGACGAGACAGCGAGTGCAGGCTGAATGAAGCAATCACGAATTTGAAGGAGCTTAAGTTGAGAGCTGGCTCCAAGAGACGCAGACTTGAGGCATGTTTCAGGGAGAGAGCTTTAGAGGATCATCTTGATAGCCTACAACACACTATGAGCCAGCAGGATTTGCTTATCTAGGGGTTACTTTCCAGGCCGGATCATCCAGAGACGTTGAGGCTGTTAGAGGATTTCCGATCACGTCATCCTGTTTGACCTGTTTTGTCTATTTTTGTTGTAGTTTTTGCTGTTTATTTGATGTATTCGACCATCACCAGACTTGTTGGCCGAGGTCGTTTCCTTATTTGTACTCAGTTAGAGTTTGTACTTTTCCTGATGGCTTTTTGATCTATATATGAGGAGTTGGTATTCTATGTTTATCCGCAGGGTCTCCATTGTTATATTGTTCCTGGAAACTAGAATCAAGGGGGAAAGATCCTTGTTGCATAAATACATGTCTGCATTTTAGCATTTTTCTCGCATTTGCAGGTGCACCAGAACAGTTAACCTTATTTTCTCTTGTGGTTTACTAGTATTTCAGGATTGCTGACGTGACAACTCACCGGTACGGTACCAGAGGAAACCAAAAAAGGTTGATGGATCAGATGCAGGTAGAAATACAAGAGATGAGAGATCGTATGGCACAGCTGATGGAAGTCATGTAAGGGGTTGCTAGTGGTCAGGCTCAACTTCATACTTTGGTGCAACCTCTGATTGCGCGAGTTGATATTGATGGTGTGCTACACGGTGGGATTACTTTTAACCCTCCTCATCATGAAACTCCTTGGGTGGACAATTCTATGCCAACTTTAGTCATCCCTACTGCTGGGGGGGGGGGGGGGTGGTCACGCTGCTGGTGCTGGAAATGCGGCAGGTTTTAATCATGTTGGTTTTGCCAATGGTGGTAATGGTAACGAAAATGGCTATGGTTTTGGTCTCGACACTACCGGTGCTGTACATGGTAGTCTGGACCATACTTGGAATGAGGATAGGCAGGAAGATGTGTTTTCTCCAAGAATTGTGAATGCTGAAATACCTTCTGAGGCTGACGGAAGGATTAAGATGATCGAAGAGAAGATGAAGTCATTCAAATGCCAAAACTCTATGGGGCTGGATATGTCTAATTTGGGGTTGATTCCAGGCTTGAGGGTGCCTCCAAAGTTTAAGGTCCCGAATTTCGATAAGTACAAGGGTACCACTTGCCCTAGGGTTCATATGAGGTCTTATTATCGCAAGATGTCTGCGAATTCTGATGACGAGAAGCTCCTGATGCACTTCTTCCAGGATAGTTTATCCGGACCATCGCTGGAATGGTATATGAGCTTAGAGCCCGCTAACGTCCGTAGCTGGAGGGACTTAGCCGAAGCTTTTGTAAGGAACTATCAGTACAACAGTGACCTTGCTCCCAATAGAGTTCAGCTGCAGAATCTTTCTCAGAAGAGCGGTGAATGCTTTAAAGAATATGCCCAGAGGTGGCGAGAGCTTGCTGCTAGGGTACAACCACCAATGGTAGAACGAGAACTTGTGGATATGTTTGTTGCTACCTTACCAGGATTGTACTATGAGAAACTCATCGGAAATATGTCTGGAAGCTTTTCTGATCTGATTATCACCGATGAAAGGGTGGAGAATAGAATTAAGATAGGAAAGATCAATGCTGGTGAAGGATCCTCGGCAGGAGGAGGGAACAAGAAAGTGTTTGGGAACAAAAGGAGAGAGGGAGATGCTAATTCTGTATCCAGTTCATGGGGAAGAAATAGAGGTCGAAATCGACAGAATCAGCAAATTTCCAGCATCACTTTTCCAGCAGTTCAACAACCACAACAACAACAACAACCTCAGCAGAATCAGCAGGGGAATAGAAGATACCAAGATAGGGGTCGGGCAGCAGGGAACAGACATTTTGATGCCCTTCCTATACCTTACTCCCAGTTATTGCAAGCCTTGCTACAACATCAATTGATTCAGAAAAGGACTATGGCTCCTTTGACTAGACAACCTCCACCTGGGTACGATGCAAATGCCCACTGTGAATTCCATTTGGGGTTCTCCAGGACATAATATAGACAATTGTAAAGCCTTCAAACATAAAGTACAAGATATGATTGACAGTAAGGCTATCAATTCTTCCAATGATGTTCCCAACGTGGTGCAGAATCCCATGCCGAATCACGGGCAGGCTGGGGTGAATGCAATTGTAGACGAAGAGGTGTTGAATTTGGTGACCGATGTTGATGAACTGAAAACACCCTTAAGCTTTGTGAAGGCCAGACTGCTAAAGGGAGGTGTTTTCTCGGGATGTGTTGAAGGCTATGTTGAATGTTCTGTTGATCCTGAGAGAGGATGTGGACTGTTGAGAAGCTGTATTCAGGAGATGATGAATGATAGTGTTTTACAATTTGACCGTTCTGTTGGAAGAAATTTTGAGGATGTAGTGGCTGAAGAAAAGGATGAGATTGCAACGATCTCCATCCCGTACAAGACTGTTACTATCTATGCTCCAAAGCCTCCAACGGTAACTATCACCAAAGCAGGTCATATGCCTTTTGAGAGCACTAAGGCCATTCTGTGGAACTACGGAGCCGAAGTGTATTATAATAGGCAGAAGATAAACCTGAATGATACCCTTGCAAGTTCAGTTGACAATCTCGTGGGAGCAGGTGGTATTACTCGCAGTGGCCGAGTCTTTTCGTCGCCTGAGGTGATTGCTGATAAGGTGGACAAAGGGAAAAGACCAGTAGTGGAGGAGACTTCTCAATCTGGAGAGAGAGAATCCTTGTTGAACGATGCGGAGGAATTCATGAGGCTGATCCGGAAAAGCGACTATAAGATAGTCGATCACTTGCAGCAAACTCCGTCCAAAGTATCTATACTGTCGTTGCTCATTTGCTCTGAGGCGCATAGGAATGCTTTGCTGAAGATATTAAACACTATTTACGTGCCACAAGAAATTTCAGTCAATCAACTTGAAGGAGTGGTGGCGCACGTAAACGCAGGAAATTGCTTAGGCTTTACGGACCTGGATTTGACACCCAGAGGCAGAAATCATAATTGTGCACTGCACATATCTTTGGAATGCCGCGGGGCTGTCATTTATCACGTGCTTGTGGATACAGAATATTCTTTAAATGTGCTTCCCAAGAAGGCTTTGATGAAGTTAGATATGAAGGGGATGATTTGCACGCCAAGTGACTTGGAGGTGCGGGCGTTTAACGGAACCCGAAGATCCGTGTTTGGGGAGGTAACTTTGCCGATTCAGGTTGGACCTGAAGTCTTTGATGCTGCGTTTTACATCATGGATATCCAGCCGGCCTACAGTTGTTTACTAGGTTGCCCTTGGATTCATTCAGCTGGGGCTGTTACATCAACGCTACATCAGAAGCTGAAATACATGGTTGGTGGTAGCGTTGTGACGGTATGCGGAGAGGAGGATATTATGGTCAGCCATTTATTAGCCTTTAAGTATGTTGAAGTGGATGGAGAGATCCACGAAACCCTCTGCCAAGCCTTCGAAGCGGTCAAGATCAAAGACAAGTCTCCGGTTGTGAGTAAAGAGCCTAAAGTCGCTATGTCTTCCTTTAAAGAAGCCCAAGCAGTGGTGCAAACTAGGGCAGTGCAGGGATGGGGCCAAGTGTTGGAAATTCCCCACAAGCAAGACAAATTTGGCTTAGGGTATCAACCGTCATTCTCCTCTCCTTCAGCCTCGCAGAGCGCGCCACGCTATAAAGGGCCCGTGCAGTTCACCAAGGGGGGAGTTATCTTCGAGAGAATCAATGCTGTATCTGATGAAGACGGAGACAATGACTGCGACATGGATGCCTGGATCAAGCCATGTATTCCAAGACAGAGCCTACGCGACTGGTCAATTGAAGAATTCATTCAAGTGACGATCTAACAGTAATGCTTTGTTTTTCCAATTATTGTACTACCCTATGTCCTACCCGGGGCATAGTGGTATTTTATTTCAGGGCCTTACTTGTGTATGTCTGAACATTGTTTATCAATTATTCAAAGGGCGTTTTCTCATACAAATTTTGTGATCTCTGTTTTTCTTATTTTTGATTTTCCCAATAAAATGGAAACGTGGTTTGTGCTTGTTTGCAAATTGTTTGAAACATTTAACCATTTTCATTGCAGGATTCCTATTGCAGATGACACCGATCCAGAACCTTCTATGACTCGCTTCAACTTCGATCAACCGATATATCAAGCTGAAGAAGAGATTGATGAGGATGAAGACTTGCCTGAAGAGTTAGCCAGACTTTTGAAACAGGAAGAGAAAATCATTCTGCCTCATCAGGAGGATATTGAGGTCATTAATCTGGGTTCTGAAGAGGTTGTCAGAAATGTTCAGATAGGGGCTGCGCTACAGAGCGACGTCAAGCAAAGACTGATCGAGATGCTTCGAGAGTATAATGACATCTTTGCTTGGTCGTATGAGGATATGCTTGGGCTTGATACCGACATAGTGGTTCATCGCTTACCGTTGCGCGAGGAATGTCCGCCGGTCAAGCAGAAGCTTCGAAGAACAAGACCAGATATGGCGGTAAAAATCAAAGAAGATGTCTAAAAGCAATAGGATGCTGGATTCTTAGCTGTGACTACCTACCCTCCGTGGGTCGCTAACATAGTACCTGTGCCGAAGAAAGATGGTAAGGTACGGATGTGCGTCGATTATCGGGATTTGAACAAGGCGAGCCCTAAAGATGACTTCCCGCCCCCTCATATTAACGTATTTGTCGACAATACGGCTCAATTTTCAGTGTTTTCCTTCATGGATGGTTTCTCGGGTTATAATCAGCTAAAGATGGCACCGAAGGACATGGAGAAAACAACTTTCATTACACTGTGGGGAACGTTTTGCTACAAGGTGATGCCTTTTGGCTTGAAGAATGCCGGAGCAACATATCAGCGTGCTATGACAACACTCTTTCATGACATGATGCATAAAGAGATTGAGGTTTATGTTGACGATATGATTGCTAAATCCCAAATAGAGGAGGAGCACCTGGTTAATTTGTTGAAGCTATTTGAGAGGCTTAGAAAGTTCAGACTAAGGTTGAATCCAAATAAGTGCACTTTCGGAGTTCGGTCCGGAAAGTTATTGGGGTTTATTGTCAGCAAAAAAAGAATCAAGGTCGATCCTGCAAAGATAAAAGCCATACAAGACATGCCAGCGCCAAAAACAGAAAAAGAAGTATGTGGTTTCCTGGGGAGATTGAACTACATTGCCCGGTTCATATCTCATCTTACAGCCACGTGTGAGCCAATGTTTAAATTGTTAAAGAAAGATCATGCAATTGTCTGGAATGAAAATTGTCAAAAAGCATTTAATAAAATAAAAGAATATTTGTAGGAGCCTCCGATATTGATACCTCAAGTAGCTGGAAGGCCTTTAATCATGTACCTGACGGTTCTTGAGAATTCTATGGGTTGTGTTCTCGGTCAACACGACGAGATTGGAAGAAAGGAGCATGCGATTTATTATTTGAGTAAAAAGTTCACAGATTCTGAGTCCCATTACTCAATGCTCGAGAAAACGTGTTGTGCACTCGCTTGGGCTGCCAAACGTTTGAGACAATATGTGCTCAATCATACAACCATGCTGATTTCGAAGATGGATCCGATTAAGTATGTCTTCAAAAAGAAAGCGCTTTCAGGAAGAATTTCCAGGTGGCAGATGGTATTGACAGAGTACGATATACAATATGTTTCTCAGAAAGCCATCAAAGGAAGTGTTCTGTCAGAATACCTTGCTGAGCAGCCAATTGTCGCTACTGCGAAAATCGGCGCCGGCTGAACAGAAGAATCCCCACCGCGCGTTATTTATCCCAACGGAGGGAAAGGAAACGCTCGAAGTAAACCTCGCGAAAAATGGGAAAGGTATGGTCATCGCAACCAAAACCTGGATTCGGGAGTCGGTTACGCAAGGGGAAGGTATTAGCACCCCTCACGTCTGTCGTACTCGACGGGATCCACGCTTGTTTTCGGGTATGGATTGTTATTTCTATCTAAACTAAAGGTTAGGGGTTAAAAAGAAAGAAAGGGACTCGGCAAAGTATTGCACTTTATGCCTACGTATTCCCGTCTGGAACGAGAAATCAGAGTCAACGTAGTTCGCCTACCTACTGGAAAGGAGGGGAAGGTTGCTCGCTAGGATATCGCATCCTATGCCTACGTACTTCCACACAGCGCGGAAGATCAGAGCAAACGTAGTTCGGGCCACGTACGACACAAGTCTGTCTTGATTGTTTTTATACCTTCTGAAAAAGGGTTTTTCTGATTAACAGTCCAAGCGGACAAAATGACATTTTGATGAGTTCACGTTCTTTTACGGAAGAAGTGTCTTTTATTGTGTTTGAAATCTTACTGTGTTTTCCTGTTTGTTTTGAGAAGGAAAGAGACAGAACTCTAACCTATGGTTGAAAAGGGAATCAAACTAACCTAATGTTATCATGCATGGGTTAAGACCTAGTGTCTATCATGCTCCTCTCTTGCACAGAGAGAAACAGAGATCCTAAGGGAATAGACGGAAACAAAGACAATAGCGGATATATACAGTAAAGCAGTAAAATGCATGGATGCAACAATACAAGCGAGGCAAGGGAGTCCCACTCAACCTCGAACCTAGAAAACAATAGGAAAAAGTGAACGGGATTCACTTTCAACCCAATAAGTTAAACAGCAAACAATACAGTCCAGAAAACCAATCAATACATCAGAAATGAATAACAGTAGGAAAATAAACAGCCACAACAGCTCTGCATCAACACCTATCTTCAAGTCCTCTTCAAACAGCTACAAGCTTCAGCAAGCATCAATCTCCATCTCCACAGCCTTCAGGCAAGGTCTTTGTCATCAGTCTTCCATCTGCAATGGCTTTTCTTCAAGTCTCAATCTCCAAGCTGAGGGATCAATCACAAGAGTGAATTGGGTGTTAAGGAATTAGTTGACCACCAAAGGTGGCAAACAGACTGCTAACAACACATAGGATATTTTCTCTCAAGAGTTCTATCCCTTAGACAGTAGCACCAAGCCTTCCAAAGGAAGGGGGTGAGTGTCTTAGAGAGACTCTGCATCACAGAGAAGAATGGAGGCAATCAAAACCTTCCATGTTTGAGAATCAAGTTGTCTACTCTAGGGCTCTGCCTAACTCCTAGATCCTACAAAACTTCAACAGCTGCCAGCAAGAGATAATCCTCATCAACTCTGGAAGTTGGTCTTCAGTCTCTGATCTTCAAATGGCTTCATCATCTCAGGTCTTCAGCTCCCCCAAATCTCAAACAAACCCAATACCCCACACACAGACAAAACAATAACCCTAAAGAGGGCACACCACACAGATCAATCCAATATAAGCAATATACTAATAGCAGTAGGGGAATCCTAACAATTTCTAAGGGATCTATCCTATACCCATAACCCCTATAATCCCATACCCCAAAAAATCAGATGAAAATTCCTAAAAGAATCTAATCTATTTCACTCATGTTATCACCTAAAACCCTAATTTTGGTCATGGTATTCACACCTAAACAAATCTCCTAAAATTAATTTCTAAAATTGTGAATTAAATCTTATATACAAGTTGAAGTCCTAAACTAATCAACCTAAAAAGAATGAACTCTAAAGCTAAAGGGAACTATTAGAACAAAAATCAACAAATTTAAGTATCAAACTAAACTTAATAAAATGCTATTTACAAGAAAAATGCATGAAAAATATTAAAACAAAATAAAATGCCAATTTTATTGTTTAATATTTTTCTAGACAGGATTATTGACCTAGAGAAAAAAGAACCAATTAAAAACAATCTATTTTCATTTTTTTAATGATTTTTTAAAGATGAGAAAAATATTAAAGAAAACAAAAACACAAAATAGAAATAAAAGGGGGAGGGGGTCTGAATAGCATACACGCCCAGTTGTAATTCACCATTGGGCCATGAACGTGGGGTGCAGATATCAATATGGCAAGGCCCAGTACGCTTCAAAAAAATGAATTGAAAAATAAAAGAGAAAATATTAAAACCTCGGTGCAGGAAGTAACAAAATCAAGTTAAAAATGCATTGGGCTTCCAATTGGGGGTGGGGATATGAATTTGGATCCAGGCCCAGAGTGGTACATTTAGTGAAACGTTGCGTTTCACATTGAGTCTTTCCCTCCGTTTCAACTTCAAATCTGGGCCATACGATGAGCTGAAAATGTCAAATAATAGGAGTGATCTGACGGTCAGTGGTCATCGTCCCCAATCATGAAGCTAGGGTTTCAGAAATTCAGCTTCCATGCATGAATCTTCAAGCTCCTCGTTCTCCTTCCTCAGGCCATGAAATCAAGACTTGTAAAGAGAAAAATTGCTCTCTTCTCTCCCCTGAACACGATGATGCCTTTAGTATGGACTGAAACTGGCCCTAGGATAAAACCCGATAGGTGGAACCTCATGAAATACCAACTGCACACTGCAATGGAAACTCACCAAACTTGCAAATTCTTGTACTAATGTACTCACCACATTGCACTGATTACTCTGAACTAATCCACCATGATTAACATCCCCTAAACTAAGGTTTCTTGATCCTCAAAGTTTCATCACCCTGCTAACAATCTCCATGGAACTCTCTCTAATTCTCAGGAATCACATACCTAAGGTCTCTAATCATGATTATCCTATCCATTTCATCTAATAAGGCATAAATAGAGGGATTCGAATACTTTTGCAAACCTGAAAAATGGTGATGGCAGATGTATCTACACTCCAATCCAATGCTTGAAACTGGTCACAAATGACCTCCAATGGCTGAGAATCTTTCTGTTTGCAAGATCTTGGATGGACAATGCTTGGATTGTGAGATTGGATTCAACTTGCTTCACTTGCACTTTGGAAGCTACACCTTCAAACACTCATCAATGGCCACTTTAATCTGTGTGTATGTGTTCAGTAGGATCCAAAGGATTGATTTGGTGAGAAAAATTCAATGGAAAGGAAGAAGAAAATGGAGTTTGAGATTGATTTGCAAAAAATGGAGAAAATGGTATATCACTCTTTCTTCACACTCTTTTCACCAACCCTTTGCATCAATGGCTTCAATTCAATATATGGATGAGGAGAGACAGATCTAGAAGTTTGTAGAATGATCTTAGAGGATTCTAGAAAGTGGTGGAAGGTTCATGGAATTCTCATGTGAAGATACTTTGATACATCTCATATCATGCTTGCATCCTTTGTATATTTGTGTCAAAATCTCCTCTTATGAGTTATTGACATGGTGTGAATGAAAAAACCAAGTTCCTTGCCTTGAAAAGTCACTTATGCCAAGTTTTCCCTACTTGCCTTATTATGCAAGCAACCAAAATACAAAGCAAGTCCAATTTTTAACTCCTAACTCAAAAAGGTGGCTGAACCAATGTCTCTAAAATGATGTTTGGAATCAATTTGGTATATTGGATGACCCATTTTGGATTTGTAGATCCCTCAAACCAATTTTTCATTTCAACTTTTTCAACTTATATGCCTTTTTTAGGTCATTTTCCACCAACTTTGGTCAAGTCTTGCTCCATGCATTTCCAAACTTTCATGACTTATTTTATAGACTTAAAATGGCATTTTGAGAAACTTTGATGTTGTGAAGTTTTTCATTTGAAGCTTCCTTGCATGAGTTTTAGGCATAGGCTAAGAATGACCTGTAATCACCAGATGACCAAAATACCCTTTTCTTGCCAAGACCATAAGTAGAGTTCCACAAATCATATGAAGGCATACCATACCATTCTATAAATCTAAGACAATAAGTAACAATGCTTATGTTGACCAGAAATTCATTTGAAATCTTCTTGAGGGGTAAAAATTGCTTGGAAGTCAAGTCACTTTCACAGACAAAATTTCAGATACCTCAAATGACCTGTAACTTGCAAGGACCATAACTTGAGCTCTATAAATCTCCTTAATGTCTTCCACCACTCAAATTAAAGGTATTGAGATCCTCTACAAGTTTCATGTTGGCCAAGGATCCATTTGAAGCTTGCATTTTGACTTATCTTGCTTGGACATTTGACATAAATTAGGGGATTTTACACAGAAACCCTAATTTAGAAACTCCTCTTCTCCTTGATTTATCTTGATTTCTTCTTGACATATCACCATATAATTCTCTACATGTCAAATTATGAACCCCACATCTCTCCAATAGCCCTTAATGCCTTTCAATCAGTCAATTGACCTAGAGTTGACCTAGAGTTGACCCCAGATGAAACCCTAGTTGACTGTCTTCAACTGCAATTCTTGTGATCACAGCAATGACTTGTCTCCTTCTAAAAATGACTTTCTAAGTCTCCTATGAAGTCCACATACTCTCTATGCTCAATCCTCAACTCACATCTTCTTTGATGATCCTCAGACACCCTCAGATATGAGCTAGATGCACTGCTTGATCCACTGACTTCCTAGCTTTCAAATTCTTTCTGATGACTTGAATGAGATTGAATTAGAATAATAACCTCTTGATAGGCTCATGGAGATGAGAATAATTATTGGTCCCTGCTGGATGATTTGCTATACTATGCTATGCAGATGATTAGGCTATGTACATGACTCTATATGCAAATGTTAATGATATTGAAACATAAACCAAGTGACTAAGGTTGAGCAAATTTTAGGGTGCAACAGCTGCCCCTATTCAAGCGACTTGGACCCGATTGGGTGAAGAGCGAACGACCTTCAAACATTCGAGGTGCGAGACGGTTGAATACTAAGAACCCAGAAATTTGCCAACCGCAGAAATAAACTGCGCCACTGCTTGGGGAACAACATTCATCAACTGAATCTGACTGCCTACAGCAACCCACCGATCTCGTGCTGGGGATTACTTTCATCAGCCTGAAAAAGCTTCTATCATCGAAAAACTTGTCCATGTTAGGACTCCTGTTTCGTCAACACAAAGCAATCTCAACTAAACTTGTCCGTGTTAGGAAAAATCTCGACAACTTCACTGGGGATGGCTCGTCTGCCTCTCATCAGAAATAAATCGTCCACGTTAGGAATACTCTCTTCCACGTTAGGAATAACACCGTCCACGTTAGGACTAAGACTTCGTCTGGATCTGTCCACGTTAGGACTAAACTCATCCACGTAAGGAACACATCTTTTTCATCTTGTGTATAACATCCTTCCACGTAAGGAAACCATAATCTTTCCGCGTAAGGAAACCCTTCTTTATGATTTGTCCACGTAAGGAATACATCGTCCACGTTAGGACCCACCTTTCCACGTAAGGAATCACAATCTTTCCGCGCAAGGAAACACAACCTCGATCTGTCCACGTAAGGACTCCAACTTGATATGTCCACGTAAGGACTCAATCTTTCCACGTAAGGAAACCACCATCTTTCCACGTAAGGAAACCACTCTTCTTCCACGTAAGGAATAAAATTCTTGATCTGTCCACTTAAGGACTCCAAGCTTTCCACGTAAGGAATACAATTTTACTCGATCTGTCCACGTCAGGACCACACTTTCCACGTGAGGAATAACAATCTTCTTTCCACGTAAGGAATAAACTTGTCCACGTTAGGACTACATCGTCCACGTTAGGACCCACTTTTCCACGTTAGGAATAATAATCTTCTTGATTTGTCCACGTAAGGACTCCATCTTTCCACGTAAGGAATACTTCTTCATCTGTCCACGTAAGGACTCCAGTCTGATATGTCCACGTAAGGACTCAATCTTTCCACGTAAGGAATAAATCTCTGTATCTGTCCACGTTAGGACTAAACTCTTCCACGTTAGGAATACATTTTCTTTTGATTTGTTCACGTAAGGACTCAACTTTCGCCTTGCTTTGTCCACGTAAGGACTCCAATCTTTTGATTTGCTGAAGAAATAAAATTTTGTCCACGTCAGGACTCACGCCGCGTCGACCCGAAGGGAGATAAACCTGTCCACGTTAGGACTTGCGCACCTTCGACTTGCTGAATAAAAACTGGTCCACGTCAGGACTCACACCTCAACCTACTGAAGTAATAAAGCTTGTCCACGTCAGGACTTGCGCGTCTTCGACTTGCTGGGGAAGTAAGACTTGTCCACGTCAGGACTCACACTTTGCCAACAACACAAAGAAGGATACATTTGTCCATGTTAGGATTCTCGCATCACGAAGAACTATAAACTCGTCCACGTCAGAACGCACATTTCACCATTACGAATAGAGATATTTGCTGGAAATAAATGGTCCACGTCAGGACACCAACACGAAGAGTAACCAATTCCGTCCACGTTAGGACTTCACACTCAATCAATACCGAGAACTCGAATCAGTCCACGTCAGGACTAACACATATCGTCACCTGGAAGAATTGTCCACGTCAGGACTCCACATTTCAACAATTCTGAGAAATCAAACCTGTCCATGCCAGGACTAGCACCTCTTATCAACCATGAGGAAAGAAATCTGTCCACGTTAGGACCTACCTCTAGCACAAAGGAAACCCGTCAATAAAATTGTCCATGTCAGGACTCGTCCTTCCATTGATCCCAAACCACAAAACTTCTTAGCACTGACGTGACAGCGACTTCGAAGCGGACTCCACTGGGGGATATTTGGAAATCAAACTACTGGACGCCTGCTCTAATCACCGGCGGCAGCCTCTGAAATTCTGGTTTGGGAAACCCTTTGATGACAAATAACTCTGCTTGGGAGTGAAGAGAAATTTTGTCTACTAACTCCGGTGGGGACAACACGAGAAATTCACAAATAATTCTGTTCGGAAACAAAGAAAATTTCATCATGATAACTCTGTGGGGAATAATGCCAAAGCTGACACTTCATTGAATGTCTCACGTCGAGACCTCAAATGTTTGGTAATTCATTTGAGCAAGAGCTCCTTCCACCTGCAAGAGAGCAAAACTTGACACAAACGGTTAGCCAACCTGGTTTATGCTTCAAAAATGCGTATGTTTGACAACGATGCAATGCTCCATGCGACATGGAAATGCTACGCTTTTATTTGGTGGATGCAAGTATGACACTATATGCCGATGCCAATGCAGACTCGAATTGCTGAGATACAGGAACTGCTCCAGCAAAATAAATGCCGAAGACAATGCTGACTCCGCCGGGGATAGCCTGGTGCTACAGAATTATTCCAGCAAAATAAATGCTGGAAGAGTGAAGTCGACTCAGCTGGGAAATTGGGGACTCAATACCAATCACCTCATTGAAGTAACGCCCTGCTGAGGAATATAACTCTGCTGGCGGATAGCATATGAGCTTGGTATGATTGAACTTCTGCTGGAGGGTGACCGGATGTCACACGGTATTCTAGCAAAATAAATGCCAGGACACACAACCAACTCTGCCGGGGAGAGTCTTAATCTTCGAGTTCCACTGGGAGGAATGAAAACTTGCTGAGAAGAGAATTCCGCTGGGGATGGGATGATTCTCTTGGAAAAATCAACTGGCTCCGCTGGGGGAGAGTAAATGACCCTGCGGGGAAAAGTGAACTTGTCTGAATACAGCTCACCAACCTTAATCTGCTGCGGCTAAACCAACTCTTCTTGAAATGCACGATCTGAATACAGCCTTCGAACTAGAAATCGTCGCTCTGCTAAGGATAAACGACTTTGCTGGAGCATGCCCTTTGGATAAGCTACGGCCAGCTGGGGAGTTCGATCCTTCTTCATGAAGAACATGCATGACATGCGCGGGGGTCGAGTCTTTCGTTACTGCAATCTTTTGATCGTCTTCCTCGTACGGCTATAAATCCTGCAACAACACAAACAAGACAAGACAAGCCTATGCAACCAAATCTATTTAGGTTAGCGTTAGTGACATTATTTTCAGTTAATTCAAAGTTTTAGCAATTGTTGGCAAGGGCCAGTGACGTTATGCACATGCTAGTTTCGTTAAACTCAGGCGTTTATCATGCACAAAACAGTAAGGAGCCAACATCGAATACTGAATAACATATTTTATTGATTGAGCCCCTGAATGGGCGGAGTTTTGTACACGGGATGTAACTCCTGAAAAGAGGAAGCTACGCAAAGCAAATATACAAGTATGCACAGGAAGCATAAATATATTGACAAATTAAATTTGTACACATGTCGGCAACGGGATGCAGATGAACACCACGAACTGATCCTCCCATGACTCGTCCGACTCTAATGCTTTCCCGGTATCCACACTTCCGAAGAGATTGTATCCGATAATCGACCCCTCAGGCATATTCTCCCGCACCAATGCTCAATGCAGTATCAAATTCGGACCGCAGTCATTTGCCTTTCAAATCCCTAACTTTTGCGTGAACCGCCCTTTACGGGTTTTCAGTTCACCGGGATACCCCTTTTTGCCGAAGCCGCCCAGTGTAGGTTTTCAGCTTCGCGGGTGTACATTTTTCAATTTTATCCCTAATTTTGCCCGAACCTTTCATTCTGTTTTTGGTTCGCCAGGATGCCCCATTTTTGCCAGGATTTTCTTTTTCTGTCCAGCGGGTCAATTTTAAGCAAAGTATTTTTTAACTGCGTCCGAATTCACAGGCGACGTAAAGTCTTCACCGTCCATGGTGGACAATAATAACGCTCCTCCTGAAAAGACTTTTCTGACAACGTATGGCCCTTCGTAATTGGGGGTCCACTTGCCCCTGTGATCTGCCTGCGGCGGGAGAATCCTTTTCAGCACAAGGTCGCCCGTCTGGAAGCTCCGAGGATGTATTTTCTTATCATATGCTTTCTTCATTCGACTCTGGTATAAACGACCGTATGCTAGAGAAGCTAGCCTCTTCTCGTCCATTAAGCTCAGTTGGTTCAACCTGTCTTTCACCCATTCTGCCTCGTCTAGTTGAACATTTCGCAATACCCTCAGAGAAGGGATCTCAACTTCCAATGGTAGTACTGCTTCCATTCCGTACACTAACGAGAACGGGGTTGCCCCGGTTGATGTGCGTACCGTCGTACGATAACCGTGCAAAGCAAAAGGCAGCATCTCGTGCCAATCCTTATAGGTCACCACCATCTTCTGCACAATCTTCTTTATATTCTTATTGGCCGCCTCAACAGCGCCATTCATCTTGGGTCGGTAAGGGGAGGAGTTGTGATGTTCGATCTTGAAATTCTGACAGAGCTCCTTCATCATTTTGTTGTTCAGGTTTGAACCGTTGTCAGTGATTATCCGCTCGGGGATTCCGTATCTGCAAATGATATCTCTCTTGATGAATCTGGCCACCACCTGCTTAGTCACATTTGCATAAGACGCCGCTTCCACCCACTTGGTGAAATAATCGATTGCTACTAGAATGAACCGGTGCCCGTTAGAAGCTGTTGGCTCGATCTTTCCAATCATATCGATTCCCCACATCGAGAATGGCCATGGCGATGACATCACATTTAGAGGACTCGGAGGCACATGGATTTTGTCAGCATAGATTTGGCACTTGTGGCACTTCCTCGCGAACTTGAAACAATCA
Organism: Lathyrus sativus; assembly: GCA_963859935.3. Classification (NCBI taxonomy): domain Eukaryota; kingdom Viridiplantae; phylum Streptophyta; class Magnoliopsida; order Fabales; family Fabaceae; genus Lathyrus; species Lathyrus sativus. The sequence goes on from OZ012740.1 coordinate 259,425,187, forward strand.
GTTTCCATAGTCAGCCAAAAATAACCTGCCCGCAGCAGCTTCCTTGTCATAGCATGCCCACCAGCATGCGTACCAAAGGTACCTTCATGTATCTCCTCCATAAGCAACTTCGCCTCTTTCTCGTCTACGCAATGCAACAGTACCAAATCCTGATTTCTTCTGTACAAGACACCATCCGGGTTCAAATAGAAATTTCCCGCTAATCTCCTGAGAGTCTTCTGATCTTGACTGGATGCCCCAGCCGGATACTCTTTATTCTTCAGGAAATTAAGGATATCAAAATACCACGGTTTGTCATCGGATGCTTCATCAATAGCAAATACGAAGGCAGGCCTGTCAAGCCGAGAGATAATGATTCTGGGAGCCTCGTTCCAGAAGTTGACTTTGTACATGGAAGACAAAGTGGCTAGGGCGTCAGCCATTTGATTCTCTGCCCGCGGTACATGATGTAATTCAACCTTGTCAAAGAAAGGCAACAATCTCCTTGCATAGTTCATGTAATGTATCAAGTTGGGATGACGTGTCTCCCATTTCCCTTTTATCTGATTCACCACCAGAGCTGAGTCTCCGTATACGTCCAGATGCTTGATTCGCAAATCAATGGCTTCTTCAAGCCCCATAATACAAGCTTCGTATTCGGCCTCATTATTGGTAACTGCAAAGGTCAATCGGGCAGTAAACGGGATGTGCGACCCGTGTGGAGTAGTGATGATTGCCCCTATTCCGCTATCGTAAGCGTTCACAGCTCCGTCAAATATCATCTTCCACTTGGAACCCAACTCTGGTCCTTCGTCTGGCAACAGCTCTTCACAATCCTTCATCTTTAGGTACATGATATCCTCGTCAGGAAAATCAAACCTCATCGATTGGTAATCTTCAACAGGCTGCTCCGCCAAGTACTCAGACAGTACACTCCCCTTTATAGCCTTTTGCGAGACGTATTGGATGTCATATTCAGTCAAGACCATCTGCCAACGGGCAATTCTCCCTGATAACGCCTGCTTTTCGAATACATATTTGATAGGATCCATCTTCGAGATGAGCATGGTTGTATGATTCAGCATGTATTGCCTCAAACGCTTGGCGGCCCAGGCTAGCGCGCAACAAGTTTTCTCCAGCATTGAATATCGAGATTCACAATCTGTAAATTTCTTACTCAAGTAATAGATCGCATGCTCTTTTCTCCCTGTCTCGTCGTGTTGACCGAGAACACAACCCATGCTTCCCTCCAGAACTGTCAAATACATGATTAAGGGTCTCCCTGCCACCGGGGGTATCAAAATAGGAGGCTCCTGCAAATATTGCTTTATTTTATCGAACGCCTTTTGACAATTTTCGTTCCATGTTACAGCTTGATCTTTCTTCAACAGCTTGAATAATGGTTCACACGTGGCAGTTAGGTGAGATATGAACCGGGCGATGTAGTTTAACCTCCCTAAAAACCCGCGCACCTCTTTCTCTGTTTTAGGCGTCGGCATCTCTTGTATTGCTTTTATTTTAGCAGGATCAACCTCTATTCCTCTTTCACTTACGATAAACCCCAGCAGTTTACCCGATCTCACCCCGAAGGTGCATTTGTTAGGGTTCAGTCTCAGCCTGAACTTCCTAAGCCTTTTAAATAACTTCAGCAGATTCACCAGATGCTCTTCCTCCGTCTGGGATTTAGCAATCATATCGTCAACATAAACTTCGATCTCTTTATGCATCATATCATGGAAAAGAGTCGTCATCACACGCTGATATGTTGCCCCAGCATTCTTCAAACCAAAGGGCATCACTTTGTAACAAAATGTTCCCCAAGGCGTTATGAAAGTAGTCTTCTCCATGTCCTCTGGCGCCATTTTAATCTGATTATAGCCTGAGAAGCCATCCATGAAGGAGAATACGGAGTATTGAGCAATATTATCAACTAGCACGTCGATATGAGGAAGTGGAAAATCGTCTTTTGGGCTCGCTTTATTTAAGTCACGGTAGTCTACGCACATCCGCACCTTACCATCTTTCTTTGGTACAGGTACTATATTAGCAACCCATGAGGGATATTTCGTCACAGCCAGGAAACCAGCATCCCACTGTTTCTGAACCTCTTCTTTGATCTTCACTGCCATATCGGGTCTAGTTCTGCGAAGCTTTTGCTTGACTGGCGGGCATTCTTCTTTCAATGGCAGACGGTGCACGACCATATCTGTATCGAGCCCTGGCATATCTTCATACGACCAAGCGAATACTCCCTGAGCATTTCAACCAGTCTTCGCTTGATATCGCTCTGCAGCGCGGCTCCGATACGAATATTCTTCTCAACCCCTTCCGACCCCAAGTTGATAATTTCGATGACCTCTTCGTGAGGCAGAATGACTCTTTCCTCTTGCTTCACCAACCAAGACAGTTCTTCAGGAACGTCACTATCCTCAACAACCTCTTCTTCGGCCTGAAATACCGGGTGTTCAAAGTCGGGACGAGTCATAGGTGGTTCAAGGATGTCATCTGAAAATGTTATCCTGCAAAAGGAATGGTTAAATGCTTCAAAACGCGTACAAAACGAATAACCACGTTGCCATTTTATTGAAAAATAAAAACAGAAAGACAGAGATCCCAATATTTGCACATGAAAACGCCTTTTATTTAACGATAAACGCGCAATGTTCATAACAGCACAGCCCTAAGCAAATCCTGATGCCCCGGGAAAGACATCAGATTGTTCAACAATTAATAAAACAAAGCATTACTGTTTAAGAGTCACAGGAACAAGCTCCTGAATAGACCAGTTGCACAATCCCTGTCCTGGCGTGCTTGGCTGAATCCAGGCATCCATATCACAGTCGCTTTCTCCTTCGTCAGACTCTGAAGCAGCGTTAATGGTCTCATGACATACTCCACTGGCAGAGATAGTTATTGGCCCTCTGAAACGGGGTGCCCCCACAGCAGGTGCTGATGACGACGGCTGATATCCTAGCCCGAACCGGTCCATCTTCACAGGAATATCCAGCACTTTGCCCCAGCCCTTGGTCTCACCAGCCTCTACAAGAGCTTGGGCCTCTTTATACGATGAGACGGCTATCTCCGATGCTTTGCTCGGCCCGGGACCTTTGTCCTTGATACGCAACCCTTCAAATGCCTGGCAGGGTGTTTCGTGAATCTCTCCATCGACCTCCACATATTTAAATGACGACAGATGACTGACCAGGATGTCTTCTTCTTCGCATACGGTGACTACGCTGTCTCCCACCATATATTTCAACTTCTGATGCAGGGTAGACGTGACTTCCCCAGCCCCATGAATCCAAGGTCTTCCGAGCAGGCAACTATATGCAGGCTGGATGTCCATGATATAAAACTCAGTTGCAAACACCTCCGGCCCCACCTGTAGAGGCAATGTTATCGATCCAAAAACTGTTCTCCGCGTCCCATCAAATGCCCTGACTACCAAGTCACTGGGCGTGCACAGGATTCCTCTGACATCTAGCTTCATCATCGCTTTCTTGGGCAGCACATTTAAGGATGATCCGGTGTCGACCAATACATGTGACATGACTGATCCTCTACACTCGACAGATACATGCAGCGCCATATTATGATCTCTCCCTTTCGGGGTCAAATCAAAGTCAGTAAAGCCCAAGCTGTGGCCTGCATTTACATGTGCCAACACTCCTTCCAGCTGATTCACGGAGACGTCTTGGGGTACGAAGGAAGTATCCAGGACTTTCAACAAAGCATTTCTGTGAGCTTCAGAACACAATAGCAACGACATGATAGATATCTTGGACGGCGTCTGTTGCAGATGCTCCACAATCTTATAATCACTTTTTCGAATCAAGCGCATGAACTCTTCTACATCTTTCGATGCCGATGCTTTTTCACTTGCCTGCACTGGGACATTTTCAACCATTTTCCCTTTCCCCTTTGCCAGTCTTTCGGCCTCCACCTCAGGCGATATAAAGATCCTACCACTCCTTGTCATACCTCCGGAACCGACAACGTTCTCTACAGTCTCGTCTGGCTGCTTGTTAACATCAATCCTTATCCCGTCACAATACACTTCCAAACCATAAGACCATGGGACTGCCTTTGTGCTTTCGTACGGGATTGGTTTGGCCTTAGTGATAGTGATCGACGGTCGCTGAACCGGTGCTGTTATAGTGATTGTCTTTCGAGGAATCGTTATAGTGGCCACATCACTATGATTGTCTGCCAATGCCCCTGCAGGCTCTTCAATTGCTGCTCGGTCAAACTGCAACATGCCGTCATCAATTAAAGCCTGAACACCTTTCTTCAAATCATCACACCCCCCAGCTAGGGTCCAACATTCCAAGCAATACTCGTCACATCCTGGATAAACACCCCCTTGCAACAATCTGCTTTTTATCTCGCTCAGCGGCGTCTTTAAATCCTCGACATTCATAATCAGATTCAAACCCTCCTCAGTCAGAATGGCGTTTGCCCCATGATTAGGCATGGGCTTCTGCACTATATTCGGCCCTGCTGTTCCGAAATTGATAGCTTTATTGTCCAATAAATCCTGCACAACATGCTTAAAAGCATGGCAACCCTCTACATCGTGGCCCGGAGCCCCAGAGTGGAACTCACAGTGCCTGCTTGCATCATAGCCATACGGAGGAGTTCCCGTTATAGGTGCCAGAGTTCTCTTCTCTACCAAATTCAGACCCAACAACGTCTGTAACAAATCTGCATAGGTTGAGGGAGGCTTTTCAAACACTTTCCTTGGCTTACTGCCCTGGAATCTTCGATGAGCAGGCTGTGTCCCCTGCTGTGGCTGCTGCTGCTGCTGTTGTTGTTGTTGCATTGGCTGCTGCTGAAACGATTGTTGTTGTTGAAATGGTTGTTGCTGGAACGGAATAGTAACACTCGCCACCTGCTGCGCCTGATTATATTGGTTCCGACCTCTGCCTCTGCCTCGGCCTCGGCCCCCAAACACTGCGCTTGCCTCGCCCTGACGGCGCCCACCAAAAGTCTTCCTGTTACTGCCAGATGCAGTTGATTCCTCAGCCTGGAACCTGCCCTGTTTAATGTTGTTTTCAATCTTTTCTCCCATCAGAATTAAGTCTGAGAAACTGGCCAAAGATGTGTGAAACAACTTGTCATAAAACATGCCTGTGAATGTTCCGATGAACATGTCATTCATTTCCTTGTCTTCTAGAGGAGGACGGACCCTGGCAGCCATGTCGCGCCATCTTTGTGCGTACTCTTTAAAGCTCTCACCCTTCTTCTGAGACAGCCCCGTCAATTGGACCCGATTGGGCGCCAAGTCGCTGTTATACTTGTAGTGAGCTACAAATGCCTCTGCTAGCTGCTTCCATGCCTTTATATTAGTTGGCTCCAATCCCATATACCACTATAGGGAAGGGCCTGACAAGCTATCTTGAAAGAAATGCATTAGCATTCTCTCATCAGTTGAATACGCAGACATCTTTCTGTAATAAGCCCGCACGTGCACTTTCGGACAGGTGTCCCCTTTATACTTATCAAACGTAGGAGCTTTGAATTTGATTGGCACCCTCAAGCCAGGTACCAGACCCATTGTTGACATGTCTAAACCCACAGCACTTTGGTTCAGGACCCCCCTCATCTGCTCTTCTAGCATTCTGATCTTCTGGGAGTCATCCATCGGTCCCTCGAAACCTCCGCCGGAGAAGGCATCTTCTTGCTGATCCTCTTGCCACATACCATTCCCAGCTCCATACCCATCATATCCATTATTGCGGCCAGCTCTAATCTGATTCATCACCGGGCCTCGCCCTCTGTTGCCGTATCCCGGAGCAATTCCAGCAGGTCCGAAAGCCATTAACCCGGCGCCATTACCATTTCCGAAACCTCCGTAACCCTGATTGGTCATACCATAACCATCTTGCCCAAAGCCTTGAGCATTGAAACCATATTTCCCTGCATTATCGAATCCCTGATCATTGAACCCGAATCCAGCGTTACCGAAGCCGTTGCCTCCCGTATTATCACCCAAGTTGATATCACCAAGCCCAACGTTATGGACAGCAGTCTCGTTCCCAACTCCGACGTTACCGTTCCCAGCAGCGGTAGCATTGTTGACATTAGCAGCAGGTATGTTGACTACAGGTGGAGCCACTGGCGTGGGAGTGCCATCCCCATGAACAGTGTCGACTCGCACGGACTGATGATCCTCATTACCGTGACCAGCATTTCTGACCAACAGAGGCTGCACCATGGCTTGCAAATTCTCCTGACCTTTTGCAATAGTCTCCATGGTCTGCATGAAGAGCGCTAGCTTCTCGCGCATATCTTGCATCTCGTTCTGCATTTGATCCATGATTCTTCGACAGTTGGGGCGAGTGGAATAGCGGTGCGGGTGCTGATCTGCAATCCTGAAAATACCTGGTACAAAGCAGGAAATAAGATATCGTCCAATGATTACCTGTAATGCAACATGAATATGAATGCAATGCAATGCGTGTCTGTGCATTGGAGAAATTCGTTCCCCGATTATAGTGCGAAGGTGCCAGTGCAGTGACAGTGCTAGCAATACAAAGATCGGAGTTGAATCACAGAAAGCCTCATATATTGCAGAGAAACCAATAAGCCAAGAATACAATATCACTGAGTACAAAGAGAAGGCATGACCTCAACCAACAATCCTGGTGATGGTCAGCACTATGCAAATAAAGCATACAAGTTAATACAAGAAATGATCAAGTACTCCCATAAGCCCGGTACTCTTCTATTAACTTCTTGGTCTCTGGATGACCTGGTCGAGTAAGCAGCCCTTTAACAAGTTGGTTTCTTCGTTTGAGCACGCGTTGTACGTCTCCGACAGTTTCCTCCCATGCCCCTTCTCCGAAGCGATCTTCTAACTTCCGCTTCTGAGACACGACTTCGTTCCTGCCTTCGATAGCCTTGTTCAATGCCTTCTGGAGACTATACCTGGACATCACCTCTTCTTCATACTTATTGATGCTAGCCTTCAACTGCTCTTCGAGGTTAGAAATTTGCTGCTTCAACTTATCTTCCCTCTTTTTATTATTGGTGAGCGTAGCATTCCAAGTCTTATTGCAAGAAGAGATCTCTCGGTGTGCTGCGTCGAGTGCTTTCTTTTTGGATTCCAGCATGTCATGGGAGCTTTTGAACTCTTGCCCCAGACGTTCGCGCTTCTTCTTCTCCTCAGTCAACTCAGCCCCTAGTCTGCTTACTAGCTCGATCTGCTGTTGGAAAGCATGCACGGCCTTGTTTTTCTCACTGCGTATCTGAGCTAGCTCTTGCTCTAGCCCTTCATTGATCTTCATCAAGGCTTCTTTTTCTTTCACAACTTGCTCGTAGGCCTCCCTAGAAACAGTAGTTGGCTCTGCTACCAGAATAGGAACAAGGACCGGTGCATCTGGAAATGGCATCCGCAACTGACTTGCTCTCTCCTGGATCCAAACTCTGTATGGTGCGTAAGCCTGACAGTCATTTTTCCCTAACAACGGCTTCCCTCTTCGGTTAATATGCGTCCAGGCATGCTGCAGCTTGGCTAATAACTCTCCCTTCAAATCACCGGTGAAGTACAGAGATTCCTGTACTTCTTCCTCCTTTGGTGGGTTCTTCAGCGCATATCCGAACTGACGGACAAACAGAGATGGGTTGTAGTTGATACACCCTTTTCTTCCTATCAACGGAACATTAAGGTACCCAGAACAACTGAAGATAAGCTCATACCCCAGCAAGTCTTGATCAAACCACTTTATATCTGCAGAAGACAGCCTCATCATACGCTCTGGCCAGTCAGACGTGGTTGCACTATCCACAAATGGTCCCTTCAAGGGAAGATGGCTTTTGAACCACATATACAGCAAGGGCACGCAACAAGAGACGTTCTTGCCTCTCCTGTTCTCATTCCTGTAGTGCATCGAATGATAAAAGTCTCCGATCAGTGTTGGTACTGGGTTACCAGCAGCAAATAGATGAAATGCATCCATGTCCACGAAGTTTGGGAAGTTAGGGAACAACACTATCCCATAAATGCATAGGGCCAAAATAGCGTTAAAGACCACCCAACACCCATTCTTGGCGTATTCTTGAGCCTTACCCACCAGAAACTGGAGAGAGAAACCCGGAACCCCTCGCCACAAAGTCATCAACAGCTCAGAAGCATTCATATGCAAGGCCTTAGCCAAATCCTCTAACTTGGGCTCAGCGGCTGAGTGAATAAAAGGAACTGCATTCTGAACTGGCAGCTCAGTAAACTCTACATACTCCTCCATGGTAGGCCCCAAGATAAAATCCGCAAACGTGAAACATCTCAAAGCCGGGTCATAGAATTGCATTAAGGTGTACAGCCCATTCAATTCATCATCAGTGGATTTGCGAACCAAACTCAACAGCCGTCCGTAACTCTGTCTGAAGCTTCTACGGACATCCTCACTAGCAAGAGAAATCAGACCCAGGAGTGGAGCAATATCAGGGATAGGTAGCTTATAAGCAACTGTCATCCTCAAACCGGCCATGATCAAAACTCAGAAGTCCAGACACTAAAACCGGGGAATATGCAAATGTACCTGCAACACAGACACACGTTAATGGGATGCAATGATACTGGGTATGCAAACGATGCAATGCAAGTAACATGCAACAGGGACCAAATGTCGTGGCTGAGAAGCCTGAACCATATCAAGAAGTCTCAGATAGACCCTCCAGAAGTCCTCAAACATTGGTCTCAGATAGACCTCATACACAGCCCCAATACTGGTATCTGATAGACCCCATAATCATAACTTTGAATGGTCTCTGGCAGACCTCAAATCATATCTCCAACTGGTCTCTAACAGACCTCAGAACTCTCCAAATGGTCTCTGACAGACCTCAGAACTCTCCATAAATACCCAGGATCTCAGATCAAGAAACAAACCGGTAGTCTGAAAGTCAAGTTACCTGCATAACCCAAACCCTCTCACAGGTGGATGTCCTAGTAACTGACAAAGGTATGGCATCCTATGCGGTCGTCGGCGTCACAGACTTTCAGGGTTGATGATACGATTCCCAGAAGGAGTGGCATCATCAAATCCTGAAGAGGCCTCACTTAGCCAACTTCCAAATGATCGGTCCCCAGAGTCGACAATCTAACTAACCAGCAACCCGAGCCACCCAAAGGGCAGGACAGGAGGCCAACCAGAAGAACCTCGTCTGAGTGTAGATTTCGCGGGACACTAGGACATGCAAAGCACGTGCGCGCCCACTAATCTCTACTCTAAGTCTAGGTGCACTCAAGCCCAGGTCCGACTTATCTCTCAATCAAAGAACACCCGTCACACCCCACAGTACAGCAATAATAAACAATATATATAATACTGAAAATAAAGGTCAGAAATATAAATCCATACAAAATCCTCGATGGGAAAACAAGCGTTAGGATTGACTCTCTTAAGGGACGTTGGATCCCAAATGCATAAGAACTATCGCAGTCCTTAGCAGCCAGGGGACGTTGGATCCCCAGCACAGTCGCCAGCTGCTGGGGATTGCCCAGGCAGCTAGGAAGAGAATCCAAGGTAAGACTCGCTTAGAGAACCAGAGTCCCCAGCAGAGTCGCCAGCTGTCGCTACTGCGAAAATCGGCACCGGCTGAATAGAAGAGTCGCCACCGCGCGTTATTTATCCCAACGGAGGGAAAGGAAACGCTCGAAGTAAACCTCGCGAAAAATGGGAAAGGTATGGTCATCGCAACCAAAACCTGGATTCGGGAGTCGGTTACGCAAGGGGAACGTATTAGCACCCCTCACGTCCGTCGTACTCGACGGGATCCACGCTTGTTTTCGGGTATGGATTGTTATTTCTATCTAAACTAAAGGTTAGGGGTTAAAAAGAAAGAAAGGGACTCGGCAAAGTATCACACTTTATGCCTACGTATTCCCGTCTGGAACGAGAAATCAGAGTCAACGTAGTTCGCCTACCTACTGGAAAGGAGGGGAAGGTTGCTCGCTAGGATATCGCATCCTATGCCTACGTACTTCCACACAGCGCGGAAGATCAGAGCAAACGTAGTTCGGGCCACATACGACACAAGTCTATCTTGATTGTTTTTATACCTTCTGAAAAAGGGTTTTTCTGATTAACAGTCCAAGCGGACAAAATGACATTTTGATGAGTTCACGTTCTTTTACGGAAGAAGTGTCTTTTATTGTGTTTGAAATCTTACTGTGTTTTCCTGTTTGTTTTGAGAAGGAAAGAGACAGAACTCTAACCTATGGTTGAAAAGGGAATCAAACTAACCTAATGTTATCATGCATGGGTTAAGACCTAGTGTCTATCATGCTCCTCTCTTGCACAGAGAGAAACAGAGATCCTAAGGGAATAGACGGAAACAAAGACAATAGCGGATATATACAGTAAAGCAGTAAAATGCATGGATGCAACAATACAAGCGAGGCAAGGGAGTCCCACTCAACCTCGAACCTAGAAAACAACAGGCAAAAGTGAATAGGATTCACTTTCAACCCAATAAGTTAAACAGCAAACAATACAGTCCAGAAAACCAATCAATACATCAGAAATGAATAACAGCAGGAAAATAAACAGCCACAGCAGCTCTGCATCAACACCTATCTTCAAGTCCTCTTCAAACAGTTACAAGCTTCAGCAAGCATCAATCTCCATCTCCACAGCCTTCAGGCAAGGTCTTTGTCATCAGTCTTCCATCTGCAATGGCTTTTCTTCAAGTCTCAATCTCCAAGCTGAGGGATCAATCACAAGAGTGAATTGGGTGTTAAGCAATTAGTTGACCACCAAAGGTGGCAAACAGACTGCTAACAACACATAGGATATTTTCTCTCAAGAGTTCTATCCCTTAGACAGTAGCACCAAGCCTTCCAAAGGAAGGGGGTGAGTGTCTTAGAGAGAATCATCATCACAAAGAAGAATGGAGGCAATCAAAACCTTCCATGTTTGAGAATCAAGTTGTCTACTCTAGGGCTCTGCCTAACTCCTAGATCCTACAAAACTTCAACAGCTGCCAGCAAGAGATAATCCTCATCAACTCTGGAAGTTGGTCTTCAGTCTCTGATCTTCAAATGGCTTCATCATCTCAGGTCTTCAGCTCCCCCAAATCTCAAACAAACCCAATACCCCACACACAGACAAAACAATAACCCTAAAGAGGGCACACCACACAGATCAATCCAATATAAGCAATATACTAATAGCAGTAGGGGAATCCTAACAATTTCTAAGGGATCTATCCTATACCCATAACCCCTATAATCCCATACCCCAAAAAATCAGATGAAAATTCCTAAAAGAATCTAATCTATTTCACTCATGTTATCACCTAAAACCCTAATTTTGGTCATGGTATTCACACCTAAACAAATCTCCTAAAATTAATTTCTAAAATTGTGAATTAAATCTTATATACAAGTTGAAGTCCTAAACTAATCAACCTAAAAATAATGAACTCTAAAGCTAAAGGGAACTATTAGAACAAAAATCAACAAATTTAAGTATCAAACTAAACTTAATAAAATGCTATTTACAAGAAAAATGCATGAAAAATATTAAAACAAAATAAAATGCCAATTTTATTGTTTAATATTTTTCTAGACAGGATTATTGACCTAGAGAAAAAAGAACCAATTAAAAACAAGCTATTTTCATTTTTTTTATGATTTTTTGAAGATGAGAAAAATATTAAAGAAAACAAAAACACAAAATAGAAATAAAAGGGGGAGGGGGTCTGAATAGCATACACGCCCAGTTGTAATTCACCATTGGGCCATGAACGTGGGGTGCAGATATCAATATGGCAAGGCCCAGTACGCTTCAAAAAAATGAATTGAAAAATAAAAGAGAAAATATTAAAACCTCGGTGCAGGAAGTAACAAAATCAAGTTAAAAATGCATTGGGCTTCCAATTGGGGGTGGGGATATGAATTTGGATCCAGGCCCAGAGTGGTACATTTAGTGAAACGCTGCGTTTCACATTGAGTCTTTCCCTCCGTTTCAACTTCAAATCTGGGCCATACGATGAGCTGAAAATGTCAAATAATAGGAGTGATCGGACGGTCAGTGGTCATCATCCCCAATCATGAAGCTAGGGTTTCAGAAATTCAGCTTCCATGCATGAATCTTCAAGCTCCTCGTTCTCCTTCCTCAGGCCATGAAATCAAGACTTGTAAAGAGCAAAATTGCTCTCTTCTCTCCCCTGAACATGATGATGCCTTTAGTATGGACTGAAACTGGCCCTATGATAAAACCCGATAGGTGGAACCTCATGAAATACCAACTGCACACTGCAATGGAAACTCACCAAACTTGCAAATTCTTGTACTAATGTACTCACCACATTGCACTGATTACTCTGAACTAATCCACCATGATTAACATCCCCTAAACTAAGGTTTCTTGATCCTCAAAGTTTCATCACCCTGCTAACAATCTCCATGGAACTCTCTCTAATTCTCAGGAATCACATACCTAAGGTCTCTAATCATGATTATCCTATCCATTTCATCTAATAAGGCATAAATAGAGGGATTCGAATGCTTTTGCAAACCTGAAAAATGGTGATGGCAGATGTATCTACACTCCAATCCAATGCTTGAAACTGGTCACAAATGACCTCCAATGGCTGAGAATCTTTCTGTTTGCAAGATCTTGGATGGACAATGCTCTTGGATTGTGAGATTGGATTCAACTTGCTTCACTTGCACTTTGGAAGCTACACTTTCAAACACTCATCAATGGCCACTTTAATCTGTGTGTATGTGTTCAGTAGGATCCAAAGGATTGATTTGGTGAGAAAAATTCAATGGAAAGGAAGAAGAAAATGGAGTTTGAGATTGATTTGCAAAAAATGGAGAAAATGGTATATCACTCTTTCTTCACACTCTTTTCACCAACCCTTTGCATCAATAGCTTCAATTCAATATATAGATGAGGAGAGACAGATCTAGAAGTTTGTAGAATGATCTTAGAGGATTCTAGAAAGTGGTGGAAGGTTCATGGAATTCTCATGTGAAGATACTTTGATACATCTCATATCATGCTTGCATCCTTTGTATATTTGTGTCAAAATCTCCTCTTATGAGTTATTGACATGGTGTGAATGAAAAAACCAAGTTCCTTGCCTTGAAAAGTCACTTATGCCAAGTTTTCCCTACTTGCCTTATTATGCAAGCAACCAAAATACAAAGCAAGTCCAATTTTTAACTCCTAACTCAAAAAAGTGGCTGAACCAATGTCTCTAAAATGATGTTTGGAATCAATTTGGTATATTGGATGACCCATTTTGGATTTGTAGATCCCTCAAACCAATTTTTCATTTCAACTTTTTCAACTTATATGCCTTTTTAGGTCATTTTCCACCAACTTTGGTCAAGTCTTGCTCCATGCATTTCCAAACTTTCATGACTTCTTTTCTAGACTTAAAATGGAATTTTGAGCAACTTTGATGTTGTGAAGTTTTTCATTTGAAGCTTCCTTGCATGAGTTTTAGGCATAGGCTAAGAATGACCTGTAATCACCAGATGACCAAAATACCCTTTGCTTGCCAAGACCATAAGTAGAGTTCCACAAATCATATGAAGGCATACCATACCATTATAGAAATCTAAGACAATAAGGAACAATTCTTATGTTGACCAGAAATTCATTTGAAATCTCCTTGAGGGGTAAAAATTGCTTGGAAGTCAAGTCACTTTCACAGACAAAATTTCAGATACCTCAGATGACCTGTAACTTGCAAGGACCATAACTTGAGCTCTATAAATCTCCTTAATGTCTTCCACCACTAAAATTAAAGGTCTTGAGATCCTCTACAAGTTTCATGTTGGCCAAGGATCCATTTGAAGCTTGCATTTTGACTTATCTTGCTTGCACATTTGACCTAAATTAGGGGATTTTACACAGAAACCCTAATTTAGAAACTCCTCTTCTCCTTGATTTCTATTTATTTCTTCTTGACATATCACCATATCCTTCTCTAAATGTCAAATGATGAACCCCACATCTCTCCAATAGCCCTTAATGCCTTTCAATCAGTCAATTGACCTAGAGTTGACCTAGAGTTGACCCTAGATGAAACCCTAGTTGACTGTCTTCAACTGCAATTCTTGTGATCACACCAATGACTTGTATCCTTCTCCAAATGACTTTATAAGTCTCCTATGAAGTCCACATACTCTCTATGCTCAATCCTCAGCTCACATCTTCTTTGATGATCCTCAGACACCCTCAGATAGGAGCTAGATGCACTGCTTGATCCACTGACTTCCTAGCTTTCAAATTCTTTCTAATGACTTGAATGATATTGAATTAGAATAATAACCTCTTGATAGGCTCATAGAGATGAGAATAATGATTGGTCCCTGCTGGATGATTTGCTATACTATGCTATGCAGATGATTAGGCTATGTACATGACTCTATATGCAAATGTTAATGATATTGAAACATAAACCAAGTGACTAAGGTTGAGCAAATTTTAGGGTGCAACACCAATCGAAGATTACCAACCGATGAAGTTTGAATTTCCTGACGAGGATATCATGTTCCACAAAGCGAAAGATTGTGAAGAACCACTGCATGGTGAAGGTCCAAAGAAGGATTCTCAATGGAAAACGATATTCGATGGTGCTGTCAATTCTTATGGTAGTGGAATTGGGGCAATTATTATACCTCCTCACGGTACTCACATCCCATTCACTGCCAGATTGACATTTCCGGTCACCAACAGTGAAGCTGAGTACGAAGCATGTATCATGGGTCTGGAAGAGGATATTGATTTGAGAATCAAGAATTTGGATGTATATGGCGATTCAGCGATAGTGGTTAATCAAATCATGGGAGAATGGGAAACTCGTCAACCGAATCTGATTCCTTACAGAGATTATGCAAGGAGGTTGTTACCCTTCTTCGACAGGGTAGAGTTTCACCATGTGCCAAGAGCGGAGAATTAGATGGTCGATGCTTTGGTAACGCTATCTTTGATGTACAAAGTGAACTTCTGGAATGAGGCTCCCAGAATTGTCATTTCTCGCTTGGACAGACCCACGTTCGTATTCGCCATTGAAGAGGCTGCTGATGGCAAGCCATGGTTTTACGATATACAGAACTTCCTCAAGAAGCAAGAGTATCCACCAGGGGCGTCGACCCAGGATAAAAAGACACTGAGGAGGTTGTCTGGCAACTTTTACCTAAACCCAGATGGTGTGCTTTATAGAAGGAACCACAATTTGGTGCTGTTGAGATGTGTGGATGAGAAAGAAGCAACGTTGCTTATGGAAGAAGTCCACGAGGGTACTTTCGGTACGCATGCCGGCGGACATGCCATGTCTCGAAAACTATTACGAGCAGGGTATTATTGGCTAACTATGGAGACCGATTGTTTCAAATTTGTGAAGAAATGCCATAAATGCCAGATTTATGCTAATAAGATACATGTGCCGCTGTGCCCATTGAATGTTATGGCGTCCCCGTGGCCTTTCTCCATGTGGGGCATTGATATGATTGGCAAGACTGAGCCTACCACATCCAACGGTCATCGTTTCATCTTGGTAGCCATTGATTACTTCACCAAGTGGGTTGAAGCAGCTTCGTACGCTAATGTGACCAAACAAGTGGTAGCAAGATTCATAAAGAAGGACATCATTTGTAGATATGGAATTCCCGAGCGAATCATTACTGATAATGGTTCGAATCTGAACAACAAATTGATGAAGGAGTTATGCCAGAAATTCAAGATTGAACATCACAACTCATCACCCTATCGACCGAAGATGAATGGCGCTGTTGAGGTGGCCAATAAGAATATCAAGAAGATAGTGCAAAATATGGTTGTTACATACAAAGATTGGCATGAGATGTTGCCTTTCGCACTGCACGATTATCGTACGATGGCACGCACATCAACCGGGGCAACTCCTTTCTCGCTAGTGTACGGTATGGAAGCTGTCCTACCGCTAGAAGTCAAGATTCCTTCTTTAAGAGTTTTGGTCGACGTAAAACTTGATGAGGCAGAATGGATTAAGAATCGTTTGAATCAGCTTAGTCTGATGGATGAAAAGAGGTTAGCATCAATTGCATATGGTCGTTTGTACCAGAGCCGAATGAAGAAAGCTTACATAAGAAGGTGCACCCTCGAAGCTTTCAGACGGGCGATCTTGTGCTGAAAAAGATTCTCCCACCGCAATCAGATCACAGGGGAAAATGGACTCCCAATTATGAAGGTCCATATGTCGTTCAAAAGGTTTTCTCTGGAGGAGCATTGTTGTTAGCCACCATGGATGGTGAAGATTTCGCATCCCCTGTTAACGCAGACGCAGTTAAAAAATACTTTGCTTAAAAGAGACCCGCTGGATACAAAAAGAAACGTCCAGGAAAAAATGAGGCATCCCGGCGAACCGTAAAAAAGGAAAAGAGGTTCAGGTAAAAATTAGGGATAACAATGAAAAGATGTAAACCCGCAAAGTCGAAAACCTGAAAAGGCGACTTTGGCAAAAATGGGTATCCCGGTGAATCGAAAACCCAAAAAGGGCAGTTCAGGCAAAAGTTAGGGATTGAAAAAGCAAATGACTGCGGTCTGCGTATGAACGTTATTGCTTAGTGGATAGGGAGAACCTGAGGGCTGTGTTTTCATCCGAATCAATCTCTTCTGAAGACGAAGCATCGGGAAAGCGTTAGAGTCAGGCGAGTCATAGAGGGATCAGCTCATGGTATTTGTCTGTGCCACGTTGCCAACATTTTTTTACACTCTTGTATATTCCTGTACATATCTATATTTGTTTTGCGCAGCTTCCTCTTTTCATGAGTTGCATCTGTTGTAAAACTTTGCCTATTTACGGGCCCTTCATCAATAAACATATACTATTCAGTACTTGATCTGTGTGCTTTGTTTTAACTTTTACTGTTTTGTTTGTAAAATGCCCAATGTTTTGATGAACTTGTGCTAACATAAACTTGCAGGCCTTGGCCAATAATTGTTAAAACTTTGATTTAATTGAACAACGTCACAAATGATGACTAAGATGGTTCCGTTGCGTAGGATATCTTGTCTGTTTGTTCAGTTTTGCAGGGTCGTTACCCTTGGGGAAAAGAGGTATGGATGAAGTTTGTCTTATCCCTAGCCAGAGTTTTACTTCCCTCATCAGTGATGTTCGCATCTCTATCCCCAGTAGAGTTGTTGCACATTTAATCCCCTCCAGGTGCATGCTTGTAGGTACTCCCCAACGAGTCGTGTATGGATTTTCTCCCCACAGAGTAATTGGCAGCCTGGTTAGGTTCGTTCCCTGACGGAGCAATCCCCAGCAGGATAGAAGAATGTTATGACGTCAGTATTTCCTTTGCAGAAATCCAACAAAGACCCATTTCTCGGCATAAGTCCAATTGTTATTGGCATGAGCAAGTTTGCGCTCTTTCCCCGGCAGAATCTTTGATTCCCTCAACAGGGTTATTTTGTTATCCTAGCAGGATGTTTTCTGTATCTCTAGCATTCATTTTGCTGTTTTAGTTCCGTTGCATCTGCATGAGTGCATAGCATCTACCCAAACA
Organism: Lathyrus sativus; assembly: GCA_963859935.3. Classification (NCBI taxonomy): domain Eukaryota; kingdom Viridiplantae; phylum Streptophyta; class Magnoliopsida; order Fabales; family Fabaceae; genus Lathyrus; species Lathyrus sativus. The sequence goes on from OZ012740.1 coordinate 259,442,684, forward strand.
CGTAGCATTGCCATTTCGTATGAAGCATTACGCCATTTTCAAACATATGCATGTGAAACATAAGCCAGGTTGTTATCTCTTTGTTGTAGGTGAATCTTGCAGGTGATGGGTCTTCGCCCGTGTGGTGGTTAAACCCCAACTCATGTTATTTCCCCAGTGGAGTTTCCCCGTGATTGTTATCAGTGGATGATCTTAACTTCATGTGGATTTTGTTGCTCGCTTTTATTTAGCGAAGGTCTGGCGGCGATGTCAGAAGTTTCTCAGAAATGTGGTTATCTGACGACGATGTTGGATGCTTATCAGATTTATGTTTGTCTGGCAACGATGTCAGATGTTTATTAGCACCGTGGTTGCCTGGCGGCGATGTCAGAGTTCTTTATCCCCACAGGTACTTGACGGCGATGTCAGGTATTTCTCAAAATTATGGTTAGCTGGCGGCGAGGTCAGATTATCTCATCAGGTTGGAGTTAGCTGGCGGCGATGTCAGGTGTTTGTTAGTTATGGTTGATGACGACGATGTCAGGGTTTTCTTACTAGATTTGTGTTGTTACTGATGGCGATGTCAGGTAATTTTCCAGCAGCGATGTTGGAGGTTTGTTTCTGACGGTGGTGTCAGGGTTCCCGTATTAGATTTGTGTTTTTCTGATGGCGATGTCAGGTGATCTTCGGTTTTTCCAGCGGCGATGTCAGGAGATGATATAGTTCTCCCTAGCGGCGATGTTGGATGTTATTTTTGATGGCGATGTCAGATGTTTTGGTTGTTGACGGCGATGTCAATGGTTTAATCAACTTTGTGATGGTCTGACGGCAATGTCAGATACATTATTTTGACTGGAGGCGATGTCATAGAATTGTATCTTGGGATTCTATACCTGTTTTATCTAACAGAGGTCTCACGACGATGTTAGTTATTCTACCAACTTGAAGTAGAAGTTTGACGGCGATGACAACTGTTATTATAGACTTAATGTCTATGACTGACGGCGAGGTCAGGTGCCTGACGGCGATGTCAGAAGAATTTAATGCAGATAATTGACGACGAGGTCATGTCCTCTTCAGACTGTGTGTCATTATTGTTTTCTCAAATGGGTTTTCCCCAAGCAGAGTTACTCATTAAGTTTCTCTATTCCCTAGTGGAATGTGTTCAGAGCAGTTACCCCAGGAGGGTTTGCAGTTTTATTTTCTGCGGTTGGCAAATTTTCGGGTTCTTTGGTATTCAATCGTCTTCTACCTTGATTGCGTGAAAGTCGTTCGCTTTTCACTCCTTCAGGTCCAAGTCGTTTGAATAGGGGCAGCTGTTGCACTCGAAAATTTTCCCAACCTTTTCTTAGCTTGGTTTATGTTTCATTTCATTTTGTTCTAGCATTTGCAGTGTATCGCATTTTTCATTGAACAGGGGATCAAGAGTTTGTGCATAGCAAGAAGAGTCTACTCAGAGGGTTGAGCATAAGCAAGGGGTTTTACTCAAGTTTGGATGGCCAGTCAAGATCATCAGGGGATTATGAATGCATCGTTATGGATATAAGATGTTGAGGGAGCTGATTGAGTGCCTTGAGGGTCATTGTGGAGCTCACCCAAGTGTTTGTGCTAAGTGTGAAAGGTTACAGTTGAAGGTGTTGCATTTAGGGTTTTCATCTGGCTAATCCTCAGTCAACTGTGCAATTGAAGGAGATTAAAACTAAATTCAAAGTCTCTATTGTCATGGAATGTTGTGTTAAGATGTATGAGATATCATATCAAGTTCAATTCATTAAGAATCAAGTGTGTGAGAGGTTACTAAATTAGGGTTCTGAGGGTAAAATCCCCTATTTAGTGCCTGACTTCAAGACCACCTATCTCAAGATACTAGTTTCATCTTAACTTTTTACCAACATGGAACTTGTAAAGCATGTTCTTAGCTTTCATTTGAGTACTAGAAGTCCTTGATTGAATTTATAGAACTCAAGTTATGCTCCAGACAAGTTACAGGTCATTAGATGAATGTGATTTTGGTCAACAAAAGTCAACCAACTTCCAAGCCATTTTTGACCTAGAAGGATGTTTCTCCTCAACTTTTGGCCAACATGAAAGTTGTAGATGTTGGTCTTAGATTTCCAAAATGTATTATAAGTATTTCATCTGATTTGTAGAACTCAAGTTATGAGGTTTACAAGTCAGGGGCAGTTTGGGAAAGTAAGATTACAAGTCATAAAATTATAGGTCCATTTCACCAACTTGCACACTTCAAATGAAGATTTTTCCAACATCAAACTTGCTCCAAATGGTGTTATTTGCCTAGTCAAGCATTGAGAAGTCATGGTTTATGCTTGGAATGAAGATTGGATTTGTGAATTTTCATGGAAAAAGGTTTAAAAGAAGCAAAAATGGAATTATTTCATTTTTTTTATCAATTTGGTGCAAATAAGTGCATTTTTTGAGTGCAAACTTCATTTTGAGCACATTGGCAATTTTACAATTTGGATTTGAGGTGTGTAAGTGAGACATTTTTAAGGTTTTTTCACTATGAAGTTACACAACCAACATGAGCCATTGAGATCAATTAAGGTCTTAATCCTGACCATTCATACTCCATGTGGTACCAGCAAGCTGTTTCAACCATTTTGGAGCCATTTTGATGCAATTTTCGTGTACATGAAAGCTTCAAAAAACTCAATTCCTTGGATTTTGATATGGGCTGTTAGAGGCTGAGTTTGGGCTCAATTATCATCAAGATCCATTGCATATAAGGTTTTCAACCTTCACAAATCATCAGAGGTAGAAATTGGAGCCAAATTGATCAAGTTAAGTTTTCAAAAAGTGGTGGAATTTCAAATTTTGAATTTGGAGATTGAGGACATTTCAAGCAAAATTGTGAATTGAGAAAGCTCTATTAGAGATCAGTGAACGATTCTGGGCAATTATCTTCAAGCTTAAGCTCCATTTGAAGGCTCAGTGGAAGTTCTCCACTAGGTAATTGAAAATCAACTTTACACTCTTGATAAGCATCAATTCACTGCCATTTTTGCATGTTTGAGACGTAGAATCAATGTAGATCATTAATGTGTAAAACGAACTGGCATTGGTTGTGATTGTTGGATGATGATAAAAAATGTTTGGATTTGTTTTGGCTTGTTTATGCATGTTCTTGCTTGTTTGACACTTGATCTATAACATACGTGACTTCTAGATGAGTTTTAGATCAAATTGGAGAGGTTTTCATGAACTTTGGATTTTGGTGTGTGACCTTGTTATCTTCGGGTTTGGAATTTTACGCAGGATTAGTGGTTTTTGAGGCCAGAAATGAGATCCTCGTGATCTCTTGTTAAATTTTGATATAAAATTTGGCCAAAATGGTTGAGATTTGGATATGCGTGTTGTGGTTGTTCTGTTCATGGTGGTGCTTGGCCGGAGAAGATGATGAACAATGGTCTCCGGCCAGCTGGTGTGATTTAGGGTTTCTGGAGGTAAAGGATGATGAGGTGTCCTTGTGTGGTACGCTGGATGTGCTGACTTTTGATCCCAACGGTGGAGATTAAGACCTACGATGGTCTTTAGTTGACTGAAACCATATGATCTATTTTAAATCCTCATTTATTTGCTGGCGCGTTCGTGTCCATTTGATTGATTACCTTTTGATCATGTGATTCTGGTTGAGTTTCCATGGTATGCTTTGTTTGACCGTGTTGCACTAGATCACCAGGTTATTTTGTTTTGTTTTGATTTTTGCTGATGGGCCTTGGGCGCATTGCTGTTTGCACCCCCAGATTGGGCCCAGTTCTGTTTTGAACTGCCAGTTCGTGCTATTTGTCACGCTTCTTTTCCTATTTTCCTTTTTATTTCTTTTGTTTTTATTTTATTTTTGTGTTTCAATTTAAATCAAATAAAATAATTCCACGACTCTAAAAATTCACCAAAAATATTTTTTGTCAACTTTGAGATGGCTACTTTTTTTTGGATATTTTTATTTTATTTTTCAGTTTTATTTTCAATTAAAAAATGAATTAAGTATTGGAGTTGTTTTAATTGAATTGAATTGTGACATGGTTTGCTTTTGCATTTATTTCTCTCATTCCTTTTTGATCCAATGATTGAAAATTGATCCTCCTCTCAATGATGAGTTGATCAATTTTAGAGGACCATTTTGCCCCTGGTTGTTGACTTTTGGGTTGACTTTTGTGGCTTTTCTTTTTGCACTTGTTTCTCCCATTTCAAAGTGGTACATCTAAATGAATTGTTTCTTTTGATGGTGCTTTGAGGGGATATTTGTCTTTATTTCTTGGCCTCTGGTTGCCAACTTATTTAGCTTCTTTGTGCATTTTATTTGATATTTTTTGAGCCTTTTTCCTATTTTTGGAGTGACTTACAAGTTAGGTCATTCCATAGGACAGCTCACACAATTGCATGACCTAGTTTGGATTGGAAATGAACTTTGTGGATCCAATAAGCTCTCAACTCTTCTTGTTTCACATTCTAGACATGTTGAGCTTGCTGTATATTCATTTTTAGGTCAAAATATTATTCATTGCTTGTTGATTGATGTCTTTCTTTTTGTGCTTTCAACTTGAACTCCTATGTGATACTTGCTTGCTTCCTTTGTGCTATTGCTTGCATTTCTTCTTGTTGTGTTTTGATATTGCTTGTGAGCTCTCTTATTTTCATCTCTCTTCTGTCCAATGACCTTGGAGTGTCATTTAAGGTAGCTTGGTGCCTCCTTAGGAGGAATTTGAAGCTTACCTAAAGTGATGAATCCATGAGGACTCTTTCTTTGTGTTTGTCACTTGTTTGCTTGCTTTTGATGCATCTCTCTCCTTCTTCTTCTCTTTTCTTGCATTTACATATGCACGCTTGGTTGAGATGAGCTTGTGGTGGCTACTTCCCCACACTATTTTCCTCCCACTATCATTCTACTTGTGCATCTTATGTGTGTATCTTCATTTGCATATGCATTCTTCTTCTTCTTCTTCTTCTTCTTTAGATTTTCTTTGCCATGTTCCCCATAAGTTCTCTAACCTCTTGAGGTTATGATAGACATTAAGGTTCTACACATGCATGATAACATTAGGTAGTTCCCTTTTCAAACCCAACTTTAAGTCTACTTTGCATGATAACTTCTAGGATTGTTTAGTCTCCCATTAGTGTGCCTTCTTCTCTTCTCATCTTCAAACAAGTTTAACATACTTAATAAGGATAATGAATGTTGTGCCATGAGCCTTATACTTGGGAAATGGTGATTGAGGGACCACCTCTCAATTGCCTAGAGTGTCTAGTATACGTCCTTAGGACGATATGCGACGCATTCAATCCTAGGCTTTAGACTTTGTTACAACATACATTATGAACACTCTAATTCAAAACACTTCTTCTCTAAAAAACACACAAACATTTCAAACCTTTTTCATCCTTCGGGATCTTAATCAGGAAAATCATTTCACAAAAAGAGTGTCGTTAACTCTTAGTTCTACCGCAAACGGTAACGCCTAAGTCTCCAATGGTCGAGCTGCATACACCAACTACTAGAACTATTTGTTAACCCTACTCGGGCCTAACAACAGTTGAACCAACCTGTGGTCCCTTTTAGCCCAAACTACGTTTGCTCTGATCTTTCGTACTAGACGAAAGTACGTAGGCACGAGACGCGATGTCTCAGCGAGCAACCTTCCCCCTTTCTTTAGCCGTAGTTAGGCGAACTACTTTGACTCCAACTTTCCCATTGCCCGAGGGAGTACGTAGGCACAGAGCGACGATGCTCGGCCGAGTCAGTTTCTCTTTCCTTTTTCTTTTTGTCCTTAAGCCTTTAGCTAGATAGTTTAAGCACACCCTTTTAGATAGACAACAATGCGTGGATCCCGTCGAGTACGACGGACATGAGAGGTGCTAATACCTTCCCCTTGCGTAACTGACTCCCGAATCCAGACATGGTTGCGATGACCTTGTCTTTCCCTTTTTCTTTAGGTTTTTGCGATCATTTCCTTTCCCTCTCTTTGGGATAAATAACGAAAGTGATGACTCTTCAGTTTTTTCTGCCGGTTTTTTTCGCAGTTGCGACAGATACATAAAGAGATTGAATGCTATATAGACGATATGATCGCAAAATCCCAGGCTGAGGAAGAACACCTCATTCATTTGGAAAAGCTTTTTGCAAGACTGAGAAAACTCAAACTGAGATTAAATCCCAACAAATGCACTTTTGGTGAAAGTTCTGGTAAGCTGCTAGGTTTTATTGTAAGACAAAAGGGGATTGAAGTCAACCCAGATAAAGCCAAAGCTATCCAAGACATGCCAGCGCCTAAAACCGAAAAATAAGTTTGAGGTTTCCTTGGGATATTGAATTACATTGCGAGATTCATATCTCATTTCACGGCCACTTGTGAACCCATTTTCAAACTGCTCAGAAAAGATCAAGCTATTGTGTGGAACGATAATTGTCAGAAAGCCTTTAAGAAAATAAAGGACTATCTACAAGAACCACCGATCTTGATGCCTTCAGTACGAGGACAACCTTTGATCATGTACTTAATTGTGCTAGAAGGATCCATGGGATGTGTGTTGGGTCAGCATGATGAAACCGATAGGAAGGAGCACGCAATCTACTACCTCAACAAGAAATTTAATGACTATGAATCTATATACTCAAGGCTCGAGAAGACATGTTGTGCATTAGCTTGGGCAACAAATCGCCTAAGGCAATATATGTTCACCAATACAACTCTGCTGATTTCCAAGATGAATCCTGTCAAATACATATTCGAGAAGCCTGCTCTCACTGGACGAGTAGCTCGTTGACAAATGGTATTGACAGAGTATGATATCCAGTATGTCACACAGAAGGCCATCAAAGGAAGTGTGCTCTCTGACTATCTTGCCCACCAACCTGAGGATGACTACCAATCTATGCGCTTCGATTTTGCTGACGAAGACTTCATGTTTGCCAGAGACTATACAACACTAGGCCCAAACGATGAACCCGAACCAGGATCACGATGGAAGCTCGTGTTCGATGGTGCTGCAAATGCTAAAGGTTGTGGAATTAGGGAAATCATTACCTTCCCAACTGGATTTCATCTACCATTCACTGCCAGATTATGCTTTAAGTGTACTAATAATATGGCTGAGTATAAAGCCTGTATCTTCGGAATTGAAGCTGTTATTGATAATAGGATCAAGATTCTAGAAGTCTATGGAGATTCTGCGCTTGTCATATGCCAAATTAAAGGGGAATATGAAACACTCGATGTCAAGTTGATTCTTTACAGAGATCATGTCTTGAAGCTAATCCCATACTTTTATGAGATCACTTTTTGTCACATTCTCAGGGAAGCGAACCAATTGGCAGATACTCTAGCAACGTTAGCGTCTATGTGTCAAGTTACGAGGAAGAATGAGGCACCGTCCATCCGTTTAGAGTACCTTGATAAACCTGCTTATTTCCTGGAAACCGATGTTGCAGAGCTTAAAGTTGATGATCATCCTTGGTTCTATGATATCAAGCAGTATCTAGAAACACAGGAATATCCATAAGGCATTACCATCACTGACAAGAAATATCTTAGGAAGCTTTTGTCAAAGTTCTTCCTCAGCAGTGATGTGTTATACAAACGGAATTATGATTTGGTTCTGCTCAGATGCGTGGATAGACACAAAGCAGAACGTATCATAAACAAAGTGCATGAAGGGTCTTTTGGAACACATGCCAGTGGCCACACTATGGTTAAGAAGATCTTGAGGGCAGGATACCACTGGATGATAATGGAAACAGACTGTTATCGTCATGTCCAGAAATGTCACAAGTTCCAGATCTACGCAGACAAAGTACATGCTTCACCACTTCCTTTGAATGTGTTGACTTGGCCTTGGCCTTTTTCCATGTGGGGCATAGATGTAAATGGATGTATCGAGCCAACCGCCTCCAACAGACACTGTTTCATCTTAGTGGCCATTGATTACTTCACCAAATGGGTGGAAGCCGTATCTTATGCCAATGTCACTAAGCAAGTAGTGACTCGCTTCACTAAGAAAGAAATCATCTGCCGATATGGAGTTCCAAATAAGATCATTATTGATAATGGTTCGAACCTCAACAATAAAATGATGAAGGAGTTGTGTGAAAACTTCGAGATTGAGCACCACAACTCGACGCCATATCGCCCAAAAATGAACGGAGTTGTTGAGGCGGCGAATAAAAACATCAAGAAGATCGTCCAGAAGATGGTAAAAACTTATAAATACTGGCATGAGATGTTTCCATTTTCCCTGCATGGCTACCGCACTTCAGTGCACACTTTGTTGTACCCAAAAATTTGACCAACCTTTTCTTTTAACTTGGCTTATGTTTCTTTTCATTTAGCATTTGCATTTGCATAACATTGGTTTTATACAGGGGATCGAGAGAGGTTTTGTTTTGCCATTAAAGAGGAGAGCTTCATGCTCAAGCTCAAGCAAGGGTATCATTTGCAAGCTATCAATGTTCATTACCATCATATTGGGTTTCAAAGCTCCTTGAGAGGAGAAGTTTGTGTATGGGTGTCACCTCCTATCTTGAGGATCATCAGAGGGTCATCAGAGATTCATGAGGTTACTTACTTGGATAAAGCATGGTTCAAAAGCTCAATATGTGTCTTGAGAGGTATTTATGAAGTTTTTATGGTCATACATTTCATCTGCAAGAGTCTCAGTCAAAGGATGTGGAGCTAGGGTTTCATCTGGTCAACCCAAATTCAACTATTGATTTGAAAGGGTTCAAGACTTGGTTCTAGGTTATTGAGGCCATGGGAAGTCATCCCAAAGCATCTAGGATGTCATTTTAAGATCAAATCAAAGAGATTCAAGAGTTCAAGGAGTTACTAAATTAGGGTTTCAGATGATTTCAGTGTAAAATCCCCTTCTTTGGTGCCTAACTTCAAGGACAATTTTCCCTATGATGCAAGCTCAATCTCATTTTCCAACAAACATGGGATTTATTAATTATCTCTCAAGATTTCTTTTGATCACAAGAACTCATCCATTTAGTTTGTACATCTCAATTTACGATGCCAACAGGTTGGTATCCTCAGATGAAGGGAATTTTGGTCAACTCAAAGTCAACTCACTTCAAAGGCAATTTTGACATGGAATCAAGCTTCTCCTCACTTTCAAGTGAACATGAAAGTTGTTCCTCATGATCTTAGCTTTCCAAAAAGTCCTAGAAGTCCTCATTCTCGTGTGTACATCTCATGTTATGGCCTTCACAAGGCAAGGGTATTTTGGGAAAGTTCATTATAGGTCATTTTCTTCAATGGTCAATTTCATGCACTTCAAGGCCTCTAATCCAAAATCAATGAACATGAAAGTTGTGCTATATTATCTTAACTCCACAATGATCTCAATTTCCATGGCACTTGATGAATTATGTGATCATTGGAACCATTTTGAAAGTGAAAAGTTGACTTTTGGACTTGGTTTAGATATCTTCATTTACAAGTCACCATTTGAATATTTTGTGCACCATAATGTCACCAATTTTGGTCTTGCCTATGTTTACTTCATTTGGACAAACAAAGGTACATGTTTCATGCTACATTTTCAAACTTTATACCATAAAAGATCATGAATGAAAACTTGACACAAACCTTTTCTACATGACCACAAATTATCCATTTGATTTCCACACACCTCAAGTATGCTTTTGCTGACCAAAAAGAAGAAGAGTAATGCCTAACCCGTGTGTGTAGCATAAGTGAATATTTTTGGAAAAATTGGAAATCTTTCAAATGAAGCAACATGGGCCTGCATGGTTGTTCAAAACCCACCATATAAAAGCCAAATGTTTACCATAAACCATCAGGACTGGCGTAGCTGCGTGAGAGAGAAGGGAAAGCCTAAAAAATTCCATCAAACTTCCATTCTTCGAATCTTGCATTTCCTTGGATTATTCTTCAATTTGGTACTCAAGTCTTCTTCACAGAAGCTCAGGGAAGAGATTGGGAGGCTGAAACAAAAGCTTGATTGAGTTTTGAAGGGTCAACAGAACCTCTCCGTTAGGTATTTTCTTCAACTTATTTCTCTCATTCTAGACTTGCATTAGGTCCATTCTGGCTTGCACCTGAAGCCCTACCCTTAGTAGGCCATGTTTGAATTGATTGCTTGCTTGTTTGATGCGTTTCCAGTTCATGTGTTCAAAAATCGTGGCCTATTTTCATGCTTGATTAAAAACCTTTTTGTATTTTAAATGGTGGATTTGAGTTCCTGGTTGAGAGAGCTTTCGAACGGTACCAGCTTTTCCCATTTTTATTGAGAAATTTTGACTGGTCTCCGGCGAGCTGGCCGGAGAAGACGACCAGAGTCCTAGCTTCGGTGTCTAGTCATTCCTCTAATCAATGCTGACTTGGCTTAGTTTGACTCTCTGACCATGTGAGGTGTCTCGCTTGTATACGCTTGACCAGGTCCACATGTGATTTGACTCCACGTAGGTTTAATGAAACACAAAGTTTCATTAAACTCTAAGTTCATGTGTAATTGGGCCTTGTCACAATGCTATTGACACCCTCCATTTCTGGCCCATGAGCGTGTTTACACGTGATTTAGTTCATCTGGGCAATTGCTGATGCACCCCTCATGCTGGTTTATTTCTTTTTCTTTTATTTTATTTCTCTTTTAATTTTAATTATTTAAATTATTTGCTTAATTCTAAAAATTCCCAAAAAATATTTTCCTGACAGTTTAATGTGTTAATTAATTTTTCATATATTTTATTTTTATTTTTCATTTATTTTCTAATTTTATTTGGAATTTACAAATTGATGTGTTTTATGGTTTACCCTAGTTTTGAACTTGATCATTTGAACCTTGATCCTACATCCCCTATGACCAATTCTTCTCCATCATTTAGGTGATGGATTGAAGCATCTTTGAGGGTTGATTTGGTTCATTTATGTTCATTTTTCATGTGTTTTTAAATTACATTTGTTTGACCCTCGACAAACCCTCGATAAGGTGGAACACCAAACCTTCTTGGAATTATTTGGTGGTTCCTTGAGTTGAATTTGAACTTGAACTTTGGAATTTTGTTTGATGGTAGTTTAATCTTGTCTTGAGATTTTATTGGAGATTTATTGAGGTCTTCTCCTATTTTTCATGATTGCTTCAAAGTCAAGTCCTTTTAGGGTTGTTTACACATGGTAGTTTGACTTAAAACTGGGATATGATCTTAAGTGATCCCATATGCATATTTTGAGCTTTGTTACATCTCTCTAACATACTTGAGGTGCTTTTTCATCTTATCATGGGTCATTTGAATGTGTAACATGCATTACAAGTCATCTTTGAATCATGCTTCTCTACTTGTTCTAAGTGTTGAGTTTGTGCTTGAACTTTGGTTCATCACTTGTACATGATCATGATTGTGATTCCCTCTTGTCTTGGAGTTTGATTTGAGGCTTTCCTCTTGTTGATTCACTTCTACCCCCTTGTGGTTTGACCTTTGTTCATGATGATTTGGTGACATTGTGTACACTTTGAGTTTGTCATGAACATTGGTATTGGTTTTGCATTGTTATTTTGCACTTGTTTTGCTTGAGTCTTAAGAATTGTATGGTTGAGATGTGCTTGTGGTGGTGGCTGCCCCACACTTTTTACTCCCTCTTTACTTAGTGTGTGCATCTTAGGATAGCATCATTGTCTCTTGATGATTGATGGTACATGGTTGTAGGAGTTTACTTCTCCTATTTCATCTCATCCCTCTTGACTTGTTTAAGTCATTTCTTTTGTGTTAGGTCTCTTGTGTTGTTGAGTCTTGTTGCATCATTTATGTTTGCATTTCATCTCTTATTGTAAGTCACTTTAATCTTTCATCTCTCATTTCATTTGTGATTGAATTGCTATGTGTTTACTTGAGCTCTTTTGCCATGATCCCTTAGGATTCCTAGTCCCTCTGTTTAAGATGGTAGTAGGAGAGACAATAGGCTTTCAATCCAAGCATGATAACATTAGGTAGTTCCCTTTTCAATCCTAACTTTAGGATCACATTGCATGATAACATTAGGGTTGATCAGTTCCCCCTAGAGTCTGTGTCTTCTCTTCTCATCTCATAACCTCATAAGACACTTAATAAAGGTTAACACTTGTTGTACACTACGAGTCTTAAGTACTTGAGGAATGATGAATTGGAGGCCTCCTCTCACCTTGTCTAGAGTGTTTAGTGTATGACCTTTGGGCGATATGCGACGCATTCGCCCTCAAGTCATAGTCTTTAATGCAACATGAGTTTCAAATCTAACTAAATTCACTTCTTCTCATAAAAAACACAAAAACAAAATCAAACCTTTTTATCCTTCAGGATTGTTCAAACTCATTTTCAGAAACAGTGTCAGCCCGAACTATGTTTGCTCTGATTTCTCATACCAGATGAGGATACATAGGCACAAGACAACGATGTCTTGGCGAGCAACCTTCCCCCCTTCACCCGTAGTTTTCCGAACTACGTTAACTCTGACTTTCCCATTGCACGAGGGAATACGTAGGCATAGGGCGATGATGTCCTATCGAGTCTCTTTTCTTTTATTTTCTTTTCCCGTTGAGCCAACCTTTTATATAGTTTTTACACCCGTAGATTAGACAACAAGCGCAGATCTCGTTGAGTACAACGGACGTGAGGGGTGCTCATACCTTCCCCTTGCGTAACCGACTCCCGAACCCAAGATTTGGTTGTGATAACCTTATCTTTTCCCTTTTCATCAGGTTTTCTTTGATCATTTCCTTTCCCTCTCTTTGGGATAAATAACGAATGACAACGACTCTTCTGTCAGTCAGTCGACTGCCTTTTTCGCAGTTGTGATAGCTGGCGACTCTGCTGGGGACTCTTCCCATCCCCTATGCTTGTCAATCCTAGCGCTTGTGTATTTTTGTCTGTGGGTGTGTATATGTGTTGCATTTGTACAGTTTTGCATTTGCATATTATTTTCCGCACATTATTATCATGATATGGCTCTGATTTTGGGTGGGATTGTTCCTTTGAGAGATAAGCCAAAACCCAGGCTTGAGTACATACGTAGCATTAGAGTGGAAAGTAGTGAGAACCTGCACGTTCGACGCGCACTAGTCCTCATGAAATTCGCGTTCAGACGAGGTTTTCTTTGAAGACATCCTATCCTGTGCATTGGTCAGGAGGGGGTGTTGGATCTGGAAACTGTCGACTCTGGAGACCGATCATTTGGGAGTCAGCTAAGTGAGGCCTCTTCATTTGACTATGATGCCAACCAGAAATGGTGAACGTATCATCGTTTCTCGAAAGTCTGTGATGTTGACGACCACATATGATGCCGAACCTTATCAGAGATTAGGTCCATGCCTGTAAGTGGGAGGGTTATGCAGGAAAATTGACCTTCACCCAACCCAGTTTTCTCGTCAGTGCAGACTTTTGATCCTTGATACCGTGGGTTCCTATTGTCTCAGTGTTGTGGTATTTTCTCGCCGAAGAGAAGCTCTGGTTCAATTCAGTTAGCAGCACAACAATCTTGATCCCCTGTTCGCATTTGCATTTTAACATTTGCATGTATTTGTGTTTCAGGTGCATATTTTCTCCTTGATTCTACTAATCTAATCCACCATCGTCATGGAGCCTTGCCTTAAGAAAGTTGTTGTTTACAAGTTCCCGATACCAGATGTAGGACCTCTTGTTGGCCTCATTTATGTGGTTGATCGTAGAGTTATGGAAGACTTTAGAAAGGAGTATGGGAAGATTCTGGGCTTTGTTTGCAAGGTCTCCAAATATGAGTTGGAAGGTATTCACACGCTGCTGCAATTTTATGATCCTCAGTTGTGTTGCTTCACATTCCCCAGATATGTTTTGTTGCCAACCTTGGAAGAGTTTGCTCAGTTGTTGGGAGTTCCTGTCTTGGAAGAAATGCCTTTCTATCACTATGAAGAGGAGCCTGATTTGGCCAAGCTAGCCAATGCTCTTTATTTGGATGTTTCTGAATTGGAGGGAAAGATGGTACGGAGGAATGGAGTACCTGGCTTCCCACTACCTTTCTTGGTGAGTAGAGCTCAGCACTTTGCAAAGGAGGGATGTTGGGTGGTTTTCAATGCAATATTGGCTCTCTGCATCTATGGGATAGTATTGTTTCCCAATATACCTGACTTTGTTGATTTGGATGCTTTCCACATCTTCGCTTCTAAGAATCCTGTGCCAACTCTTTTAGGAGATGTCTACCATTCTACACACTACAAGAATGATAATAGACGAGGGAAGAATGTCTCCTACTATGCACCACTGCTGTATAGATGGTTTATTTCACATCTGCCCAAGTTTGGACCCTTTTTTGATATGGCAAACATAGTGGAGTGGTCAGAGAGGCTCATGGGCTTAACTTAGGAGAATATTGTGTGGTTCTACAGAGATCTTCTTGGCAGTGAAATTATCTTTAGTTGTGGAAGCTTCCCGAATGTCCCCTTGATAGGAAGGAGAGGTGGCATCAGTTATAATCCCGCTCTTGCCGTTAGACAATTTGGCTATGCTTTGAGAGAACCCCCGAAGGAGGAGGAAATACATGAATCTCTGTATTTCACAGGGTTAGCTGATGGTGATACTCTAATCAGATTGGAACAAGCTTGGAGTGAAATTCATCGGAAAGGAAAGCCTTCCTTGGGTAAAGGTGATTGCAAAGCTTATGGACCATATGTTGAATGGATCCAAGAGAGGGTTGAGGGGTTGTTGTTACCGTTCCCGACCAGGGAACCTCTATATCCTTTGGTAGTTGAAGAACCGACAATAGTTGACATTTAGAAGTATAATCAATTGTGGGTTGAGAAGGAAGAACTATGCAGAGTGAATGAAGAGTTAGAAAAGGAGATCATTCAGCTTAGGAGCGAGAAGAATGAAGCCACTTACCTATCCAAGATGAAGACGAAGACTCTGAACAAGATGGGGAGGGAATTGACCGAAGAAATTCGTGTCAGAGAACGTCTTGGTCAAGATCTAAGGAGCTTGGGTAATGCCATCAAAGGAAAGAAGAAAGAGTTAGAGAAAGCGCACCTATAAATATCAAATTTCAATGCTCTGTGGAATGCCATCTTGACAAACAACAAGGAAATAAAAGATGAGCTCCACCAACAGATTGATAGGTTGAAGACTCAACTCCGGATCAAAGATGAAAAAGATCCAGGTGAATCATCTCGCCGATACGAAAGTGATTGTAAACTACGAGAAGCTCTTGCAGCATTGGAGGAATACAAGCTAAGAGCAGAGTTGAAGAAGCCCAGACTTGAAGATGCTTTTGGAGAAGGCGCTTGGGAAGACTATGCTCAAGGTTTGAAGGTTGTCATCAGCAGGAGGGAGTTGCTTATTCAGGAGTTAGTTTCCCGACCTGATCATCCAGATACGAAGGAGTTATTAGAAGAGTTCTAGACTCGCTGTTGTGCTTGATGCAATTTTCCTTTGTTCTTCTATATTTGTTGTTATCTCGTATTCTGACCATCACCAGGCTTGTTGGCTGAGGTCTTTTTGTTGACTCTATTATATTCATTGGTGCTTTGTATGCTGACTCTGATCCTTATTTTATTTATGAGAGGGATTTTGTGGCTCCATTTGTTGGCTCTTCATTCTCCTGTTCTTCTGTGGAACTAGAATCAATGGGAAAATTTCCCTGAAACATATTTACATGCTTGCATTTTGGCATCATTTATCATATTGCATTGCAGGTGTTCTGGTTCCGTTAACCTTATTCTCTCTATGGTTTTTCTCTCAGCAGTGTTTCAGGATTGCAGACCAGATAATTCACTGTTACTCGACTAGGGGAAATCAACAGAAAGCAATGGATCAGATTCAACTTGAGTTATAAGAGTTCAGAGATCGCATGGCGCATTTCATGGGTCTCATGCAAGGGGTCGCTAACGACCAAGAGCAGTTGGGAACACTTGTTCAACCTTTGATTGCTAGGGTTAATGGAAGTGGAACTTTTCATGGTGGGACTGCTATTGTACCTCCCCCGGTGGATAATAGTACTCCTCAATCAAATGTTATTCCAACAGTTGTTATTCCTCCGGGTGGAGGTAATCAAACTGGAGCTCATCTAGCTGGTGCAGCGGGCGCTGTACATGGTAATGCTAGTCCTCAGTTGGAGGAAGATGAACAAGATGACGTGTTCTCTATGGGAGATTTAGGTGTGGGTTTGCAGTCTAATGTGGATAGGAGGTTCAAAATGATAGAGGAGAAAATGAGGAATTTAGAGAATCAAAATTCACTTGGTCTCGATGTGTCTAACTTAGGGCTGATTCCAGGTCTGAAGATTCCGCCAAAGTTCAAAGTGCCTGACTTTGACAAGTATAAAGGGACGACCTTTCCCAGAGTACACCTCCGATCTTACTACAGGAAGATGTCTGCATATTCCAATGATGAAAAGTTGTTAATGCACTTCTTCCAAGACAGTTTGTCCGGTCCGTCTTTGGAATGGTACGTGGGCCTTGAGGGGACTAACATCAGAAGCTGGAGGGACCTTGGGGAGGCCTTCATCCATCACTACCAATACAATAGTGATTTGGTGCCAAATAGAGTCCAACTGCAGAATCTTTCTCAAAGGAGCAATGAGGGGTTCAAAGAATATGCCCAAAGGTGGCGTGAGCTAGTTGCGAGAGTTCAACCTCCAATGGTCGAAAGGGAACTCATTGATATGTTCGTGGCAACATTTCCAGGGATATATTATGAAAAGCTGATTGGAAACATGTCAGGCAGTTTCTCAGATTTGATTATTACTGGTGAGAAGGTTGAGAATGGTATTAAACTGGGAAAAATTCAAGCAGGAGAAGGATCCACATCTGGTGGGGGAAGAAAAACTTTTGGCAATAACAAGAAGAGGGACAGTGAAATAAATGCAGTGTCAGGGTACAAAAATAAGAACAGGAATAGGACTCCATGCCAACAACAATATCAGCAACAGCCACAGGTTGCAAGCATCAATATTCCTGCAGCACCTCAACAACAACCTCAACAAAAACGACAATAACAACAACAAAAAAATTATGCACCACGACGGTTTCAAGACCGTGGAAGAACAATGAATAGGCAGTTTGACGTTCCACCTATGTCGTATTCGCAACTTTTACAGCATTTACTTCAGCTTCAATTAATTCAAAAGAGAAGATTGGCACCTCTGACTGGCGCGCCACCTCCGGGTTATGGCGCGAACGCCAGGTGTGACTTCCATTCAGGCGCTCCAGTGTCGTATGAAAGTACTAAAGCCATCCCCTAGAATTATGGGGCGGAGGTCTTTTGTAATGGCCAGAAACAAGAGTTGAGGGGAACACTGTCTGATGGTTCATCTGTTGATAATTTGATTGGAACTAGTGGAATGACAAGAAGTGGCAGGGTGTTTTCACCGCCTGATGTTAATATGGAGAGGCCTGACAAAGGAAAAGGAAAGGCTGTTGTGGAAGAATGTTCACAACAAGGAGAGAAAGATGCTCTGATTAAAGACGCTGAAGAGTTCATGCATCTGATTCGAAAGAGAAATTATAAAATTGTTGATCATTTGCAACAGACTCCTTCCAAAATATCAATTATGTCTTTGTTATTGTGCTCAGAGGCACACATGAATGCCCTTTTGAGGATTCTAAATATAGCGTATGTGCCGCAGGAGATTTCTGTAAACCAGCTTGAGGGGGTTGTAGCCCACGTGAATGCTGGTAATGGCTTAGGGTTTACGGATTTGGACCTGACTCCTAAGGGAAGGAATCACAATCACGCCTTGAACATCTCTATTGAGTGCAGAGGGGCAGTCTTGTCGCATGTCTTGGTGGATATTGGGTCTTTACTCAACGTATTGCCCAAAAAGGCCTTAATAAAGCTAGACACCCAAGGTGTGATATGTACTCCTAATGACCTTGTTGTGAGGGCGTTTGATGGAACGAGGAGATCTGTTTTTGGAGAAGTAACCCTCCCCATCCAAGTGGGTCCTAAAATTTTCAACGATGTCTTTTATATAATGGACATCCAGCCCGCGTACAACTGTTTGTTAGGTCGACCCTGGATTCATTCTACAGGCGCAGTCACATCGACCTTACATCAAAAGTTGAAGTACATGGTTGGGGGAAATATCGTCACTGCCTGTGGTGAAGAAGACATAATGATCAACCATCTATCACCGTTCAAGTACGTTGAAGTAGATGGGGAAATTCATGAGACCTTATGCCAAGCATTTGAAGCTGTCTAAGTCAAAGAGAAGTCTTCTGTGGTGGACAGGACTCCCGAGATTTCTATGTCTTCTTTTAAAGAAGCGTGTGCGGTGGTGGAGTCTGGTTCCTCCCAAGGATGGGGCCAAGTGCTTAGTATCCCCAACAAGAAAGATAAGTTCGGATTGGGATACATCCCGTCATCTTCTTCCTCATAGAATGCGCCAAGGTACCAAGGTCCGGTGCAGTTTACAAGTGGCGGAGTAATCTTCGACAGAATCAACACCGTATCTGAAGACGAGGGGGACAACGATTGTGACATGGATGCATGGATCCAGCCGCGTGTTCCTGGCCAAAACCTGCGCAATTGGACCTTTAAAGAAGTCGTCCAAGTGTCCTTTAAAGAGCAATTTATTTGCTTTGATTATGTATGGCCCTGCGTTCCGCCCAGGACGTAGTGGTTTTCGTTTGTAGGGCCTTATCTTGTTTATGTTTGAACATCTGCTTTTATCATTAATTAAAAGGCGTCTCTATGCATTCAAATGTTTTGATCCCTGTTTTTCTTATTTTATTTTGACAATAAAATGGAAATGTGGTTTGTGCTTATTTGCATATCATTTTAAGCATCAAACATCATCATGCAGGTTTCACATTCCAGATGCCACCGCTCCAGATTCATCTATGACTCGTTATGACTTTGACAATCCAATCTTTCAAGCTGAAGAAGAGATTGATGAAGAGGAAGAATTGCCTGAAGAGCTTGCCAGAATGCTTAGACAAGAAGAGAAGGTCATTCTGCCTCATCAAGAAGAGATTAAAGTCGTCAACCTGGGTACAGAGGAAGACAGAAAAGAGGTCAGAATAGGGGCTGCTTTAGAAGACGATGTCAAGAGAAGACTGGTAGAGATGCTTCGAGAGTACAGAGACGTCTTCGCTTGGTCATACGAGGATATGCCAGGACTGGATACAGATATAGCGGTTCATCGCCTACCTCTTCGAGAGGAGTGCCCACCTGTAAAGTAGAAATTGAGAAGAACTAGACAAGACATGGCAGTTAAGATTAAGGAAGAGGTCCAGAAACAGTTGGACGCCGATTTTCTTGCTGTTATGAACTATCATCCGTGTGTCGCTAACGTTGTTCCTGTACCTAAGAAGAATGTTAAGGTCAGGATGTGCATGGATTATAGAGATTTGAATAGAGCGAGCCTGAAAGACGATTTCCCGCTCCCCCACGTTGATGTGCTAGTTGATAATACGGCTCAATATTCAGTGTTTTCCTTCTTGGATGGCTTCTCCTGGTATAACCAGATCAAGATGGCCCTAGAAGACATGGATAAAACAACCTTTATCACGCCGTGGGGGACGTTTTTCTACAAGGTGATGCCTTTTGGATTGAAAAATGCAGGGACAACCTACCAGCGAGTGATGGTGACTTTATTCCATGATATGATTCATCATGAAATTGAGGTTTATGTTGATGACATGATCGCAAATTCACAAATGGAGGAAGAGCATCTGGTTAATCTTTTGAAGTTGTTTGAGAGGTTGACGAAATTCATATTGAGGTTGAATCCGAACAAATGCACTTTTGGTGTACGATCAGGAAAGCTATTGGGGTTTGTAGTCAGTGAAAAAGGAACCGAGGTCGATCCTGCAAAGATAAAATCAATACAAGAAATGCCAGCACCGAAAACAGAAAAAGAGATTCGTGGTTTTCTAGGTAGATTGAACTACATTGCAAGGTTCATATGTCACCTTACCGCCACCTGTGAACCATTGTTCAAGCTATTAAAGAAAGATCAGGCGGTTGTTTGGAATGAAAATTGCCAAAGGGCGTTCGAAAAGATAAAAGAATATTTGCAGGAGCCTCCGATACTGATGCCCCCAGTGGCAGGAAGACCATTGATAATGTACTTGACGGTTCTGGAGAACTCCATGGGTTGTGTACTCGGTCAACATGACGAGACGGGTAGAAAAGAGCATGCTATCTATTAGTTGAGTAAGAAGTTCACAGATTGTGAGTCTAGATACTCAATGCTAGAGAAGAGGTATTGTGCACTTGCTTGGCCCACCAAATGCCTAAGGCAGTACATGTTGAATCACACAACCATGCTGATTTTGAAGATAGATCCGATCAAGTATGTGTTCAAGAAGCAAGCACTTTCAGGAAGAATCGCTAGGTGGCAGATGGTCCTGACAGAATATGATATTCAATATGTCTCCCAAAAAGCCATTAAGGGGAGTATTCTGTCAGAATATCTCGCAGAGCAACCGATTGAAGATTATCAACCGATGAAGTTTGAATTTCCTAACGAGGACATCATGTTTCTGAAAATGAAGGATTGTGACGAGTCATTACTTGTCGAAGGTCCCGAGATAGGCTCCCGGTGGAAAATGATTTTTGCCGGTGCTGTTAACTCTTATGGCAGCGGAATTGGAGCAATCATTACAACTCCCCACGGCTCCCACATACCGTTTACCGCCAGGTTAACATTTTCCTGCACCAACAATGAAGCTGAGTATGAAGCATGCATCATGGGTATTGAAGAAGCAATTGATTTGAGAATCAAAAACCTTGATGTATATGGTGATTCAGCTTTGGTCATTAATCAGATTAAAGGAGAATGGGAGACTCGTCAGCCCAACCTGATTCCTTACATAAATTACACCAGAAGGTTGTTACCTTTTTCGACAGAGTAGAGTTTCATCATGTGCCAAGAGTCGAGAATCAGATGGCAGATGCTTTGGCAACTTTATCCCCGATGTACAAGGTGAATCATTGGAATGATGCTCCAAGGATCACCATCTCGCGCCTTAATAGGCCGACTTTCATATTTGTAGTAGAGGAATCATCTGATGGGAAGCCGTGGTATTATGATATCAGAAACTTTCTCAAGAATCAGGAGTATTCGCCTGGGGCATCAAGCCGGGATAAGAAGACTCTGAGGAGGTTGTCTGGAAACTTCTACCTAAACAAAGACGATGTGCTTTACAGAAGAAACTTTGGCTTGGTGTTATTGAGATGTGTGGACGAAAAGGAAGTCACAGACGGAGGAGGAACATCTGGTAAACCTTTTGAAGCTATTTGAGAGGCTAAGGAAATTCAGACTGAGGTTGAATCCGAACAAGTGCACTTTTGGTGTACGGTCCGGAAAGTTGTTGGGGTTCATTGTTAGTGAAAAAGGAATCGAGGTTGATTCTGCAAAAATAAGAGCAATTCAAGAAATACCAGTGCAGAAAATGGAGAAAGAGGTTTGTGGTTTCTTGGGTAGATTGAACTACATTGCTAGGTTCATATCTCATCTCACAGCCACGTGTGAACCCATGTTCAAATTATTAAAGAAAGATCAGGCGGTCGTATGGAACGAAAATTTCCAAAGGGCAATTGAAAAAATAAAAGAGTATTTGCAGGAACCTCCGATACTGATACCTCCAGTAGCTGGAAGACCATTGATAATGTATCTAACGGTTCTTGAGAACGACATGGGTTGTGTTCTCGGTCAACACGACTGTTGCACCCCAAAATTTGACCAACCTTTTCTTAACTTGGTTTATGTTTCATTTCATTTTCTTCTAGCCTTTGCATTGCATAGCATTTTTCATTGAACAGGGGATCAAGAGATTATGCATAGCAAGAGGAGGTTGCTCAGAGTGTTGAGCCTAAGCAAGGGGTTTTACTCAAGCATGAATGGTCATCAAGTCATCAAGAAGTGGTCAATGCTCTTTGAAAGAATTGATGGGTGTATGAGGATCAGCTCCTAACTTGGGGATCAGTTGAAGACCTTCAGTGGATTGTGAATTCATGATTATGGATATGGGATGTTGAGAAATCTCATTGAGTGCTTTGAGAGCCATTATGAAGCTTGTCCAGGTTGTTGTGTCATGTGTAAGAAGCCACAGTCAAGAGTGGTGCATCTAGGGTTTTCATCTGGTCAACCCTAAGTCAATTGTGGATTTGAAGGAGATTAAGGCTCAATTTTATGTCATGGTGATCATGGAATTTTGATTTGAGGCATTTGAGATATCATTTCAAGATCAAATCAAGAAGAATCAAGAGTGTGAGAAGTTACTAAATTAGGGTTCTCAGTGTAAAATCTCCTATTTAGTACCCAACTTCAAGACCACCTATCTCAAGATACAAGTCTCATCTCATCTTGACCCTAACATGAAACTTGTAGAGCATGTTTCTAGCTTTATTTAGAGTACTAGAAGTCTTTCATCTAATTTCTAGAACTCAAGTTATGATGCTGACAAGTTACAGGTCCTCATATGAATGTGATTTTGGTCAACAAAAGTCAACTAACTTCCAAGCCACTTTTGACCTAGAGGAATGTTTCTCCTCACTTTGACCCAAACATGAAAGTTTCTCCTCATGATCTTAGTTTTCCAAAGAGTACTAGAAGTCCTTCATCTGATTTGTAGAACTCAAGTTATGAGGCTTGCAAACAGGGGTATTTTGGGAAAGTAAGATTATAGATCATTTTCATTATAGGTCCATTTCACCACTTTGCATACTTCAAATGAAAATCTTTCCAACATGAAACTTGCTCCAAATGGGGTCATTTGGTCAACCAAACATCAAGGAGTCATGGATTTGGCTTGGATTGAAGAATTGGTGTGTGACTTTTTCATGAAGAAAAGCTTAAAAGGAGAAAATGGAATTAATTGATTTTGGATCATTTTGTACCAACCTTATGCATTTTTTAGTGCCAAAGATATAACAAGCAAGATGCATACATTGGATTTCATTTTTGGTGTCATTTTCATATGCCTTTCAAATGCCATTTCAAGTGAAAGTTTGATAATTAAATCTCCACCATTTGATCAATTCAAGGCATGAATCTCATCCACATGATTAGTTTGAACTCCCAACAAGTGAATTGAATCAGAAACAAGGGAAATTGGTACATTTTCACGTGTGCATGAAGCTCCAAAATCAGAATTGGGCATTTCACAAATTCTCACAATTCAGCCACAATTGGGCCTCCATTTGCTTCTAAGTCCAACATATAAATGATTTAGATGAAGAATGAAGCATCATTCATGCCAATTCGTGCCCTAGGAGCTCAAGAACATTTGGAGAATTCAAGGGAAATTCCAAAATCGTGAATCATAATTGAGGGGTTTTCAGAGCAATTCAAGGTCAAATTCATCTTCCTCAAGCTTCAGTGAGTGATTATGGAGAGTTTCATCAAGTTTCTTCAAGTGTAGAAGGCTCAGTGGAAGCTCTCCACTAGGTAAGCTTCAATTTAACTTATCTCTCTGTATGTGATGCATTAGCACGCCATTTTTGCATGATGATGACCTAGGAAATGTGTAGATTAATTCCAACTAAAATTGACTGGCATTGGTGATGATTTGTGGTTGAAGCTTCAAACTGTTTCTCTTTGATTTGGCTTGTGTGTGCATGATAAATGAAAACTAAAAGCATATTCGTGATCTACATGAGATGTAGATGATTTTAGACATAAAGTTTGCTTGATTTGGTTAAGTGAATGTTCACCTGTGTTTTTGCTTCGCCGGAGAAGGTGACCGGAGCCACCGTGCTCCGGCCACCTTGTACTTTCTGATCCATGGTTGTGATTAAGACTTACCGTGTACGCATGTTGACTTACCACACCCAATCCACCTAACTTCAACGCCCCTTTAGACCTGGGCTTCCAATTGCTACCTGTACCCCTTGCCTGAGCCCAATTGAATTTTGAACGTGGATTTGTTGCTTTTTACACCATGTGTTTATTATTTTATTTCCTTTTCTTTTTTTGTTTTGTTTTGTTTCTGTTTGGATTTAAATCAAATAAAATACTTCCAATGATAAAAATTCACAAAAATAGTTTCTGTCACTTTGAGATGTCTATTATTTTAAAGAAATTTTAATTTTATTTTTTGGATTTATTTTCAATTAAAAATGGAATTAAACATTGGAAGTGTGTTGTTTGAATTAAATCTTGACATGTGTTTGTTTTTGATTTGTTCCTTCCATCTCTTTTTGATCCAATGACTGAAAATTCATCCTCATATCCATGATGAGTTGATGAATTTTTGAGGACCTTTTTGCCCCTGTTTGGTTGACTTTTGGGTTGACTTTTGTTGCATTTCATTTGACCCTCAACAATCCTCATTCACAATGGAACACCCTTGTGAATCAATTTCTTTGGTGGTGTTGTGAATTGACTTTGATTGTGATCTTTTGGCCTCTGTTTGCCAACATATTTAGGTGCTTTGTGCATTTTATTTGATCATTTTTGAACCATTTTCCTAATTTTGAGGTAACTTGCAAGTCAAGTTACCTCCAAGGGAGGTTCATACATACACATTGACCTAGTTTGTCTTGGAGATGATATTTATGGATCCTTTGAGCCCTCAATGCCTTTTGATTCATGTTGCTAACATGTTAAGGATGATGCTTGCTCATTTTTGGGTCATGACATTTTGTTTTGCTAGCTCATTTGGTTGTTTTATTTTGAGTTTTCAATTAGGGTTTCCATGTGTGCTTTGCTTGCATTCCTTTGTGTTTGTGCTTGCATTCTCTTTGGATGTGTTTGCTTCTTCATTTGAGCTCTCTTCTCTCATCTCCCATTCTATCCCATGACTTTGGAGTCTCATTTAAAGTGTCTTGGTCCTTCCTTTGGAGGTATTTGAAGCATACCTAAAGTGATGAATCCTTGAGAACTTTATTTGTGTTGTTTGTGCTTCTTTCCTTTTGGTTGGTGATGCTTATGGTTGAGTGAACATCATGAGGTCCTTGCTGTCCTCATATAGCCTCCCATACTCACTTTGTTTTAGGCTTTCTTTACCTTTCATTTTGTGTTTGGTTTTTTGCATTATGGTTGATGTTGTTTGGTTTAGGCCATTTCATCCCATTTTTGATGCTTTTGTGTGTTTGCTTTTGTGCATCTTCTTCTCCTTTCTTCTTTGCATTTCTCATATGCATGCTTGGTTGAGATGAGCTTGTGGAGGCTACTGCCCCACACGATTTTCCTGCCACTTTCATTCTACTTGTGCATTCTATGTTTGCATTCTTGCATTTTTTATGTTCTTTCTTCTTCTTCTTCTTTTGCTTTTCTTTGCCATGCTCCCCATAAGTTATCTAACCTTTTAAGGTTATGATAGACATTAGGTGCCTAACCATGCATGATAACATTAGGTAGTTCCCTTTTCTATCCCAACTTTAAGTCCACTTTGCATGATAACTTTTAGGATTGAATTAGTCTCCCATTAGTGTCCTTTCTTCTCTTCTCATCTTCAAACATTCATAAAACACCTAATAAAGAATGACAAGTGTTGTACACTACGAGCCTTAAGCTACTTGAGAAATGGTGATTGGGGGGCTTCCTCTCAATGACCTAGAGTGTTTAGTGTACACCCTTTGGGTGATATACGACGCATTCACTCTTAGGTTATAGTCTCTAGTGCGACATGAGTTACAAATCAAACTCAAAACACTTCTTCTCTAAAAAATACAAAAACACTTCAAACCTTTTTCATCCTTCGGGATCTTAATCAGGAAAATCTTTTCAGATAAAAGAGTGTTGTTAACTTTTAGTTCTACCGCAAACGGTAACGCCTAAGTCTCCAATGGTCGAACTGCATACACCAACTGCTAGAACTACTTGTTAACCCTACTCGGGCCTAAAACTTTTGAACCAACCTGTGGTCTTTTTTTTAGCCCGAACTATGTTTGCTATGATCTTTCATACCATATGAAAGTACGTAGTCACAAGACGCGATGTCTTGGCGAGCAACCTTCCCCCCTTTCTCCCGTAGTTAGCCGAACTACGTTGACTCCGACTTTCCCATTACACGAGGGAATACGTAGGCACAGAGCGGCGATGCTCTGCCGAGTCTCTTTTCTTTTTCTTTTGCCCCTTGAAATTTAGCTAGATAGATGATCACCCTTTTATATAGACAACGATGCGTGGATCCCATCTAGTATGACAGACGTGAGGGGTGCTAATACCTTCCCCTTGCGTAACCGACTCCCGAATCCAGACTTGGTTGCGATGACCATGTCTTTCCCTTTTTCGTTAGGTTTTTCCGATCGCTTCCTTTCCCTCTCTTTAGGATAAATAACGAAAGGTGGCGACTCTTCTGTTTTCCGCCGGGTGTTTTTCGCAGTTGCGATAGCTGGGGACTCTGCTGGGGACTCTGGTTCCCTATGCGAGTCAATCCTAGCGCTTGTTTGTTTATCTTTGGGTGTTGTATATATGTGCTTTATTTATTTTTCTGCATTTATTTTTAGCATCATATATCATTATTGCTGTGCTGTGGGGAGGGAATGTTCCGTTGAGAGATAAGTCATACCCAGGCTTGAGTATAGACATAACTTTAATAGTGGAGAGTAGTGGTGGATGTGCTTACTTTACTTGTACTAGTTCACCATGAAATTCGTGCTCGGACGAGATTCTCTTGGATGATTTTCTTTCTGGCCCTTCGGGCTCGAAGGAACTTTGAATTTGAGGGTTGTCGACTTTAGGGACCGATCATTTGTGAGTCAGCTAAGTGAGGCGCCTTCAAGAGATTATGATGCTAAACCAGAAATGTTGAACGTATCATCGTTTCTTGAAAGTCTGTGACGTTGGCAAACGCATAGGATACCGAACCTTATCAATGGATAGGTCCATACCTGTGAGAGGGATTGGGTTGTGCAGGAAATCTTGGCTTTCAGACTACCTGGTTTGTTACAGTGTGAATCTGTGTTCCTAATATCAGTGGGTCCTACTGTCGGTACTTTGTTATCGTTAGAGCGGATCGCTGGTTATTCTCGACCAACAACATAACAGTTTTGATCCCCTGTTTGCATTTGCATTTTCATTTTCATCTACATTTCATTAACATGTATTTATGTTGTAGGTGCATATTTATCCTTCGATTCTAGTGATATTGTTCCCTTATTGCTGATATGGAGCCCTTGAAGAGAATAGTGGCTTACAAGCTTCCAGCTCCTGACGTTAGTTCTTTGCTGGGTTTGATTTCTATGGCTGATGGGAAGGTTATGGAAGATTTCAGACAGTCCTATGGGAGGTTATTGAGATGTGTCTGCAAGCCTTCGGTGTACGAGATGGATGGTCTTTATGCTCTTCTGCAGTTCTATGATCCACAACTGAGGTATTTTGTTTTCCCTGACTATATTCTGGCACCTACTTTGGAGGAGTATTCTATGTTGTTAGGCTTTCCCATTCTTGATCAGATGCCATTTGTTCATACTGACGCTAAGCCCGATCTGGCTAAGCTAGCTGTTGTATTACACTTGTATGCTTCAGAGTTAGAGGGGAATTTGACTAAGTGGAATGGAGTGTCTGGCTTTCCTTTGGTTTTCTTGGTTGATAAGGCTCAGCAGTTTGCTAAGGATGGTTGTTGGATTGTATTTGGTGCTATTCTCTCTCTTTGTATCTATGGCACCATATTGTTTCCTAATCTTCCTGATTTTGTGGATTTAGATGCATTCCATATTCTGGCTTCAGGCAACCCAATGCCTACTCTTCTTGGAGATGTTTATAATTCTGTGCACTAAAAGAATGAGAACCGAAGAGGAAAGAATGTAGCTTGTTGTGTTCCTTTGTTGTACAGATGGTTTGCTGGCCATATGCCCAAGGCGAGTCCATTTGTTGCTACCGCTAGTACTTCAGAGTGATCCGAGAGGTTGATGGGTCTATCTGCAGAGAACATTACTTGGTTTGACCGGGATCTGCTTGGTACGAAGTTTATTTATAGTTGTAGTGGATTTCCTAACGTCCCTTTGGTCGGAAGGAAAGGTTGCATCAATTATAACCCTTCTTTATTGGCCAGACAGTTTGAGTACGCGCTGAGCAATCCTCCTAGAGAAGAGGAGATACAGAAATCTCTGTATCTCACCAGTTTATTGGAGGGTGAGACTTTAGGCAGACTTGAGCATGCTTGGAATAACATTCACAGGAAGGGGAAAGCCTTATTGGGGAAGAGTAACAGCCGAGCATATGACCCCTACCTGACTTGGATTCATGATAGAGCTGCGAAGTTTTTGATGCCGTTTCCTTCAGTTGTACCTCTGTATCCTCTCATGATTGAGGAACCCACTACCGTAGACATTCAGAAATACAATCAGTTGCTGTTTGAAAAGGAAGAGTTGAGAAAAGCTAATGAGGAATTGGAAAAAGAAATCATTCAACTTCGAAGTGAGAAGATTGATGATGTTCATTCCTTCAAGAAACAAACTGAGCTTGTAAACAATTGGGTATGGATCTAAGCAAGGAGACCAGTTCTCGGGAGCATTTAGGTTTGGATTTCAAGGCTGCCAATAGTGTTCTTGCTACTAAGAAGGAAGATTTGGATAGGGCTTACTTGAGGATTTCCAAGTTTGAGAACCAATGGAATGCCACGCTTACCAACAACAAGGAGCGCGAAGACAGGTTGAAGCTACAGATCAGCAAGTTGAAGACGCAACTCAATGCCAAAGACGAGGAGATTGCAGCAGAGGCATCACTTAGACGGGATAGTGAGTACAGGTTGAACGAAGCGATTGCGAACTTGAAGGATCTCAGGTTGAGAGCTGATTCCAAGAGATGCAGGCTTGAGGCATGTTTCAGGGAAGGAGCTTGGGAAGACATGTTGAGAGTCTACAACATACTGTTAGCCAGCAGGAGCTACTTATTCAGGGACTGCTTGCTA
Source organism: Lathyrus sativus (assembly GCA_963859935.3). Lineage (NCBI taxonomy): Eukaryota > Viridiplantae > Streptophyta > Magnoliopsida > Fabales > Fabaceae > Lathyrus > Lathyrus sativus. The sequence continues at coordinate 259,471,448 of OZ012740.1, forward strand.
GACCAGATCATCCAGAGACACTGAAGCTGCTAGAGGACTTCCGAGCTCGTCATCTAGCTTGACTATCTTGTTTATCTCTGTTGTAGTTTGATGCTTATTGTTTGTTGTACTGACCATCACCAGGCTTGTTGGTTGAGGTCTTTTCCTTATTGTACTCAGTTGTAGCTTGTACGTTTCTCGTTGGCCTGTGATTATATACGAGGAGTTTCTGTTCTATGCTTGTCCGTAGGGTTCTCCATTGTTGTGTTTTTCCCGGAAACTAGAATCGAGGGGGAAATTTCCCTGTTGCATACATACATGTCTGCATTTTTGCATTTTTTGCATTGCAGGTGCATCAGAACTGTTAATCTTATTTTCCTGTGGTTTACTAGTGTTTCAGGATTGCTGATCTAACGACTCACCGGTACGCAACTAGGGGGAATCAGAAGAGAGTAATGGAGAAGATGCAAGCAGAGATGCAGGAAATGAGGGACCGGATGGCCCAGTTCATGGAAGTAATGCAAGGAGAGGCTAATGGACAAGAGCAACTCCGAACTCTAGTGCAACCCTTGATTGCGTTGATGGCAACGGTGTGTTGCATGGTGGGAATGCTGCTAACCCTCCCCGTTTGAGACTCCTAGAGATGATAACTCCATGCCTACTTTAGTCATCCTAACTGCTGGAGGGAGTGGTAATGCTGTTGGTGCCGGTAATGCTGCAGGTTTCAATAACGCTGGTTTGGTAATGGTAATGGGAATGGTTATGGTCCTGACACCACTTGTGCTATACATGGTAATATATGTTGCACCCCAAAATTTGACCAACCGGTTCCCACATCTGGTTTATGTTTCGACGCATTTTGCATTCGCATTTGCATACCGCATACATTGCATTTTTTCAGTCGGATTGACTTTATCGGGATTACAGCCTCCCCTGGCGTTTCAGGCATTTCAGGCCAATACGAGGATTTATTTTGAGAATTGGTGCTCGTTCCCTGTGTTTTCAGGCCATCTCGGTGTCCGATTTTTACCGCTTATTTCGCTGTAATCGCGTATTTGTGCTCTAATCGATTTAATTGGCTTCCTGACATTTTTAGAATTTTCCCTTTTATTTTCTAGATTTTTAATGGATTTTAATAGATTTTTTAATAGATTTATTTGAGTTTTTAGATATTAAATAGGTTTTTTAATTTTTTTTAATAGAATTTAATTGTTTTAAATAGATAGTTTTTTTAGATATTAAATAGCTTTTTCTAGATTTTTTTTAAATAGATATTTCTCTTTTAATTAGTTCTAAATAGATATTTCTCTTTCTTTAAATAGTTTCTAGAATTTTCAATAGATTGTTAGTGAATTTTAAATATGTTTTAATAGGTTTAATAGATCTTTTTCTATTTTTAATAGGGTTTAGAGTTGATAGATATTAATTAGATGGTCATTAGAAGTCATTTTATTAATTAGGTTTGATTAGATTTCGTTTGAATCAGAATTTAGTGGGGTAATTAGGGTTTAATCATGGCATTAATCATCATTTTAATTGAGTTTTAATTAAGTTTAATCATTATTGCAGTAATTAGTCTTAAGTGAGTGGAGTTAATCAAGTTTTAGCAGAGTCATTAAGGAGATAGTGGGCCATTTATCCATTTCAAAGGCCCAAGTCAAGGTCCAACGCCATGTGTCCCATATATAGCATGCCACGCGTGTAATCATTCCCTTCCGCCACCTCATTCTTTCCACTCACCACACACTGCCACTTGTCCACACCTCTCCCTCTGCATGCTCTCACTCTCTCTCCACGCGTCCCCATCCCACTCTCCCTTGCTTGTATGCGTGCCAACTCACCATCCACTACCACCAGCTCACCGGCCGGCCATGCAACCTCCCGCCGGGCCACCGTACCCGTCGCCGGAGCAGCCGTAACCGTAGCCGGAATTCCTAAACTCGCCGGAATCTTCATACGAGATCCACCATGTTCATCAAATGTTCTTCATTTCTCTTTACAATCTTCGCCGAAAAACTCCTCCTCGCCGAAATCTTCATCCAGATTCATCCGGTATTCATCCTTGTTCCCAGAAAATTCCTTCAACATTCAAAGATCTTCATCAGGTCTTCAACCGTTCATCATCAGATTTTCAGAATCTTCATCAAGTTCGTCATAGTAATTCATCCAATCACCAGATCTAGATCGCGTCCGTCAATCTTCATGTGATTAACCATATCCAGCTTCATCCAAGCAGTTTCCAGAAAAATCTCAAGAACTTCATCGTTCTTCACCAAGATTCTTCACCGTCCATCCATATTTTTCCAGATCTACGAATGTTCATGCAAATCTTCATCATTTTAGTATAATCTTCATCAAGATTTCTCCAGAAGTTCTCCGTATTCAACAATTGTTCCGGAAACTCATACGACCTTCAACCGCGTTCTTCATATTCATGCGCCTCATTCAAAGTTCTTCCAGAAACCTCCCACAAACATCAACGTCCTCAAGCTTCATCTTCTTCGATCTCCAGATCCTCCGATCTCCAACCCAAACCGTTACATCTACCAAACTTCGAACATCCAAAACCATAGAACTTCTTCAGTCTTCATCGATCATCAATATTTTCCAGATCCATAAGATTCGTCATCATCTTCATCTGTTCAAGATTTGGATCCATATATTCGTAATTTCTTCCGGTTCACCGAGCGTCTTCAGATCCTTCAGATTCACCAAACAACTTCATGCATGTTCATCTCTCAAATAGATCCTTCAAGATCCGTTCACGAACATTCATCGTTCATCAAAGTGTTTCCAGAATGTTCATCTTCAGCGAGCGATCTTCATAGAATCTTCAGGATGGTTATATTGTTGTGTTAACAAGAACGTGATGAATGAGTTGAAGACGGAGAGAGGTAGGAGGAAGTTTAGACGGAGTTTGAGAAGGAAAGGAAATGAAACGAGAGAGAAGCTTGCGAGAGAGAGGCTGAGAAAGGGGGAACGGCGTGAACAGTGATGTGAAGAAAGGATTAGGGTTTCTGAGTGGGTTGAAGGGGAGAAGGGAAGGGTTTCTATGTTGTTGGGCTGTAAGCCCGTTGGTTTTTCTTGGGCCATGTTCGCACCCATCATTTTCTGCATCCCCCCCCCCCCCCCCCCCCCCCCCCCCCCCGTTTTCCTTTTCTTTTCTTTTGAGGTAATATTGGGCTGGGCCCAATTCAAGAATTCTGGATGCACCCCGTTTTCTTTTCACACCCCCTCCCCATTTTTTTTGTTGCCAGTTGTTGGGCTGGGCCCAACTCTCTTTTGTTTTTTCTGCCTGTACCCCTGTACTGGGCTAGTGCACCCCCTGCTGCATTTTTATTTCTTTTATATTAAATGCAATAGTATAGATTTTAATAGGCCATTAAAAAGACTTTAATAAAAAATTTCGTTCTATTTTCTTTATAGCAAATTATTAGAATATTATAGTATTTTAGATAGGAATTTTCTATGCTATTTTCCATTATGCATTTACTTATAATATTTCTTTCGAATATTTTCTATTGGACTTTAATTGCCGTATTTTAGGAGTAGACTTTATTTCCATTTTGTTTTGGATTTCTCTCCTATTTTCTCTTCTATCTGATTTATTCTCGATTTTATTTCAGGCTGGCCGTGTGACACGATTCAATTGGAGAATGATTTTCGATATCATTTCTCTATCTTGTCTTTGACACGGATATCAATATGCTACCTCTGAGAGTTCAATTTCTCGTATAAGTCGAACCATGACGGTATAAGCGTTACATTGTTCTTGATTCGAGCATCATCATCAAGGATCGAGAGAGGAGAAGATTGGAGTGGAGCTTGCGCGTATGTCAGGAGCTAACGGAGCTGCTTCGTGCATCATCATCATCATCTTATTCAAGTCTTCAGGCAACCGTCGAGTGTTGTGAGCTGTATCGTCAGATACGAAGGAAATGCCAGCTGAGGAGTTTCTTCTTAGGTTCTTGCGTGTGTGTCCCGAGTTCCTTCCCGTTTAGGCGTAGGCCTGCTTCCTCTTTGTTCTCGCCCCCATGCGAGCGAAACCCCTTTTCTCTCGCGTTCAGGCGATCGAGACCCCTTCTCTTGCCCCCGTGCAATCGAGACTCGTTTTCCTGTCGAACTATGTTTGCTCTGATCTCTCGTGCCAGACGAAAGTACGTAGGCATAGGATGCGATATCCTAGCGAGCTCCCTTTTTCCCGTTTCCCCGTTTAGCTGTAGTAGGCTGAACTACAGCTGCTCTGATTTCTCATACCGAATGAGAATATGTAGGCATAGGATGCGATATCCTAGCGAGCACACTAACAACTAACCTCTCTGTTTTCTCGCTGCCGTGCGATCGAGAATTTCCCGCTGACGACTGATGTTTCCCTTTTTCTTGCCCTTGTGCATTTGAGACCAGACCGTAGTTCTAGTTCCCGTAGGTTCTCGTACCTTTCAAACTAATTTCATCTCTCACTCCTGTGTGATCGAGAACACCCTGTTTAGCCGTAGTTAGTCTGAACTACATAAGCTCTGATCTTTCACGCTGTGTGGAAGTACGTAGGCACAAGACGCAAAGTCTTGGCGAGCCAATTCCCTGTTGTTTCCCGAACTACGATGACTCTGACTTTCTCTCTTGAGAATACGTAGGCATAGAGTGCGACGCTCTATCGAGTCAGTTTCTTCCCGTTTAGCCTTATCAGCCGTAGATAGATTGTTTTGCATCCTTTAGACAAACCAAACAAGCGTGGATCGCGTCGTGTACGATGGACGTGGGGGGTGCTAATACCTTCCCCTTGCGTAACCGACTCCCGAATCTAGGATTTGGTTGCGATGACCATTCCTTTCCCGTCTTTGCGATAGGTTTACTTCGAGCGTTTCCTTTCCCTCCTTCGGGATAAATAACGCACGGTGGCGACTCTTCTGTTTAGCCGGCGCCGATTTTCGCAGTAGCGACAGCTGGCGACTCTGCTGGGGACTGCGATGGTTCCTTATGCATTTGGGATCCAACGTCCCTTAAGAGTGTCAATCCTAGCGCTTGTTTGCTTGTCTTTGGGTGTTTACCTTTTGTGTGTTGTATATTTGCTATCATCTGTTGCTGTTGTACTGTTGGGTGGGGTGTTCCTTTGAGTGAGAAGCCAGACCCAGGCTTGAGTGCACCTTAGAATTAGTTGTGGAAATTAGTGGGCGCGTGCATGCTTTGCATGTACTAGTGTCTCATGAAATCCACGCTCAGACGAGGTTCTCCCGGTTGACTTCTTTTTCAACCCTTTGGGTTGAGGGGGTTGTTGGTTTGGAGGATTGTCGACTCTGGGGACCGATCATTTGGGATTCAGCTAAGTGAGGCCTCTTCAGGATATGATGATGCGACACCTTCTGGGTATCGTATCATCTGTCTTGAAAGTCTGTGACGCTGATGACCGCATAGGATGCCGTACCTTGTGTCAGTTTAGGGCCATACCCGTGAGTGGAAGGGTTTTTGCAGGGAACTTAACTTCCAGCCAACCCAATATGTTGGTCTTCTCTTCAGAGCGAACATACTCAATCAGCAGCGCAACAGTATTCAGAGATTTGTGGGGGCTGTGATCCCGTATTTGCTGCATATTGCATTACATTTGCATGAACATTGTTGCATCATATTGCATATCATTCTCTAGCTAGCCAGAGTCTGATCCAGCCGTTGTCTTAATTCTGAAGGTGATTATCCGGTGTTTGGCCTGAGCGACTGTTGATTTTTAGAAGACGACCAAGGGGTCGAAGCAGATTTGAGCAGAATAAAGCAGCGAAGTCAGTTGAGGGTTATTGGTAGCTATGTCTGAGAGCCACTTCCAGTCTCCTAACACCTTGACAGGTTTCACCATGACGACTAATCCTCTGTATGGTTCTACGTTCGAGGAAGACTTTCCGCAAGTGAACAACGTTACTGCAGACCAGTTTGTGCAGCCTCCTGCTAGGAACCAGGATCGACGTGAGCAGTTTGTTGTCCGAAATGAACGCCCTCCTCTCATTAACAATCAAGGTGTTGTTTTCCCTATGGCGAATATCCGAAGAGAGATCCCGGTAGCTAGGACTGAAGACCCAAGAGCCTTTGAGTATGCTAGAAGGCTCCAAGCGTTGGAAGAAGGAGTCAAAGCCTTGAAAGTTAAAGATGCTGTCAACCTCAATGCTGCAGACATGTGTTTGGTTCCTGGCCTGGTATTTCCTCCTAAGTTCAAAGCGTCGAGATTTGAGAAGTACAAAGGAGATAGCTGTCCGAAGCAACATTTGGTGATGTTCTGCCGAAGAATGACTTCGTTTGTGCAAAACGACAAGTTGATGATTCACTGCTTTCAGGATGGTCTGACTGGGGCATCTCTGAGTTGGTATATGCAGTTGGAGAGTAATCAGATCCGATCATGGGTGGATTTAGCCAGAGCTTTTCTGAAGCAGTATGATTATAACCTGGACATGGCTCCTCATCGCATGCAGTTGCAAGAATTGTCTCAAGAGAACAATGAACCCTTCAGGAAGTATGTTCAGAGGCGGAGAGAATTTTCTGCCAGAGTGCATCCACCGCTCCTAGACCGAGAGTTAATGAGCATGTTTGTAAACTCCCTGGAGAGCTCGTACTTCGAAAGAATGCTTGTAAATGCATCAAATTTCTCTGCATTGGTAGGATTGGGTGAACGCATTGAGCATGCCGTAAAAATTGGGAAAATTCAGATTACTTCGGGTGGTCAGGCTAGTGAAACTAAACCTCTTGGTAGCTACCAAACTGAAGAAGGAGTTTTGATCAATGCCATCATGCCAGATGTTGAGTATCCTCGAGATGAATCAGTGAAATCTGTTGGTTCTTCATCTTCTGTGTCTTGTTATGCTGGACAGACCATTGCGCCTAGGGCACCATATCCAGAACTTTATGTCGCTTCTAGTGCAAATCAGCGAACTCGTGGTCGAGGTTATCAGAATCAGCGCCCAAATCAGAACAGGCCTCGTAACAACTTGGAACGAAGGAATGCTCCTTCTCACCCAGTGCCTGTGCCGTATATCCGTATTCTACCATTTTTGATCCAGAATTCTTTGGTGGAACCTAAAGCTCTTAAGCATGTGCCAGAGCCTTACCCTCCTGGGTACAATCCCCACGCTCAGTGTGGTTGCCATGGTGGATCTCCAGGGCATTCAACTAAAGATTGTAAAGCTTTTCAGGCAAAAGTACAACAGTTGATCGACAAAGATTGCATTTCCTTTCGAGAAGGAATTCTGGTGGTTCATGACAATTTCTCAGCTGCCTAAGCTCGTAGATGCAGAGGTTTATTTGCAAGAAGCCAGTGGTCCAGATAGGCAGACGTCCTCAGCATTGGCAGTCCTCAGACTTTTTTATCATTTGCATTTGTAGTTTCTTTTCTGTTAGTTACTACTTGCTGTTAAACATTGTTTGTATCGAATGGTAATATTGATAAAGTGACTATGCATTTTTCTGAATTAATCATGTCGTTGTCACTCATTTACTGCATTGCACCGACACTTGCATTTTATTTACTCCCCTTTATCACTTGATTAGCAAAGATTGGAGGGAGGATGACGAAACTGAATACTCATAACCGATGATCGTATGCTTTCAGATAAAACCTTGCCGATGACGTACAAGGCATTGTTTCAAATCCCCAAACACTGGAGATATAAGGAGTTAGTCCCTTGTTAACCACTTCGAGCCAGGAAGTAGAAGTTTTTTCGGACTTTTTAAACCCTCACATCTTAACCCGGGGCAGGGTAGTTGTCAGTTAGCTTGATCGAGCGTTCAAGTCTTATAGAGGAGTGTTGCCTTTCGAGGACCAATCACATCTTATTTTTCCCCAGAGGTCGTACCTCATCAACCACAATGGTTAAATCTCACCAATCAGGAGTGAGACAGTTGCAATCCTTTCGGAGCAATCAAGACAACCAGTGTCGCACGACTTGTTCCAAGCAAAAGAAAAAGGAAAAAAGAGAGCCCGCTAAGTAAAAAGAAAAAGAAAAGCTGGAAAACTAATACTTAGGCAAAAAAATCAGGGCATCCCGCTGGACTTCAAAAGAAAAAATCGAAAAGAACTCAAAAGGAGTCAGTCCAAGCAAAAATTAGGGAATCAAAAGAATGAAAAAGAAAGGATATAAAAAGAAAAATCCTCGAACAAGGACAAAGTCGTGTGGATAACAGACACCGAAAATGAAAAAGGAGTAACTGTCACTCCGGAAAACCTTGTGAATTCTTTAACCACTGTTCCTACTATTCAACATACCTCTCGAAGAGGCGAGCGCTCGAGCCAGGTTAACTGAACTCTAGGATCGGAGATCATCACGTAGAAGGGGTGGGTACAAATCATAATTTGAGCCAAATATCCTGTGTTTCACGAACCGTGAACCCGACCATGATACAGCCCTTAAAAGACCTAATAGAGGCAGGGTTTATTCTGAAAGCGCATTACGATAAGGTTGAGTAACCTGAATCCTTCTTGATTTGCTAGTCATATCCTTGTTGTATTTTTCACTGATCACATAAGCACTACGTTTGAACTTTGGTTCATTCGTCACTTACAGTCATGACACGTAAATGAGTGACAGCACAATTTTTTAAAAATCTGCATGAACACTGCATTAAAATTATCAATCGGGATTAAACAATTTTATTTGCAGGTCAGTATCTGACAGGAAGGAAATTCCAACAGGGAATAATCGAACAGGACTGAATAATTTAGCAGTCTGGATCAGAATGGTGTATGTTGTGAAACCCTGTAAATCTGGGGCATTGACTTCCAGTGAGTTCAGAATCAGTTGGTCTGAGGACAAGTCTCGAAGCATCAGTTGATTATGGGGCAGTTTACTTGAGAAGCAGTTGATCAGAAGTGAGTCTTCTCGAGAGCCAATCAGGGGCAATTATCCAGAACGCTGTGATTCGAGGATAGATCCTTCCAGTGTGTGATCAGGGCAGGTTAAGTCGCTCAACGCTCGTTCAGGGGCAAGTCACTTCAGAGATAGTGAAACCAACTATGTTGATAGTTGTTTAATTGAGGTTGAATCCTTTCGTCGTGCAGATACCGGGGCAAAGCCATCTCAAGGTCGTATTATAGCAAGCTGCTTTCGGTTTAAAGTGAGTTTCCCAAGAGCCAGATTGGGGCAAGTTGAGTTGCACTGGGGCAAGTTGTTCAAGTGAGTTTGTTCACCCTAGCAAGAGTGGAGTATCGGGGAATCGTGTCATTACCCTCGTCAAAAAACCTGAACCTTCGAAAAGGCCTTGCCGTCATTGGATCATTATCCTACAGTTTAAACCTGTTACTTGACAGAACCTTGTAACCTTGTCATTTCCAAAGCCCAGTTCCCGTCTGGCAAACCGGTAACCAGTTCTCGTCTGGTCCACCTTTCCGTAAATACTAGTTCTCGTCTGGTATCTGTTATTTTTCAACCAGTTATTGTCTGGCCAACCTTTCTGCAAACATCAGTTCTCGTCTGGTGTATGTTAGCTTTCAACCAACCCCGTCTGGTCACCGTCTCTTTAACCTATTTGTTGCATCAGTTCTCGTCTGGTGCTTGTCAGCTTCCAAACCAGCCCCGTCTGGTCATCCTTTCCTTAACCTATCATCCGGTCAGCCCCGTCTGATGTTCCAACCGTAAATCCATTCTCGTCTGATAACCTAACCTATTTTTGCTATCAGTTCTCGCATGGTAGTCCATCTTTGAATGCTAGCCCCGTCTAGTATTTTCCCTTTAAAGTTATTTTGTTAATAACCTATTTTCATCCGTAAACTAGAAAAAGCCCAAAAATACCCGACACGATAATTCCCAGTGACTCACATGGTGTCACAATCCCCGATACAAAGCTCGATTGATACCGGTTTCCCCGATTAATGTTGAATCAGGATTACTCGCCTCAGCAGATAGAAGTTACGTATTGTCAACTAAACAGTTGAGATCACAGTTATTCCTCCTTAGAATAGGATCAGGAGTATCCTCAGCAGGTCAGAATGGATATCCCCGACAACAGGGGCATTCTCAGCAGTGAGCTGTGCACAGTTAACCCCAGTTTGGATAAGCCTCACAGAGTACAATCAGTTTGTCAAAGGTTTAGAAAGGGCATCCCCGTGCAGGGTCGTCCTTCCCTCCTCCAGCAGGTTGTCATTCCTCCGTCAGGTTGATCATCCTCTACAGAGTTCGTAACGAAGAATTTGTGAGCCATCCCTCAGCAGGATTGGGTCTTCCCCATGGAAGTTGGTCTCACTGTTCCAACATTTATTTTGCTGAGATGATTCCATGATACCTGGTACTCCTCAGTGGAGTTGACGTTGCCTTCGGCATTTATTTTTCCAAGCGGCTTTAGACCCGGCGTTCTCTGGCAGCTCGAGCTTGCATTTGCACTTGCATATCCCATCATATTTGCATCTATACAAACACATAGCATCTCCATGTCGTATGGGGCATTGCATCATTTTCAAACATATGCATTTCGAAACACAAATCAGACCGGTTAACCTTTTGCTTTCAGGCGTGTTTTCTCAGCAGGAGTATGGAGTTCTAGCCCAGATCTATTACCAGGTATTCGAGGTCTCGCTGTGAGACATGTGATGATACAGTTCTTGCTATTATCCCCCACAGAGTTACTGGTTGAAGTTCTCTTATCCGACCAGCGGAGTGTGTTTCTTCAAGTTTACTGTTCCGTCAGCGTCACAGGGTTTCATAAATCAAAATTTCAGAAGTGGTCACTTGTTGTCAAAACGGGTGTCGGGCAGTTATTTTCAGAATATCCCCAGTGAAATTAGCTACTACCAAGAATAGGCAAGGAAGCTATATTCAAGATGGATTTTCCTGTAAGAATCAGGCAGATGTATTTTCCCGTATGAAACAGGCGGATGAACTTTCCTGTATGAACCAGGCAGATGTGTTATGTTTTCCCGTATGAAACAGGAGGATGAACTTTCCTGTATGAACCAGGCAGATGTGTTATATTTTCCCGTATGAAACAGGCGGATGAACTTTCCTGTATGAACCAGGCAGATGTGTTATGTTTTCCCGTATGAAACAGGCGGATGAACTTTCCTGTAAGAATCAGGAAGATGTGTTTTCCCGTATGAAGCAGGCGGATGACCTTTTCCTGTATGAATCAGGCAGATGTATTTTCCCGTATGAAATAGGCGGATGAACTTTCCGGTATCCAGATAGATGATTCTCCCGTGATAAACAGAGTATGTGAGTTGTGTTCCGATATTTGACAAAAGTACTTTCCCCAAGGAAGTCGTCGTGATTTCCTCGTGTTGACAAAATATTATAGTCCCCAGTAGAGTCCTCCTTAAATTCGTTTGTGGTTTGGGACCAACGGAGTTAGCTACTGCAGAGATAAGCAGTTTCCTGTGACTAGTTAGAAATGTTTCCCCAGCGGAGTAGCCGGGATTTCTCCGTGTTGACGGAATATGGAATCCTGACGTGGACAATATTTCTTCGGGTTGACGAAATGTGAGTCCTGACGTGGACCGATTGGTTTAGTTGTGATTTGACGAATTTGCTTCTCTTCTTGTGCTGGCAAGATTAGTCCAATTATGGACGAAGGTGTTTTGCGAAAATAGCTCAGTGCCCATGGTGTCACGCAGGTGATTGATGTTGAAATCAAGATTTTATCAGATAGTTGACCAGTTGTTGCGGTAACAACCAGGCTCAGTTTATTGGATATTCCTCCTCAAGCAGTTTTGCAGTTTATCTCCACGGTTGGCAAATTTCAGGGTTTCTTTAGTATTCAACCGTCTCGTACCTCGAATGTTTGAAGGTCATTCGCTCTTCACCCAGTCGGGTCCAAGCCGTTTGAATAGGGGCAGCTGTTGCACCCCAAAATTTGACAAACCGGTTCCCACATCTGGTTTATGTTTCGACGCATTTTGCATTCGCATTCGCATACTGCATACATTGCATTTTTTCAGTCGGATTGACTTTATCGGGATTACAGCCTCCCCTGGCGTTTCAGGCATTTCAGGCCAATACGAGGATTTATTTTGAGAATTGGTGCTCGTTCCCTGTGTTTTCAGGCCATCTCGGTGTCCGATTTTTACCGCTTATTTCGCTGTAATCGCGTATTCGTGCTCTAATCGATTTAATTGACTTCCTGACATTTTTAGAATTTTCCCTTTTATTTTCTAGATTTTTAATGGATTTTAATAGATTTTTTAATAGATTTATTTGAGTTTTTTAGATATTAAATAGGTTTTTTAATTTTTTTAATAGAATTAATAGTTTTAAATAGATAGTTTTTTTAGATATCAAATAGCTTTTTCTAGATTTTTTTAAATAGATATTTCTCTTTTAATTAGTTCTAAATAGATATTTCTCTTTCTTTAAATAGTTTCTAGAATTTTCAATAGATTGTTAGTGAATTTTAAATATGTTTTAATAGGTTTAATAGATCTTTTTCTATTTTTAATAGGGTTTAGAGTTGATAGATATTAATTAGATGGTCATTAGAAGTCATTTTATTAATTAGGTTTGATTAGATTTCGTTTGAATCAGAATTTAGTGGGGTAATTAGGGTTTAATCATGGCATTTAATCATCATTTTAATTGAGTTTTAATTAAATTTAATCATTATTGCAGTAATTAGTCTTAAGTGAGTGGAGTTAATCAAGTTTTAGCAGAGTCATTAAGGAGATAGTGGGCCATTTATCCATTTCAAAGGCCCAAGTCAAGGTCCAACGCCATGTGTCCCATATATAGCATGCCACGCGTGTAATCATTCCCTTCCGCCACCTTATTCTTTCCACTCACCACACACTGCCACTTGTCCACACCTCTCCCTCTGCATGCTCTCTCTCTCTCCACGCGTCCCCATCCCACTCTCCCTTGCTTGCATGCATGCCAACTCACCATCCACTACCACCAACTCATCGGCCGGCCATGCAACCTCCCGCCGGGCCACCGTACCCGTCGCCGGAGCAGCCGTAACCGTCGCCAGAATTCCTAAACTCGCCAAAATCTTCATACGAGATCCACCATATTCATCAAATGTTCTTCATTTCTCTTTACAATCTTCGCCGGAAAACTCCTCCTCACCGGAATCTTCATCCAGATTCATCCGATATTCATCCTTGTTCCCAAAAAATTCCTTCAACATTCAAAGATCTTCATCAGGTCTTCAACCGTTCATCATCATGTTTTCAGAATCTTCATCAAGTTCGTCATAGTAATTCATCCAATCACCAGATCTAGATCGCGTCCGTCAATCTTCATGTGATTAACCATATCCAGCTTCATCCAAGCAGTTTCCAGAAAAATCTCAAGAACTTCATCGTTCTTCACCAAGATTCTTCACCGTTCATCCATATTTTTCCAGATCTACGAATGTTCATGCAAATCTTCATCATTTTGGTATAATCTTCATCAAGATTTCTCCAGAAGTTCTCTGTATTCAACAATTGTTCCGGAAACTCATACGACCTTCAACCGCGTTCTTCATATTCATGCGCCTCATTCAAAGTTCTTCCAGAAACCTCCCATAAACATCAACGTCCTCAAGCTTCATCTTCTTCGATCTCCAGATCCTCCGATCTCCAACCCAAACCGTTACATCTACCAAACTTCGAACATCCAAAACCATAGAACTTCTTCAGTCTTCATCGATCATCAATATTTTCCAGATCCATAAGATTCGTCATCATCTTCATCTGTTCAAGATTTGGATCCATATATTCGTAATTTCTTCCGGTTCACCGAGCGTCTTCAGATCCTTCAGATTCACCAAACAACTTCATGCATGTTCATCTCTCAAATAGATCCTTCAAGATCCGTTCACGAACATTCATCGTTCATCAAAGTGTTTCCAGAATGTTCATCTTCAGCGAGCGATCTTCATAGAATCTTCAGGATGGTTCTATTGTTGTGTTAACAAGAATGTGATGAATGAGTTGAAGACGGAGAGAGGTAGGAGGAAGTTTAGACGGAGGTTGAGAAGGAAAGGAAATGAAACGAGAGAGAAGCTTGCGAGAGAGAGGCTGAGAAAGGGGGAACGGCGTGAACAGTGATGTGAAGAAAGGATTAGGGTTTTTGAGTGGGTTGAAGGGGAGAAGGGAAGGGTTTCTGTGTTGTTGGGCTGTTAGCCCGTTGGTTTTTCTTGGGCCATGTTCGCACCCAGTGTTTTCTGCATTCCCCCCCCCCCCCCCCTGTTTTCCTTTTCTTTTCTTTTGAGGTAATATTGGGCTAGGCCTAATTCAAGAATTCTGGATACACCCCGTTTTCTTTTCACACCCCCTCTCCTTTTTTTTTGTTGCCAGTTGTTGGGTTGGGCCCAACTCTCTTTTGTTTTTTCTGCCTGTACCCCTGTACTGGGCTAGTGCACCCCCCTGCTGCATATTTATTTCTTTTATATTAAATGCAATAGTATAGATTTTAATAGGCCATTATAAAGACTTTAATAAAAAATTTCGTTCTATTTTATTTATAGCAAATTATTAGAATATTATAGTATTTTAGATAGGAATTTTCTATGCTATTTTCCATTATGCATTTACTTTTAATATTTCTTTCGAATATTTTCTATTGGACTTTAATTGCCGTATTTTAGGAGTAGACTTTATTTCCATTTTGTGTTGGATTTCTCTCCTATTTTCTCTTCTATCTGATTTTATTCTCGATTTTATTTCTCGCTGGCCGTGTGACACGATTCAATTGGAGAATGATTTTCGATATCATTTCTCTATCTTGTCTTTGACACGGATATCAATACGCTACCTCTGAGAGTTCGATTTCTCGTATAAGTCGAACCATGACGGTCTAAGCGTTACATTGTTCTTGATTCGAGCGTCATCATCAAGGATCTAGATAGGAGAAGATTGGAATGGAGCTTGCGCGCATGTCAGGAGCTAACGGAGCTGCTTCGTGCATCATCATCATCATCTTATTCAAGTCTTCAGGCAACCATCGAGTGTTATGAGCTGTATCGTCAGATACAAAGGAAATGCCAGCTGAGGAGTTTCTTCTTAGGTTCTTGCGTGTGTGTCCCGAGTTCCTTCCCGTTTAGGCGTAGGCCTGCTTCCTCTTTGTTCTCGCCCCCGTGCGAGCGAAACCCCTTTTCTCTCGCGTTCAGGCGATCGAGACCCCTTCTCTTGCCCCCGTGCAATCGAGACTCGTTTTCCCGTCGAACTACGTTTGCTCTGATCTCTCGTGCCAGACGAGAGTACGTAGGAATAGGATGCGATATCCTAGCGAGCTCCCTTTTTCTCGGTTCCCCGGTTAGCTGTAGTAGGCTGAACTACAGCTGCTCTGATTTCTCATACCGAATGAGAATATGTAGGCATAGGATGCGATATCCTAGCGAGCACACTAACAACTAACCTCTCTGTTCTCTCGCTGCCGTGCGACCGAGAATTTCCCGCTGACGACTGATGTTTCTCTTTCTCTTGCCCTTGTGCATTTGAGACCAGACCGTAGTTCTAGTTCCCGTAGGTTCCCGTACCTTTCAAACCAATTTCATCTCTCACTCCTGTGTGATCGAGAACACCCTGTTTAGCCGTAGTTAGCCTGAACTACGTAAGCTCTGATCTTTCGCGCTGTGTGGAAGTACGTAGGCACAAGACGCGAAGTCTTGGCGAGCCAATTCCCTGTAGTTTCCCGAACTACGATGACTCTGACTTTCTCTCTTGAGAATACGTAGGCATAGAGTGCGACGCTCTATCGAGTCAGTTTCTTCCCGTTTAGCCTTAGCAGTCGTAGATAGATTGTTTTGCATCCTTTAGACAAACCAAACAAGCGTGGATCCCGTCGAGTACGAAGGACGTGAGGGGTGCTAATACCTTCCCCTTGCATAACCGACTCCCAAATCCAGGATTTGGTTGCGATGACCATTCCTTTCCCGTCTTTGCGGTAGGTTTACTTCGAGCGTTTCCTTTCCCTCCTTCGGGATAAATAACGCACGGTGGCGACTCTTCTGTTTAGCCGGCGCCGATTTTCGCAGTAGCGACAATATGGATCATCTCTGGAATGAAGACAGGCAAGAGGATGTGTTGTCGCCGAGGGTTGTGGCTGCTAAATTACCCTCCGAGACTGATAGGAGGATTAAGATGATTGAAGAGAAAATGAAGTCTCTTGAAAATCAAAACTCTATGGGCCTTGATATGGCTAACCTGGGACTAATCCCGGACTTGAGAGTGCCACTGAAGTTCAAAGTCCCAGACTTTGATAAATACAAGGGTACCACCTGCCCGAGGGTTCATCTGAGATCCTACTACCGTAAGATGTCTGCCTACTCAGACGATGAGAAATTGCGCATGCATTTATTCCAGGATAGTCTGTCAAGGCCTTCTTTGGAATGGTACATGAGCCTGGAGCCTGTGAATGTCTGTAGTTGGAGGGATTTGGTCGAGGCCTTTGTGAAACATTATCAATACAACAACGACCTTGCCCCCAACAAGGTCCAGCTTCAAAATCTTTTACAAAAGAACAATGAATGTTTCAAAGAATATGCTCAAAGATGGTGGGAGTTAGCAGCCAGGGTGCAGCCGCCTATGGTGGAACGTGAGCTCGTTGATATGTTTGTCGCCACTTTGCCAGGCGTTTATTATGAGAAGCTCATTAGCAGTATGTCAGGTAGTTTCTCTGTCTTAATCATGACCGGAGAAAGGGTGGAAAATGGTATTAAGTTAGGGAAGATAAGTGCTGGTGAAATTCCCTCAGCTGGAGGAGGCAAGAAGGTGTTCGGTAACAAGAGACGAGAAGGAGATACCAACTCAGTGTCCAGTTCTTGTGGGAGAGGTAGAGGTCAGAATCGGCAGTAACAACAGATTGCCAGTATTACAATTCCCGCAGTTCAGCAACCACAGCAACAACAACGTCAGCAACAACAACAACAACCGCAGCAGAATCATCAGGGGTATAAAAGATTTCAAGATAGAGGTCGGGCAGCGAATAGGCATTTCGATGCACCTCCCATGCCGTATTCTCAGCTATTGCAAGCTTTGTTGCAGCTGCAACTGATTCAGAAAAGAACTTTGGCTCCCCTAACTGGGCCTCCTCCACCGGGTATGATGCAAATGCTTGCTGTGAGTTTCATTCAGGCGCCCCGGGGCATAACATCGATATTGTAAAGCCTTTAAGCATAAGGTGCAGGACATGATTGACAGTAAAGCGATTAACTTCTCCAATGATGTTCCTAATGTGGTACAAAATCCCATGTCGAATCATGGGCAAGCTGGGGTTAATGCAATTATCGAGGATGATGTTTTGGATTTGGTAACGGATGTTAATGAGCTGAAGACACCCTTGAGCTTTATGAAAGCCAGATTGTTGAGGGGGGTGTTTTCCCAAGTTGTGATGGTTAATCCTGAGGGATGTGGGCAGTTGAAAAGGTGTATCCAAGAGATGATGGATAGTGGAGTCTTGCAGTTTGACCGATCTATTGAAAGAAAGTCTGAGGAGTTGGTGGCTGAAGAAAGGAATGAGACTGCGACAATCTCCATTCCGTACAAGACTGTTACCATTTATGCACCAAAACCACCAACAATAACCATAACTAAAGCAGGTCCCGTACCATTTGAAAGCACCAAGGCCATTTCGTGGAATTACGGAGCTGAAGTGTATTGCAACGGACAGAAAATAGATTTGAATGGTCCCCCTGCAGATTCAGTAGATAATCTTGTGGGAGCAGGAGGCATTACTCGTAGTGGCCGGGTCTTTTCGTCACCTGAAGTGATTGTGGATAAGGTTAACAAGGGGAAAAGACTTGTGGTAGAGGAAACTTCTCAGTCTGGGGAGAAGGAATCTCTGTTAAAGGACGCAGAAGAGTTTATGAGGCTGATATGGAAAAGTGACTATAAGATAGTCGATCATTTGCAACAAACTCCTTCTAAGATATCTATCCTGTCTTTGTTACTATATTCTGAAGCGCATAGGAACGCACTGTTGAGAATACTGAATACTGCTTACGTGCCACAAGAAATTTCGGTTAATCAACTCGAAGGGGTTATTGCGCACGTAAATGCAGGAAACAGTTTGGGGTTTACAGACTTGGATTTGACGCCAAGAGGCAGAAACCATAACTGTGCATTGCACATATCATTAGAATTCCGAGGGGCTGTTATGTCTCATGTACTTCTGGATACGGGATCATCCTTGAATGTACTTCCAAAGAAATCCCTAATGAAGTTGTACACACAGGGATTGATTTGCACACCAAGTGATTTGGTGGTCTGTGCGTTTGATGGAACCCGAGGATCTGTATTTGGGGAGGTAACTTTACCTATTCAGGTGGGACCGGAAGTCTTTGATGCAGTGTTTTACATTATGGATATCCAGCCGGCCTACAGTTGTTTATTAGGCCGCCCATGGATTCATTCAGCAGGAGCTGTGACCTCCACGCTGCATCAAAAGCTAAAGTATATGGTTGGCGGTAGTGTTGTTACAGTCTGCGGGGAGGAGGATATAATGGTCAACCACTTATCATCCTTCAAGTATGTCGAGGTGGACAGAGAGATACATGAAACCCTTTGTCAGGCCTTTGAAACTGTCAAGATTAAAGACAAGTCTCCTGTTGTGAGCAAAGCACCGGAAGTGGCCATGTCTTCTTTTATAGAGGCCCAAGCAGTGGTACAGACTGGGGCAGTGCAAGGATGGGGCCAGGTATTGGAGATTCCCCACAAGCAAGACAAGTTTGGTTTAGGGTACCGACCGTCATTTTCTTCTTCATCCTCGCAGAGCGTGCCGCGCTATAAAGGACCTGTGCAGTTCACTAAGGGAGGAGTTATCTTCGAAAGGATCAATCTTGTGTCAGATGAAGAAGGAGATAGTGATCGTGATATGGATGCTTGGATCAAGCCTGGCACTCTAGGACAGAGCCTGCGCAACTGGTCTATTGAAGAATTCGTTCAAGTGACGACAGAACAGTAATGCTTTGTTTTTTCCGATTATTGTACTACCCTATGTTCTACTCAGAGCATAGTGGTATTTTATTTCAGGGCCTTATTGTTTATGTTTGAACATTGCTTTATCAATTAATCAAAGGGCGTTTTCTCATTCAAATTTTGTGATCTTTGTCTTTCTTATTTTAATTTTTCACAATAAAATGGCAATGTGGTTTGTACTCGTTTGCATATCGTTTGAAACATTTAACCTTTTTTATCGCAGGATTCCTATTGCAGATGACACCGATTCAGAACCTCCTATGACTTGCTTCGACTTTGATCAACCGATATATCAAGTTAAAGAAGAGATTAATGAGGATGAAGACCTTCCTGAAGAGCTAGCTAGACTCTTGAAACAAGAAGAGAAAATCATTCTGCCTCATCAGGAGGAAATCGAGGTTATCAATCTAGGTTCTGAAGAAGTTGTCAGAAATGTTCGGATAGGGGCTGCACTACAGAGTGACATCAAGCAAAGACTGGTCGAGATGCTTCGAGAGTATAATGACATCTTTGCTTGGTCGTACGAAGATATGCCTGGGCTTGA
Source organism: Lathyrus sativus (assembly GCA_963859935.3). Lineage (NCBI taxonomy): Eukaryota > Viridiplantae > Streptophyta > Magnoliopsida > Fabales > Fabaceae > Lathyrus > Lathyrus sativus. The sequence goes on from OZ012740.1 coordinate 259,490,830, forward strand.
CACCGACATAGTGGTTCATCGCTTGCCGTTGCGTGAGGAATGTCCACCGGTCAAGCAGAAGCTTAGAAGAACAAGACCAGATATGCCTGTAAAAATCAAAGAAGAAGTCCAGAAGCAGTTGGACACTGGATTTTTAGTCGTAACAACTTACCCTCCATGGTTCGCCAATATCGTACATGTACCTAAGAAGGATGGTAAGGTATGGATGTGTGTAGATTATAGAGATTTGAATAAGGCGAGCCCAAAGGATGACTTCCCGCTCCCTCACATTGACGTATTGGTTGACAATACTGCTTAATACTCTGTATTTTCTTTCATGGATGGTTTTTCGGGTTATAACCAGATAAAAATGGCACAGGAAGATATGGAGAAGACGACGTTCATTACACCGTGGGGGACGTTCTATTACAAGGTAATGCCTTTTGGGTTGAAAAACGCAGGGGCAACTTACCAGTGGGCTATGGTCACTTTGTTTCATGATATGATTCATCATGAGATCGAAGTCTATGTTGATGACATGATAGCAAAGTCACAAACGGAGGAGGAGTATCTGGTCAACTTGTTGAAGCTGTTTGAGAGGCTCAGGAAGTTCAGATTGAGGTTAAGTCCAAATAAGTGCACTTTTGGAGTTCGGTCCGGAAAGTTATTGGGGTTCATTGTCAGTGAAAAAGGAATCGAGGTGGATCCTGCAAAGATAAAAGCTATACAAAATATGCCAACACCAAAAACAGAAAAGGAGGTTCGTGGTTTCCTAGGGGGATTGAACTACATTGCTCGGTTCATATCTCATCTCACAGCCACGTGTGAACCAATGTTTAAATTATTAAAGAAAGATCAGGCGGTCGTCTGGAATGAAAATTGTCAAAAAGCATTTGATAAGATAAAAGAATACTTGCAGGAGCCTCCGATATTAATACCCCCAGTGGCTGGAAGGCCTTTAATCATGTACTTAAAGGTTCTTGAGAACAATATGGGTTGTGTTCTCGATCAACACAACGAGACTGGAAAAAAGAGCATGCGATCTATTATCTGAGTAAAAAGTTCACAGACTGTGAGTCCCGTTACTCAATGCTCGAGAAAACGTGTTGCGCACTCGCTTGGGCTGCCAAACATTTGAGACAATATATGCTTAATCACACAACCATGCTGATTTCGAAGATGGATCTGATCAAGTATGTCTTCGAGAAGCAAGCGCTCTCAGGAAGAATTCCCAGGTGGCAGATGGTACTGACAGAGTACGATATACAATATGTTTCCCAGAAAGCCATCAAGGGAAGTGTTCTGTCAGAATACCTTGCTAAACAGCCAATCAAAGACTATCAACCAATGAAGTTTGAATTTCCTGACGAGAATATCATGTTCCTCAAAGCGAAAGACTGTGAAGAGCCATTACCCGACAAAGGTCCAGAGAAAGGTTCTCAATGGCAGATGATATTCGACGGCGCTGTCAACTCCTATGGTAGTGGAATTGGGGTAATTATTACAACTCCTCATGGTACTCATATCCCGTTCACTACCAGATTGATGTTCCCTTGAACTAATAATGAAGCCGAGTACGAAGCGTGCATCATGGGTCTGGAAGAGGCTATTGATTTGAGAATCAAGAATTTGGATGTGTATGGCGATTTAGCGCTAGTGGTTAATCAGATCATGGGAGAATGGGAAACTCGTCAGCCAAACCTAATTCCTTACAAAGATTATGCAAGGAGGTTGTTACCCTTCTTTGACAGGGTAGAGTTTCACCATGTGCCGCGAGCAGAGAATCAGATGCAGATGCTTTGGTAACCCTATCTTTGATGTATAAAGTGAATTTTTGGAATGATGCTCCAAGAATAGTAATTTCTTGCCTTGATAGGCCCGCTTTCGTATTCTCCATTGAGGAGGCTGCTGATGGCAAGCCATGGTTTTACGATATACAGAACTTCCTCAAGAAGCAGGAGTATCCGCCAGGGGCTTCGGCTCAAGATAAGAAGACGCTGAGGAGGTTATCTGGTAACTTCTATCTAAACCCAGATGGTGTGCTTTATAGAAGAAACCATGATTTGGTGTTGTTGAGATGCGTGGATGAAAAAGAAGCAACGTTGCTAATGGAAGAGGTCCACGAGGGTACTTTCGGTACACATGCCGGCAGGCATGCCATGTCTCGGAAGTTATTACGAGCAGGGTATTATTGGCTAATCATGGAGTCAGATTGTTTCAAATTTGCGAAGAAATGCCATAAATGTCAGATTTATGCAGACAAAATTCATGTACCGCCGTGCCCATTGAATGTTATGACGCCCCTGTGGCCTTTCTCCATGTGGGGAATTGATATGATTGGCAAGATTGAGCCAACCGCATCCAATGGTCACCGTTTCATCTTGGTTGCAATTGATTACTTCACCAAGTGGGTTGAAGCGGCCTCGTACGCCAATGTCACAAAGCAAGTCGTAGCCCGTTTTATAAAGAAGGACATCATCTGCAGATATGGAATACCCGAGCGAATCATTACTGACAATGGTTCGAATATGAACAATAAGATGATGAAGGAATTGTGCCATAATTTCAAAATCGAGCATCAAAACTCATCACCCTATCGGCCGAAGATGAATGGCGCTATTGAAGCGGCCAACAAGAATATTAAGAAGATAGTGCAAAAGATGGTTGTTACTTATAAGGATTGGCATGAGATGTTGCCCTTTGCTCTTCATGGTTATCGTACGACGGTACGCACATCAACCGGGGCAACTTCTTTCTTGCTGGTATATGGTATGGAAGTTGTCCTACCATTGGAGGTCGAGATTCCTTCTTTAAGAGTTCTGGTCGATGTCAAGCTTGATGAGGCAGAATGGATAAAGAACAAATTGAATCAGCTTAGCCTGATGGATGAGAAGAGGCTAACTTCTATCGCATACGGTTAGTTGTATCAGAGCCGGATGAAGAAAGCTTTTGACAAGAAGGTGCGCCCTCGAAGCTTTTCGACAGGCGATCTTGTACTGAAAAAGATTCTCCCACCACAATCAGATCACAGGGGCAAATGGACTCCTAACTATGAAGATCCATATGTCGTTCGAAAGGTTTTCTCCGGAGGAGCCTTGTTGTTATCCACCCTGGATGGTGAGGATTTCACATCCCCTATGAACGCAGACGCAATTAAAAAATACTTTGCTTAAAGAGACCCGCTGGACACAAAAAGAAAAGTCCAGGCAAAAATGGGGCATCTCGACGAACCAAAAAAAAGAGAATGGGTTGGGGCAAAAATTAGGGATAAAAATGAAAAGATGTAAACCCACAAAGTCGAAAACCTGAAAAGGCGACTTTGGCAAAAATGGGTATCCCGGTGAATCGAAAACCCGAAAGGGCGGTTCAGGCAAAAGTTAGGGATTGAAAAGCAAATGACTGCGGTCTGTGTTAGAACTTCATTGCTTAGTGGATTGGGAGGACCTGAGGGCCGTTTATCCGAATCAATCTCTTCTGAAGACGAAGCATCGGGAAAGCATCAGGGTCAGGCGAGTCATAGAGGGATCAGCTCATGGTGTTTGTCTGTGCCACATTGCCGACATTTTTGTACACTTTTGTATATTTCTGTGCATATCTATATTTGTTTTTGTGCAACTTCCTCTTTTCAGGGGTTGCATCTGTTGTAAAACTTTGCCTATTTACAGGCCATTTATCAATAAACATATACTATTCAGTATCTCGTTTGTTTTGTTTTAACTCTTACTGTTTTGTTTGTGAAAAACGCCCAATGTTTTGATAAACTTGCACATACATAAACTTGCATGCCTTGGCCAATAATTGTTAAAACTTTGAATTAATTAAACAACGTCACGAATGATGACTGAGATAGTTTCGTTGCGTAGGATACTTTGTCTGTTTGTTTAGTTTTGCAGGGTCGTTACCCTTGGGGCAAAGAGGCGTGGATGAAGTTTGTCTTATCTCCAGCCAGAGTCTGTTTCCCCAGTAGGTGAAGTTTGCATCTCTATCCCCAGTGGAGTTTGTATGCAGTTTGAGCGAGCAGGTGGCGTGTACGCTTTCCCTCAGCAGTTGGTGCACATTCAATCCCCGCAGAGCGCATGTCCGGATGCACTCCCCATTGAGTTGTGATTGGATTTTCTTCCCACTGAGTAATTTGCTGCCTGGGTAGGTTCGTCCCCCAGCAGAGCAATCCCCAGCAAGTGGGAAGAGAGTGGTTTCCCCAGCAGATTTGTTCTCTTTTCCCTAGCAGGATAGAGGAATGTTGTTACCTCATTATTTTCTTTGCAGGAGGTCAATAAGGGGCCCGTTCTCTCGGCATAAGTCCAACTGTTATTTGTAACGCCCCGATTCTGATTTCCCATTTTTGTTGAGTCTTTTTGATTTAATTGGGTGATTATTATTTTAGATTGTGGAATTATGTGTTAATATGTTATGTTTACATATTATGCTATTTTACCAATTTTGAGAGTTTTCGGGGAAATAGATTGGACGGTATTTTAGACATTTAGTATTTAATGTTAAGTTGGATATTTTGTGAGAATATGAATTGGTAAATAATTTTGAGAGAAGAAAATATAGTAGAGAGAAATAGAATAGAAATATATAAGAGAAAGTGGAAAGAAAGGAGATAGAAATAGAAAGGAAGAGAAAGAAAGAGGAAGAAGAGTAAAGAAGGAAAAGAGAGGAAAGCTTGGATTCATCAAGATCAACCCTTAGGAATCGATTTAATCGGGTAAGGGTGTGAAATCTTATTATCTTCTCAATGTGTATGATTATGTATGTGTTTGTTGGATTGGTTTGGATTGTTAGAGAGTTTTTACTCATTTTCCATTTTTAGGTCGAAATGGTTTAATCGATAGAAACCGATGTTTGAACGGTTAGAATCCGGAATAAATTACGTAGTTTAGTCGGAGAATGATAGACTAAGACTATAGAAACTGGTTTGGTGAAAATCGGATGATTTTGTGACAAGGTACCATTTTGGACAGCAAGGGTGTTTAGAGAGATCGCAGAACTCGCTAGGCGAGCAGCTAGCGAGCGAGCTAGCGAGTGGTTCGCTAGGCGAGCTGCTAGCGAGCCAGTAGCGAATGGTCCCAGACTTGGGCAAAACCAAAAGATATAACCTCGCGGGGAGCGAGCGATGTAACGAAGTGCTCGCTAGGCGAGGCACTAGCGAGTAGGTAGCAAATCCTTCCAGTAGCTTCTGTTTGTCTTTTGCGAGCTTGTTCGCTAGGCGAACCAGCAACGAGTGTTCACCAGGACCTCGCTAGGCGAGTGGTTCAGCGAGCGTGACAATGTTTGATTTTCTTGATGTTTCCATCCAATGTCGATTCTTCGATTCGAATGTGATTAACCCTTTCTCTTAAGGCATAATTGTATGTTGTGATATGTTATGTTGTGGGTAGCCGTATGGCGTGAATCCTAGATTGTGGAATCGATTGTGAATCGTGTCCTTTTGGCAAATATATGTGCATTGTTTAAATTGATTAAAAATGTACAGTGATTGTGATGGAGTTTGTTGCCGTTTGGCATGATATTGTGAATGCATATTGATTGTATGCGATAGAATGTGATGAATGATGAATACAATATGGAATATACATTATGAATGTATGATGATTGTATGAGATTAGATGAGATGAAAATGCATGAAAACATTATGAATATGTATGCATTTCAAGAAGTGTATGGAGTCATTTTGCATGTGAAGCATCATGATATACATTCTTGTGTTGTGTGATTCTAGTGAGAATCTGTCGTAACATCGTGTGCCCATGAGGGGTGTGAGCGGTGGTTACGGATGGTGGTGTGCCATGTGGGGTGTGAGCAACCGGGCTGTGTGCCCAAGGTGGGGTGTAAGCAATCCATAACATTGTGTGCCTAAGGTGGGGTGTGAGCAATGGGTGAACATTGTGTGCCTAAGAGAGGGGTGAGCAATGGTTCCAATAAGTTCTTGAGTGAACATGAGATGATTGAGTCGGTACCGCATTTGCATCTGCATAGAGTCGTGAGTCGGTCTCTATGAGTTGCATTTATCATCATTATAATTGTGATTGGTGAATAAACATAATTGTAAATGTTTATGTGTAAGTGATGTGAATTGTAGAAGCATGAATGATGAATATGCTTAGTTTTGTGTATATACATTGTGATGTATATGTTGAATTTTGATGAATGTGGTGAGAATGTGGAATATGTGTATTCTATGATTGTATATAGATATATAATTTTATGCATTGATTATTATGATAATATTTCTCACCCTTCTGTTGTTTTATGGTGCTCTATGAGGCATTGTAGAGTAGGTGTGCTGGAGGTCTTTTGTGAGGCGTGGCTTCATTCTTTTTGGTTGGTGGCTCTGATATGTAGCACAGTGTAGCTAGGATTGTATAGAATTCTTTTGTGACATGTTGTATATGTATCTTGATGATGGAATGTTTATGAAAACATGTTGAATATGGTTGAATCAAACTGGTTGACATATATATATATATATATATATATATATATATATATATATATATATATATATATATATATATATATATATATATATATATATATATATATATATATATATATATATATATGGTTGAATCAAACTGGTTGACATATATATATATATATATATATATATATATATATATATATATATATATATATATATATATATATATATATATATATATATATATATATATATATATATATATATATATATATATATATATATATATATATATATATATATATATATATATATATATATATATATATATATATATATATATATATATATATATATATATATATATATATATATATATATATATGATTATATGTTTCGATGTTATTCAATGTTTAGATTTTCCGCTTTTATTCTAAATATTGAGATGTGGGTGTAAGGACTAAGTTCCTCTGTTGCAAGTTACCCCATTGTTGCATATCTTTGTGAGCAGGTGTTGTATGTTTTAATTTCACGTATGGTGTGACATGCCTCTTTTATACCGTGTTTTTAATTATACTTTGATGAAATTTTTAGTACGTGCCTAAATGATTTAATTGATTGTTTGGGGGTATAGAAAGGGGGTGTTACATTAGGTGGTATCAGAGCCAGTGTTGAGTCAGTTGTGTCTGTCTTGTTGTTGTGGTGGTTGAACGGTTGTTTAACCTTGTTGTTGTTTTTGGGAATGGTCAAAATATGGCTGGTCGTAACGACAATACGATGGCTGCTGCTTTGAAAGCAATGGCTAGGACGGTGCAGGGTTCACCGAATGTGAATGCTAATGATAAGTTCAGGAAGAATCAACCACCAGTCTTCAAAGGAAGATTTGATCCTGATGGTGCTCAAATTTGGTTGAAAGAGATTGAAATAATCTTTAGAGTCATGGGCTGTGCAGAAGAGAATAAGGTGAAACTTGGGACTCACATGCTGAGAGAAGAAGCCGACGATTGGTGGATCGGTATGCGTCAGATTCTTGAAGTAGACGATGAAGAGATAACTTGGGAGTTATTTAGTACTTAATTTTTGAGGAAGTATTACCCTGAAAGTGTGAAAGGGAGGAAGGAGATGGAATTCCTTGAATTGAAACAAGGTAGTATGTCCGTGGTGGACTATACTGCTAAGTTTGTAGAATTGGTACAGTTTCATCGTCATTATGCTGCGGTTACTGCTGAGTTTTCTAAGTGTGTTAAGTATGAGAATGGTTTGCGTCCTGAGATTAAGCAAGATGTAGGATACCAAAGAATAAGGAGGTTTTCGGATTCGACCGAATGTTGTAGAATTTTTGAGGAATATGGCAAGGTTCGTTCTACTCATTACAAGAATTTGAATGAGAGTAAAGGAAGGCAACAAGTTAGAAGTGGACCTTATGTGACACCTGTTGATAAGGGCAAGCATAAGGGAAACTTTGATAAGAGATCTGGAGGAGGAAGTTCTGGTCCCATTAAGTGCTACAAGTGTGGTGAAATGGGTCATAAATCATTTGAGTGCGGAAAGCCCGTAGTGAAATGTACTAACTGTGGAGGCACGGGACATGCTACTACAGATTGTAGGAGGAATATGGTGAAGTGTTTTAATTGTGGAGAAGTGGGTCACATTAGTACTAAGTGTACTAAGCCGAAACAAGCTCAAGCGGGCATAAAGGTGTTTACATTAGCAGGTTCAGACACTACTAGTGCAGATCGTTTGATAAAAGGTACATGCTTTATTAATAGTACACCTTTAGTTGCTATTATTGATACTGGAGCGACTCATTCGTTCATTTCTTTTGAGTGCGCTAAGCGTTTGGATTTGTGCATGTCTTCTTATGGTGGTGAGATGGTTATTGAGACTCTTGCTTCAGGGTCGATGTTGCACCCCAAATTTTGACCCCTTAGATTCTCTTTATCATTTTAGGAGCATACTCATGGATTATCTAACCTTAACCCAGTGCAAGTTTGGCTCTGTCAAGTTACAGATGAATCAGGGTTGTGAACAGTAAAATCAAAGCTTCAAGATTGGTGCTCAATCCAAGTTTTATACTAATTCAATCATGAAACAAGATCAAGGGTATCGTATGATGACAATTGAGAATCCAATGTGAGGTTGTTACCCCAGAATCAAGAACAGTACCTTTCAGGGCACCCGATTAGGGTTTTTGACTAGTAAAAGTCAACTGTAGTTTGACTTTGGTGTTGGAAGGTGTTTTAATGGTGGGATTATGATCCATGAAGTTCATATAGCTTAATAAAGTTCATTCAAGAAGTTTCAAAGTCTCAGGAGGTCCAGAGTGTCAACAGGCGACTCGGTAGTCACCGATCGATCGTACGGTTGACCGAAAAGTCAACTCTTCAAATATAAGGAATTGGACTTCAAAGTGTGAATAAAAAATATTCCTTATATCATATTGCACTTGCCTATAAATTTTCATGACCATTGGATCAAGGATGAAGGAGTAATCGAAAAATCGGAAAATTAGGGTTTTGAAAGGGGCTAAACCATAACTCCTTAACCACACATCCAAATGAAGTGGTTCAAATATCATTGGAAAGATATTGACAAATCCTACAAAAGTCCCTAAGTGGTCCATCATCATAAAATGCATAGATTTGGTGTTATGATCAAATTCATTTTGAGAAGGGAAAAAGACTTAGAAAAATTTCACTTTCAAGCTCATTTTTTTTAGCAACTTTGAGAGACTTTTTGGCTAAGATCCTTTGAGAATTTGAAACTCATGAAAACATGAATGTTTTAGAGCTATTTGAGTTCTTTCTAAAAAGTACTAGAATATCTCAAAAGGATTTGTGAGCTGAGAGTTATGGTTATGGCAAGTTGGTGTTTTCACACTTGAGTCTCACATTGACAAACTTTCAAAAATCATTCCTTTGATTAATTGGGCCAATCTCAGCTTTTGAAACATGTTTTATCTTATATGTAGAGACTTTGTAGCATGTAAATACAATGAAAATGCAGAAGAAATGGAATTAGCTAAGTTTGCAAGTGGGCTTGCAAGTGGCTTTACAACTTGCACTTAAAAGTAAAAATGACAAGCATGAGGTGGAAAGACAAATCTGAACCAGCCATCAACCTATGCATTCTAGCCTGCATTTTTACACTTCAAACTCATCATGAAGCTTGACTTTGGAGCTTACCCATCAGCCAAAGAAACCTCTTTGTGGAGGTTTGATCAAAAAGGTAAATCTTTCCTTCATATGAAGGAAACCTCCAAATTTGCCCACTCCATTCATTTCCCTATAAATAGAGGACATCTACACCTCACTCAAGACACAATATCTACTCTAAAAAACCAGAAAAAGCTCAAGCCTTTGCTCTTGCATACTTTGCTTCAAAATCACAAAACCACATTTTCACCAAAAAACACCAAAATCTGTCTTGGTACAAATGCTGCCAAAACCATTTCCCCACACTCAAACTCACCAAAGATCATCCACACAATCTATAAATATGATATAGAAGGTGTCCAAGACCTTAGACCACCCAAAAACTTCACCACTCAAAAAGTCAACTTCCATACCAAATTACTTTGACCACAATGCACAAAATCAGTCAAAACTTGTTCTAAACATTCTCTTGATGTTCTAACCATTCAAACACCTCATAAATTTCATATCTCAACTTTCCAAAGCATTGAGGATCATTGGTAGAGTTTATTTCTCCAACTGTCACAACACTTGCACATTGCTTCAAAAGGAAGAAAAGTCTCAAGGCAAGGAAGTGATTGAAGTTCTCTGGGTTTCTTGGTGTTTTCACTTGTTCAAGACTGCCTACAAGAGGTATGTGATTTTGAGCTCATTCACTAGTTTGCCTTGCCATATGCTGTTTTATGGTTGAGTTTGGTTTGCACACTTGTCATGTTAGAGTCATTAAAGTTTGTTGTCAAATGTATGAAAATACCATGAGTTTTGTTGTTGTTTTGTGCCTATGGTGGTGCTGCCAATGTTACTTTGACATTGTGAATGTTCAATTCATGTTAGGACAATGTTGTAGTTTGCTGATTTTGTGAAAAGTGTGTATGATGTTGCATAATGTTGAGCATTCAGTAAGGATTTAGGGTTGACTGTGTGATGTTAATGCTTGCTGCTGCTAGTCCAGTAGGCATTTGTTACTGCTAGAGGCTTAGGTTAGTTTTTATGTTTGGCAAGTGTCCTAAGGGGTGGGCTGATATTGCAGTCAGTCTGTTAACATGGGGGAAGTTTTGGAAGACTTCAAATTTGCTGGACAGTTTTAGTTGTCTGACTAAATTTGTGGATGAGAGTGTTGTCACTCTTGGAGCTTAAGCCAGGGTTTTGTCAAATGTTGGTGGCATGGTATGTTTGTGCTTGCTACTGTTTTGAGGTTCTTGACCTCAGGTGCTGAATTCATGATTAGTGATGCAGTTTGGATGAGTAGGACTATGTTTAAACCTTTGTTGCAAAATTGTTGGGATCACTTTATCCCATTTACATAAGGCATTTTGTATTTAGGTGGATATTTGAGATCAAATGCAAACCTGTTTTGGTTGGACCATCATATTCTATTCCATTGCTGTCGCTTCCGCGAAAATAAGGTGCTGGCAAAACAGAAGAGTCGCCACCTTTCGTTATTTATCCCTCGGAACGGGAAAGGAAACGATCGGAAAAACCTGACGAAAAGGTATAAGACAAGGTCATCGTTACTGTTGTCTGGGTTCGGGAGTCGGTTACGCAAGGGGAAGGTATTAGCACCCCTCACGTCCGTCGTACTCGACGGGATCCACGCTTGTTGTGTTTACTGGACGAGTTGGTTTATCTATCTACCTATCAAGGCTGGCTTAAACAGAAAAGAAAATGACTCGGCAGAGCGTCGCGCTTTATGCCTATGTATTCTCATCAGAGAATGAGAAATCAGAGTCAACGTAGTTCGACCTACTACAGGACATGGGGAAGGTAGCTCGCCAATACATCAGTATTGTGCCTACGTACTCTCAATAGGTATGAGAGATCAGAGCTTATGTAGTTCGGGATACTACGCATTATGGGGATTCAAATTCATCTGTTTTATCGAGTAGGGTTAAACAGCAGTTCCAGCAGTTAGGGACAAAGCCTGTTTGCGTTGGCGCTGAAGTTTAACGACACTCTTTTCTTCAGAAAAGCTTTCCTTTGAATTATGGGCCCACGGGGCAAAAAGGTTTGAAGTTTGTTTTCTGTCTTTTACGAAAGAAGTGTTTTTTATTGTGTTTGCAATTTCAATCGCACTAGAGGCTATGACCTAAGAGTGAATGCGTCGCATGTCACCCAAAGGGTGCCATACTAAACATCCAGACTGTTGAAAAGAAGCTCTCCAACAATCCTTTCTCAGATAGCTTAAGGCTCATAACGTACGAAAGAAATCATTCATGATTACTGTATCTTAAGTTGTTTTGAGATGAGAAGAGAACATGCCCAACTACGGGGAGACTATCAAGTCCTACTGTTGTCATGCCAAGGATTCATCCTATAGTTGAGGTTTGAAACAGGGAACTCCTAGAAGTTATCATGCATAGGTTTCAACCTTAAGTTCTATCATCAGTTCCTTATCAAAGGAAATGAGATTCCTAAGGGATCATGTCAATGATAAACAGAAACAGATAAAGCATCAGCTTAAACAGTAAACAGTAAATGACTGTAAAATGCATGCAATGCAAGTGAGGAAGGAAATGTGTGTGGCGCAGCAGCCTCCACAAGCTCGTCTCAACCTCAAGCCAGATATGAATAACAGTAATCATACTGAAAGGTAAAACATGCTATCAAGCAAAAACAGTAAACTGCAATCATACAGAAGAAATAACATACTATCAAGCAAAATAAACCACATGGGCAAGGGAGCAGGGCTCTACCGAATACCCGCAAGCAAAGCCATACAGTAACAATACAAGCAGAGGGAGCAACTCAACCTCTAGTGCAATCATGCTCCTAGCTTAAATCAGTCTAGATATGAACTTATTCTAATGCATCAAGCAAGTCAAACAAGGCACATCAACAATACAGAGAAGAAACAGGCAAGAGAACAGACCAACTCCTCCCTCTCTCAATCCCAATCTTCAGCTCTTCTGACAGTAACTCAGTCTTCAGACCTCCATCACTCTTGACAAATATCAATTTGCTTCTCCAGGTTTCCACCCTTCAACATAAGTTTCAACTTATTCTCTCTTCTCTAAGCTTCAGCTCCTTAATCAGTTCCACCTTCAGGCTTCACTCTTAACCACAAGTATCAACTTGATTCCTTCAGAATCTCCAAGCTTCAAAGTAAGTATCAACTTATCCTTTGTTCCTCAAGCCTCAGCTCTTCAGTCAATCTCAATTGGATCCTCTTCATAAGTATCAACTTAGTCTTTAAGCTCTCAAGCTCTCTTTGCTTTACCAGTCTTAACTTAGTCTTCTCTTCCTACAAGCTTCAGCTTCTCAGAGTAGTCTTCAATCATCTGGAAATGTCAACTTTATCCTTCAATTTTCTTCTCAAGCCTCAGCTCTTCACTCAGTCTTTACTGGATCTTCATTGGGTCTTCATTGGGTCTTTAAGTATCAACTTGCTCTCCTTGCTCTCTAAGCTTCAGCTATAATGGTAATGCTCAGGGAATCATCCTCTTCCATACTCTTCAATGAAGTCTTCATCTTCAAACTCAAGCCCAACATCTCTCAAGATACTCAAACCAGAAGAAATCACTTAACTGGATAAGCTAGGATATTGAACTGCTTATTGACCACCAAAGGTGACCTATAAGGGTTCAACATCAAAAAAATGGTTCCCTCAAAGGTTCTACTTCCTAGGTACCATCACTTATCCCTCCAAAGGAGGGAGGTGAATACCATGGAAGGACCTTGAATCATGGGGAAGAATGGAGGTGAAGGATACCATCCATGTTTAAGAAAGAAGTTAATTAATTCTAAGCTCTACTTAATTCCTAACCCTAAAGCAACAACAAAACAAACAAGGCTTCAAGCTCTCAAGCTCCTTCTTCAATTCTTCAAGTCTTCCACTATGCTCCTCCATGCTCCACAAAGCAAGACCAGGCCCACCAAGCCAACAAAGTAGAGCAAAACAAAATACAAGCCCACAAGGGCAACACAAACAACCATCAACTACAAAAATCAATTAAAAATAGTATACTATTATATTAAAATCTAATATAATTTCTAGGGGATCCTACATGACTACCCGTAATACCCTATATGTCCCAATATCTAACTTGACCTAGAAACCCAAAATTCTAGTGTTATTGTGGACCTATGTTAAGGATTGACCTAAATCTACACAACCTAAAGTCATCTAATCAAAACTAATCAAAAACTAATCACAAAATTATGGAATAAATCCAGAGGGGATCTAAAGTCCTAATCTAACTATCCTAAAAAGAATGGCCTAAAAATATGAAGGGAACTAGCTAATCAAAATTCTACAAATCTATGCATCAACATAAAAGGAATTAAAAAGCTATTTAAAAGAGAAAATACACAAAAAATATTAAAAATGCATGAAATGCAAATATTTTGATTTTATAATTTTCTAGACATTAACATGAAATAGGATAAAAAATCCCCATGCCAAAATCATTATTTCCTATTTAATATAATTTTTCAAAGTTTAAAATAAAATGGAGAAAATAAAATGAAATATGAAAATAATTGGTGCAGATAGCAACCCATTGCAGTTCAATATGAGAATGGGCTTGAAACGGGGGTGCCATCAGCAATGCACGCTAGGCCCAATTTCAATCAGAAAACAAATGACAAAATTATAAAGAAAAAGAAAAATATGCGGTGCAATAAGTAACGAAAATCAGTTCAAATTCTGACTGGGCCATGGATGGGGGTGTGGATATCAATCAGTCCACTAAAGCCCAAGACCACAGTTTTAATGAAACGCCGAGTTTGGTTGTTTTTCAGACTCATCTTCAAACATGAAATCAAATCCCAGCCACACGATCTGGCTTTGGTCAACCGGTCCTTGCATGATCCAACGGCCATGGAGTTATCTTCTTCCTCCAGCCACGAAAATGGAGGGAAAGCTCCATGAACAGAGCTTCAAATACCTAACTCGGATTCCATCCAAACTCAACCAAAATCCATGGTTCAAAACCCTAATCTGCTCTAAATTCAACCCTGATCACAACCATGGTATTAGAATCCATTGAAATGCCCTCAATCTCTAAACCTGATCCAAGATCAAAACTATGCTCAAACTTCAACTTTAACGATTCTTGAAATTGATTGGCTCAGAATGATCACCACCTCACACTGGTTAAATCTTGCTATTAAACTCATGTTATATCTTACTATACATCGTGTTCTTAATCAAAACAAAATTGGTGTCACTAACTCAAACCTCACCAAATGATCTCAAAGTTTCCAGAATCCATTTCCTACTTGTCTCTAACCATTCTAACCTAACAAATCTAACTAATTATGCTTAAATTAAGGTGTAGAAGAAAAGTTGCAAACCTGTCAAATCTTGAATATCAGATAGGTCAAACCTTCACTTCAACCTCTCAAACTCTTCAGAATCACTCCTTGATTGATGTTAGTGCTTCTGTTTGCAAAAGATTTGATCCAAGAAGCTTGAATCTCCAAATCCGATTGTGACTTGCAGCTCCCAAAATCCAAATTCTATCTCTTCAATCTCACACGATCTTGCCCTCAATTTGGTATGCACACATTCAGTATGATCAATGGAAGGTGTTAGGATTGAAAGAATCAATGGAAATGGTGTAGAATATAGAAATTGATTTCAACTTGCAATGGAAGAAATTGAAATGGCTATCTCACTCTCCTCTCTAATCTCTCACCAACCTTGCATCTGAGCAAGTTATAATCCATATATAGGATGGTTCTAAACCATCCAGAACTTTCTGGAATCATCCAATGAGAATTTGAGATTCTCATGTCATGAGTTTTTTATTTCAATCCATCTCATGTACCATCTTGTGCTATACCTCTTGCAGCAGCTTGTTCTGACTTGAAAATCTACTTAGATGAGATGTATGAGGTGTTAGGATACTTAGCTAGCTTGTGTATTGGTTTCCCTTGTGTTTTGCATATGTACCTTAATATGCAAGTAACCATTTTCCAAAGCAAGTCCATGATCTAAACCTCAAATCAAAAATGTTGCTGAACCATTGTTTCTAAAATTTTTTCTAGAGTCAAAATGACCTATTACATGCCATGGTTTGGATGTGTAGCTTGGGAATTTCAATTTCCAACTTTGACTTATTTAACTTATGCCTCCATTTTAGGTCATTTTTACCATTTTGAGCTACAAGCCTTTCCAACATCTCATGACCTCCTTACTAGCCTTAAAACATCATTTTAAGCAAGTTTGATGTTGAAGATTTTCCATTTGAAGATTGGAAATAGGAGTTATGGCCTTATGCTTGAAATGACCTGTAATCTCCATATGACCAAAATGCCCTTGACTTGTCAAAGCCATAACTTGAGTTCTACAAATCCTATCAAGGACTTCCAGTACTCTCTAGAAAGCTAAGAAGATAAAGAACAACATTCATGTTGACCAAAAGTCCATAGGAATCATCCTTCTTGGGTAAAAGTTGGATGCAAGTTGGGTGACTTTCAAGGCCCCAGATTCACATACCTCAGATGACCTGTAACTTGTCAAAGTCATAACTTGAGCTCTACAAATCCTATCAAGGACTTAGAGTACTCAAATTAAAGCTAAGAACAAGATCTACAACATTCATGTTGGGGGTAAGATGATATGACAATCACATCTTGAGCTAAACTGCCTTGAAGATAGGGGTCAAACTAGGGGATTTTACACTGTCAAGCCTTAGAAACCCTAGCTTGAAACTTCTCAAACTCTTCAATCATGATGAGTTGACCTTGGAATCATCCTTATAGCATCTCAATGCATCCATACATGATCACATGGCTCTTGGATTATGTCTCAAACATCTCCAAATCATCAGTTGACCTAGGGTTGACCCAGTCAAACCCTAATTACACCACTCATGGCTGGGTCTCTTTAATCTTGCACCATGACCTCTCTAGGCTTCATGATGGCTTTCAAGACATCACATAAGCTCTCTCAAGGCTTCAAGTCCATCCTCATAGCTTCAGAATCATTTGAGGAGCTCCCACAACTCTCAAGTTAGGAGACACACAACCTTGGTTTCAACCACTCTCTCTGAGGATCTTTTAATTTCTCTGACAAAGATATCAACCCTTGAACACTTGAATAACCCTCTTGGCTAGCTTCAAAGTCTTGTGGTGCTCTTGATTGGTAATCATACCTCTTGATCTACTGCATACATGTCAATGAAATTCAAATGATAATGCTAATGTGAATGAGATGAACCACAAGCTAGGTAAAGAAATGTTGGTCAAATTTTGGGGTGCAACAGCTGCCCCTATTCAAATGGCTTGAACCTGACTGGGTGAGGAGCGAATGGCTCTCAGCCAATCAAGGTGCGAGACGGTTGAATACCAACAAACCCGAAAATTTTCCAACTGCGCAAGTACACGGTACTCTGATGGGAACAAATCTTCGAACACTGAAATATTAGCTGCACGGCAACTAGCTGGGGGTTGGTCACATGGTAACCGGTAATACATGATCGATCATGCCGTCAGGCATCAAGATTCCTCGGGACTCGTCAGGTCAACGATCAAGTTAAATCATGTCGTCGGGCATTCAAAGAAAACTTTCGGGCATCAGCCGGACTTCATCAGTAAGTCGGGAATAGAAATCTCGGTCAATCATGAACCAGTTGGGGATATCCAAACTTCTGCCATCAGGCACTCCGCATCAGCTGAGAGAACTGCTTCGTTAACACGGTCGGACTTCAATCATCAAGTCTTCAGGGGAAGTTTCAACTTCGCTGTTTAGAAACCGGCTGGGGATGACATATCTCCGCTGGGGATTCTGGAGAACTATCAAGTAACTCTGCTTCGGGGATCCAGGAATCATTCTGGATGAATCAACTCTGCTGAGGACTTCAAGAATCATCTTGGACACATAACTCCGCCGGGGACTTCGAGAATCAACCTGAACTGATAACTATGCTGGAGATTTCAGGAATCATCCTGAGCAAACACTCTGTCGGGGACTCTAAGCATCAACTTGAGCAACCAACTCTGGCGACTGCACTAGGGAATTCAAGAATCATCTTGAGCAAGCGACTCCGTTGGGGAGAATTCAAGAATCATCTTGAGCAAGCGATTTTGCGGTGGAACACCTGCAAAACAAGAACAGTAACAACCTAGATCATGCTTACTATGCATATGCTTCGGCAATGGCGCAATGCTCCACACGGGGGAAATGTTATGCGTTTATGATAAATGCTATGCAGTCATGCAAAATGATGCGATCCCGTCAGCAAAATAAATGTTGAAGGGAGAATCCTCCTGTCAAGGAGAAAGAACCACTCAGATAGGGGGAAGGAATCATCCTGCTGAGGAGAACAAGGTCACACCAATCTCAATTGGACGCTGTGGGGAAGTGATCTTCAGTTGACTGCTGCAGGGGAACGAAGCTCTACGAGAACCTGGACCTGCTGAGGGAAAGCGATGTCAATCGCGGGGATAAACTGCACGGCCTTCACGAATACTTCCTCGGAGATAACGACTCTGGTGGGGAAATATGGCATCAGCTATTCAACACTCCACTGGGGAAAACCACTCATGGCCTGAGCGGCTTCCAAGGACTCGGCTCTCTTGGGGATCTGCAAACTCGGCTGAGGAAGAAGAAATCATTCTGCTTGCTGGGGAGAGTACGACTCTGTGGGGAAACTCAATTCCGCTGGAGACTTCAGTCTTGAACTATCAACTGCTGCACCCTTCGGTGAATGACTCAGCTGAGGAGATGACGTTCCTTCAGGATGCATCTGATCGGGGAGAGAATCTTCTCTGCCTGGGGAGACACATCAATGCTCACGATCTCACATTCAGACTCTGCAGGGAGAGGCTTTTGAACTTTGCTGGAGAAGGAGGAATCATCCTTCTTGGGGATACGCATGGCGCACTGTCTGGAATATGCTACACCTGTAACAACACAAACAAAAAGACAAGATACCCTTCTCAAAGGGACCTATCAAGGTTATTATCTCGTGACAATGTTCAAGTAATTCATTGTTTCAACAATCAGTGGCCTAGGCCAGTAAGTTTATGTATGCGCATTTTATCAAAAACATTGGCGTTCTTTTTCGCAAACAAAACAGATAAATGCTAAACAGACAAACAGAATCGCTGAATAATATACATTTTATTGATAACGAACCCCTGAATGGGTAAAAATGTTTTACAACAGAGGCAAGCTCCTGGAATGAGGAAGCCGCGCAAAAAATAAAACATAAATATACATCAGTATATACAAATGTCGGCAACGAGGCGTAGACGAACACCATGAGTTGATCCCTCTATGACCCACTCGACTTCGATACTTCTCCGACGCTTCAGCTTCAAAAGAGATTGATTCAGATAAACGGCCCTCAGGTCTTCCAAACCACTAAACAAATACAGTCCACACGCGGAACGCAGTCATTTGCTTTTTCAAATCCCTAACTTTTGCCTGAACCGCCCTCTCGGGTTTTCGATTCACCGGGATGCCCTTTTTTTCCAAAGTCGCCCATCCGGGTTTTCGACTTTGCGGGTGTACATTTTTTCAGTTTATATCCCTAATTTTTGCCCGAACCTTTTTCCTTTTTTATGGTTCGCCGGGATGCCCCATTTTTGCCTGGATATTCTTTTTCTTTCCAGCGGGTCGTTCTTTAAGCAAAGTATCTTTTAACTGCATCCGCGTTCACCGGGGATGCAAAATCTTCACCATCCATCGTGGATAACAACAAAGCTCCTCCCGAGAAGACCTTGCTGACGACATACGGCCCCTCGTGATTAGGAGTCCACTTGCCCCGGTGATCGGAGTGTGGAGGAAGAATCTTCTTCAGGACGAGATCACCCGTCTGAAAGCTTCTAGGACGCACCTTCATATCATAAGCTTTCTTCATTCGGCTTTGGTACAAACGACCATGCGCAATTGATGCTAACCTCTTCTCGTCCATCAGGCTGAGTTGGTTTAGTCGGTTCGTAATCCATTCTGCCTCGTCGAGTTTCACATCAACCAAAACTCGCAAAGAAGGGATCTCCACTTCTAGCGGTAGGACAACTTCCATACCGTACACCAAGGAGAAAGGAGTTGCCCCGGTCGACGTACGTACCGTTGTACGATAACCGTGCAGGCAGCATCTCGTGCCAATCTTTGTAGGTCACAACCATCTTCTGAACAATCTTCTTTATGTTCTTATTGGCCGCTTCAACGGCGCCTTTCATCTTCGGCCGGTAAGGAGATGAGTTGTGGTGTTCAATCTTGAAACTCTGGCACAGCTCCTTCATCATCTTGTTATTCAGATTCGAACCATTATCAGTAATGATCCGCTCGGGAATTCCGTAACGACAGATGATATCCCTCTTTATGAATTTAGCCACCACCTGCTTGGTCACATTAGCATATGAGGCTGCCTCCACCCACTTGGTGAAGTAGTCGATAGCTACTAGAATGAAGCGATGACCGTTAGATGCAGTGGGCTCGATCTTGCCTATCATGTCGATGCCCCACATGGAGAACGGCCACGGGGAGGACATGACATTCAAAGGGCACGGCGGCACATGAACTTTATCAGCATAAATCTGGCATTTATGACATCTCTTCGCGAATTTAAAGCAATCCGATTCCATCGTCAGCCAGTAATATCCTGCTCTCAGGATCTTTCTTGTCATAGCATACTCGCCGGCATGCGTACCAAATGTGCCTTCATGGACTTCTTCCATGAGCATACTCGCCTCTTTCTCATCTACACATCTGAGTAGCACGAGATCGTGGTTTCTTTTATACAAAACTCCATCAGGATTGAGATAAAAATTTCCAGATAGCCTCCTCAGAGTCTTCTTATCCTGGGTTGACGCTCCCGCAGGATACTCCTTAGTCATAAGGAAGGTATGGATGTCATGGAACCATGGCTTGCCGTCGACGGCTTCCTCGATCGCAAAGACGAATGCAGGTCTATCAAGACGAGAAAGGACAATTCTTGGAGCTTCATTCCAAAAATTGACTTTATACATCGAAGCCAACGTGGCTAAGGCATCAGCCATCTGATTTTCCGCTCTGGGTACATGATGGAGTTCCGCTCGATCAAAGAACGGAAGCAGCCTTCTGGCATAGTTCATGTACGACACCAAATTCTATTGACGAGTCTCCCACTCCCCTTTAATCTGGTTAATCACAAGCGCCGAGTCACCATATACGTCTAGGTTCTTGATTCTCAAATCAATTGCCTCTTCTAGACCCATGATGCATGCTTCATACTCCGCCTCGTTATTGGTGACTGGAAACGTCAGTCTCGCAGTGAACGGGATGTGGGATCCGTGGGGAGTCGTGATGATCGCCCCGATGCCACTTCCGTAAGAATTAATCGCCCCGTCGAATATCAACTTCCACTGGGATTTCCTATCTGGCCCCTCGTCGGGCAACGGCTCATCGCAATCCTTCGCTTTGAGAAACATGATATCCTCATCAGGGAATTCAAATTTCATCGGCTGGTAATCCTCGATCGGCTGTTCGGCAAGGTAATCAGACAATACGCTTCCCTTGATGGCCTTCTGGGAAACGTATTGAATGTCGTATTCCGTCAACACCATTTGCCATCTGGCAATCCTGCCCAAAAGCGCTTGCTTCTCGAAGACGTACTTGATCGGATCCATCTTCAAAATTAGCATGGTGGTGTGATTGAGCATGTACTGTCGTAAACGTTTGGCAGCCCAGGCTAGTGCACAACACGTCTTCTCCAGCATCGAGTAACGAGATTCACAGTCAGTGAACTTTTTACTCAAATAGTAAACGGTATGCTCCTTTCTGCACGTCTCGTCGTGCTGACCGAGAACACACCCCATACTATTCTCAAGAACTGTCAAGTACATGATTAATGGCCGTCCAGCCACTGGGGGTATCAAGATTGGAGGTTCTTGAAGATACTGCTTTATCTTGTCGAATGCCTTCTGGCAATCCTCATTCCAGGTAATCGCCTGATCTTTCTTTAAAAGCTTGAACATCGGTTCACACGTGGCCGTGAGCTGAGAGATAAACCTTGCAATGTAGTTTATTCTGCCCAAGAAACCACGAACTTCTTTTTCTGTTTTTGGCACTGGCATTTCTTGTATGGCTTTTATTTTCGCAGGATCAACCTCGATGCCTCTTTCGCTCACGATAAACCCTAGTAACTTTCTGGACCGTACTCCGAAAGTACATTTGTTAGGATTCAGCCTCAACCTGAACTTCCTAAGCCTCTCAAAAAGCTTCAGCAAATTGACCAGATGTCCCTCCTCCGTTTGGGACTTCGCAATCATGTCATCAACATAGACTTCAATCTCATGATGAATCATGTCATGAAACAAAGTTACCATAGCTCGTTGGTAAGTGGCCCCTGCGTTCTTCAGACCAAAAGGCATTACCTTATAGCAAAATGTTCCCCAAGGAGTGATAAACGTCGTTTTCTCCATGTCCTCCGGCGCCATCTTGATCTGATTGTAACCGGAGAAGCCATCCATGAACGAAAACACGGAGAACTGGGTTGTATTGTCGACCAACACATCGATATGAGGCAGCGGGAAATCATCTTTAGGGCTCTCCCTATTCAAATCCCGATAATCGACGCACATGCGTACCTTACCGTCCTTCTTCGGTACAGGCACTATGTTGGCGACCCACGGAGGGTAAGTGGTGACCGCTAAGAAGCCAGCATCAAGTTGTTTCTGCACTTCTTCTTTGATCTTAACGGCCATATCTGGTCTCGTCCTCCTAAGCTTCTGCTTAACGGGAGGACAATCTTCTCGCAGCGGCAAGTGGTGGACCACAATGTCCGTGTCAAGTCCGGGCATATCTTCGTATGACCAAGCAAAGATGTCACTATACTCTCTCAGCATCTCGACTAATCTCTGCTTGACATCACTCTGCAGTGCAGCCCCTATCCTGACATTTCTGACGAGTTCTTCAGAACCATGATTCACGATCTCGATCTCCTCTTCATGAGGCAGAATAACTTTCTCCTCTTGTCTCAACAAGCGGGCCAACTCTTCAGGAAGGTCTTCGTCTTCATCAATCTCTTCTTCGGCTTGATATATCGGGCAATCGAAGTCGAAGTGAGTCGTAGAAGGTCCAGAGTCGATGTCATCTGTTATGTGGATCCTGCAATAACAAAGGTTAAGCTTAAAACAAAGATATGCAGGTTAGCACAAACCCCATTGCCATTTTACTGTTTTTCAAAACTAATATAAAACAGGAATAACAGAGATCACAATATTTGAATACGAAGAAAACGCCTTTGATTTATTAACAAAATGCATGTACATAATCCAACAAGGCCCTGACAATAAAACCACTATGCCCCGGGTAGGACATATGGTTGTATAATGATTGGAAAAAGTAAATCATTACTCTTCGCTTGTCATCTGGATGATATCCTTGACGGACCAATTATTGAGGCCCTCGCCTGGCTTGCTTGGCTGGATCCAAGAGTCGAGGTCACAGTCGCTATCTCCGCTGTCTTCAGACACCGCGTTGATGCTTTCGAAAATCATTCCGCCGCTGGTAAACTGGATCGGCCCTTTACCTCGAGACGCACTGCTAGAAGAAGAAGCTTCAGCTCCAGGAGAATATCCCAACCCAAACTTGTCTTGCTTGTTAGGTATCTCCATAATTCGCCCCCAGCCTGGGGTAGATCCGGCTTGGACAACGGCCCGAGCTTCCTTGAACGAGGAGAGAGTCATCTCTGGCTTTTCCGTGACTACAGGAGCTACGTCCTTCACTTTGACAGCTTCGAACGCTTGGGATAGAGTCTCATGGATTTCGCCATCCATCTCCACATACTTGAAGGACGACAAATGGCTCACCATTATGTCTTCCTCGCCACACACGGTTACGATGCTACCCCCGACAGCATATTTGAGTTTCTGGTGCAACGTGGAGGTCACGGCACCAGCAGCATGGATCCACGGCCGGCCCAAGAGACAGTTGTAGGCAGGCATGATGTCCATAATATAAAAGACCGCGTCGAACGTTTCCGGCCCGACTTGGATTGGCAGGGTCACCTCCCCGAAAACATGTCGTTTAGTTCCGTCGAACGCCTTTACAACCAGGTCACTGGGTGTGCAAATCATTCCACGAGTATCCAACTTCATTAATGCCTTCTTCGGAAGAACATTAAGTGATGAACCCGTGTCCAGCAACACGTGCGACATAATCGTGCCCCTACACTCTATCGAGATGTGCAGGGCGCTATTGTGATTCCTCCCTTTCGGCGTCAGCTCTAGGTCAGTGAACCCTAACCCATTTCCAGCATTCACATGGGCTACGACCTCTTCTAGCTGATTTACCGATATTTCCTGCGGTACATATGCGGCGTTCAACACCTTCAGCAGCGCGTTGCGGTATGCTTCGGAACACAACAATAAGTTCAGGATGGAAATCTTCGAGGGCGTCTGATGGAGATGGTCTACAATCTTGTAGTCACTCTTTTTAATCAACCGCATAAACTCCTCGGCATCTTTAACAAGCAAGTCTTTTTCTGCCCCACGTGGGATCTCTTCAACGACTTTACTTTTACCTTTATCATCCACATCAGCTCCGACTGCTTTATCCGCCACGACCTCTGGTGGTGCAAACACTCTTCCGCTGCGATTAATACCACTGATTCCCGCAAGGTTCTCCACCGTCGACCCAAACGGTTCCAGCTCCAACTTCTGTCCGTTGCAGTAGACTTCATCCCCATAATGCCATGGGACAACATTAGTGCTCTCGAAGGGTATCGGCCCAGCTTTGGTGATAGTAATTGTGGGCGGTCTGGGCGCATAAATAGTTATCGTCTGGCGAGGGATGGTGATGGTGGCGACCTCATCGTCTTGCTTCAGCACTACCTCTCCCGATCCACTTCCAGCCCTCCGGCTAAACTGTAAAATCCCTTCAGTCATCAGACTTTGAATTCCTTCTACCAACTGCTCACATCCATCAGAACGTGTGGCACAGTCCATACATAGCTCTCCGCAACCTGGAAAGAACCCTCTTTTCATCAACTTAGCTTTAACGAAGCTAAGCGGCGTCTTCAGATCTCTGACGTCAGTCAACAAGTCCGAACTCTCGTCTTCGATAATGGCGTTCACTCCGCCTCCCCTATGATTCGGCATAGGATTCTTCGTGACATTTGGCACATTATCGGAGAAGTTGATGATCTTGGCATCCACCATGTCCTGCACCTTATGCTTGAAGGCTTTGCAGTTCTCTATTGTGTGGCCTGGTGCCCCTGAGTGAAACTCACAAGTGGCATTCGCGTCGTAACCTGGCGGAGGCGCCCCTGTCAAGGGAGCCAGCGTTCTCTTCTGGATCAACTGTAACTGAAGCAAAGTCTGCAAGAGTTGCACGTATGACATGAGTGGTGTCTCGAGGTGGCGGTTCGATAAAGGTGCCCGATTCTGATACTTTCTGTATCCCTGTTGATTCGGTTGCTGCTGCTGCTGCTGCTGTGGAACTGCCGGGATAGTTATACTGGCCACCTACTGGGGAGGACCTTTACCCTTCCTTCGAGCGTTAGTCACAGCGCTCGCTTCTCCTTCCCGTCTTTTGCCACTATAAGGTTTCTTTCCGCCTCCAGCTGAGGATGAATCACCTTGAATTTTCCCGAGTTTGATCCCATTTTCGATGTGCTCACCCGTGATAATGAGATCTGAGAAGGTTCCGGACATACCGCTGACCAACTTCTCATAGTAAACCCCTGGGAGGGTGGCTACGAACATCTGCACAAGCTCACATTCAACCATCGGCGGCTGAACCATGGCTGCCAACTCACGCCATCGCTGGGCGTATTCCTTAAACCCTTCATTGTTCCTCTGCGACAGATTCTGCAGTTGGACTCGGTTCGGGCCAAGTCACTATTGTATTGGTAGTGGTGCACAAATGATTCAGCAAGATCCTTCCACGTGCGCACACTAGTAGGATCCAGACTCATGTACCACTCAAGGGACGGCCCGGAAAGACTGTCTTGAAAGAAGTGCATCAGCAACTTCTCGTCCTCGGAATGAGCAGACATTTTTCTGTAGTACGATCTCAGGTGGACACGAGGGCAAGTGGTGCCCTTATACTTTTCAAAGTCAGGTACCTTGAACTTGGGAGGCACCTTGAAATCAGCAATTAGTCCCAACTTGGACATATCAACGCCCAAAGTATTCTGATTCTCGATATCTCTCATCTTATCTTCAAGTGCCTTGAATCTAAGCCGTGCTTCAGCATTCAGCTCCCCTTCAGCACCTCTCTGAGAGAACACATCGTCCTGACGATCCTCTAGCCATGGCTGAGGCCCAAACAGATTCCCGACGCCTGCATTGCCGTTGCCCAGCCCGACATTGACATTAGCTCCCAGACTCCCATTACCGACGCCCGTCGTATTGAGTCCCATGTTGGCCATCACATTGCCGTTGGCACTGCCGTTTCCCCCGGTCACGGGAACACCATTCTGCGGAGTTTCAACTGGTGGAGGAGTAGGCACAGTCCCACCATGGAGTACGCCATTGCTATCAACCCTCGAAATCAGAGACTGAACCAAGGTTCTGAGCTAATCCTGGCCATTGGCGACCGCTTGCATGAGCTCCATGAAGCGATCCATTCTTTCGCGGAGTTCCTGAACATCAGTTTGCACTTGCTCCATGATCCTGGTCTGATTAGCTCTAGTCGGATAGCGGTGAATAGGTCTCTGATCAATCCTGGAACCACCTGAAACAACCTGAAACAACCTATAAAACACAAAAGGGTTAGGAAAAACAACAAAACACTCGTTATACAAATGCTTCATGCAAATGCAAACGTGTGTCTGTGCGTTAGGGAGATTTCCCCCGATCCTAGTGCCTGAGTGCCAGTGCTGATAATAAGAAGCCCGAGTCCAATCATGGAAATGACAATCTCATATATAAAGAAAGCCCATCAAGGCAGTACACAACATCAGCGAGTACAAGATGAATCAATAGCGTGACCTCAGCCAACAAGCCTGGTGATGGTCAGCATACAACAATGATCAAAACAAAAGGAATACAAATAGTCAGGTACGACCACGGGCGCAATACTCTTCTAACAACTCCTTCGTTTCTGGATGATCAGGCAGAGTAAGTAACCCTTCGACGAGTAATTCCCTCTACACAATGGTGTACCGAAGACCTTCGACCGAATCTTCCCATGCTCCTTCGCCGAAACAATCTTCTAGCTTCCGTTTCTTGGACTCAAACGTCAGTTTGCGCTCCTTCAGGTTAGCAAGAGCTCTGTTGAGCTGGCCTTCGGTGGCATATCTGTGAGTGGTTTCTTCATCAAACCTCTTCTCACTAGCTTTTACCTGGGCTTCCAGCTTGGAGATCTGTAGCATCAGCTTATCCTCCTGCTCTTTCCTGGTGGCCAGGGAAGCCTTCCAGTGCTGGTTGTACTTGGATATCCTCCGATACGCTTCGTCCAAGTGCTGCTTCTTCGTAGCCAGTACATCGTTGACAGCTTTGAAGTCTTGACCCATGCGTTCACGCTCGGCTATCTGCTTACACTACAAGAAAAACGATGGATTGCGACGGTTATTTTGACAGGTTACGACGGTTAAAACCACCACCAATTACATTCTACGACGGTTGTAGTACCGTCGTAGAAACGTGTGTCCCCAGGCTGTTTAGCGACGGTTGAAAAAACTGTCACACACAATCGTCGTTATATTTCACGACGGGCTTGAACTGACCTAAATTGGAGATAGCGACGGTTAAAGACCGCAGTTACTAGCCTTTTGATTTTTATTTTCATTGTTGATTGTGACGGTTTAAAACTGTCGTGAACTCTATTTCACGACTGGTTGTAACTGACATAAATTGGAAATGACAACAGTTAAATACTGTCGTGAATATCCTTTTGATTTTTGTTACCATTGTTGATTGCGATGGTTTAAAATTGTCGTGAATGTGATATCTTGACGGTTCATTATTAATTTTTATATATTGTATTATATTGTTTTATAATATATTCTTTTATTTAAATTATTATCTACTAAAATAGTTATATTATTTTTTCTTTAAATTATTTATACAATAATATTTTTATTTATAGTTTTTTTTATAATTTTTTTCTATCGCTTTTTAGCGTAGTAAAATTAATTCCAAAACTTAATATCAAATAAACATTATAATATCGAAAAAACGTGAGTTTCATAATCATGTAAAATGAAAGTTCCATAATCATGTCATGTAATACAAAAATCCGAAAACATATCAAATCATAATCTTATAACAATAAGTATCATTGTGCCAAAAATGAATAATTCTATGCGCAATTCAAGTATTTGTAAAAGTAACAAGTTTGCAATGGGAAATCCATTCTTAGACTTGTATTCACCCTGTCAATATTTTCATCACAAAATTCATTCTGCTTTCTTAAGCTACGGATTTTCATAACACTAGAAAGGGTCTCTGAAAAGTGATGAATCACCGGAGCTTTTGTGATTGAATCAAGACGGGTCAATTCCCTAGATGTTGCAAGATAATATTTCTGCAAACCAAAACAATGTAATAATCAAAATAGGACCAAGTTGCAAGATAAAATTACTCTATAGGAGTAGGCATATCATACCTTATGCCAGTTGTAGAGCCAAACCAGTGGAATTGCGAGAAAGACAGTCTCCCAAGAGTTATGGCATGTGACAATGAGGATACTAAATAATGATAAGTATGATATCATTACAAAGTTTGTAAATATTGGAATTGTTATATCCACCCAAAATATATCAGTAGATACCTAAACAATTCATAACAAGAGTAGATAGAGTTAGCAAATTCAAACACTAATAAAGCATAAACCAAACATTAAAAGGGATGTTGAATGAAACTCACACGACTTAAGATTCTGCCAGAAGGAGTGGTATCAAAGAATGACATTGGTGCATGAAGGATACTTTGAAGCATTCCAACAAAGAAGCTTTGAGATGTCTTCAAACCCAAATACGTATACATGAAAGCTCTTCCTATAAGAGCTATGCATGCAACAACAGCTATAGCAGCATAGACGAAAATGAAAGTAAAAGAAGGAATGCCAGAACCATCAGAAGTTGCAAAATGACAACACCCAACCAGCTGACATTGCTACTACAAGTGCTATTCCCCACCATCCGAATGCTTCTGTGAAATATTGTTTGTATACTTTAAGGCTCACATGTCCAGTTTCTCTTCCCTCGTCTTCAATGAGCTTTGCTGCAGTTTTATCATCAAACTTAGATTGATCTTGAGAGGACTACTTTTCAACCCCGCTTTCTTTTTCTTTCGATACAATGCAGACGAGTTTTAGAGACTGAGAAGAATCATCATTGGAATTATCACTTGTTTCTAATATCTCCATAGAGGACTCATGAGCTGCCACAAGTGCACCAAAATCTAGGCCTACTTTGAGAAGTTCATCATACTTTCCACTTTGCACTACTCTTCCTTCACGCATCACCTTTAAAGTTGATGTCAAAATATAAGCTAAAATATAATATCTAATACTATTGGTAAGAT
Source organism: Lathyrus sativus (assembly GCA_963859935.3). Lineage (NCBI taxonomy): Eukaryota > Viridiplantae > Streptophyta > Magnoliopsida > Fabales > Fabaceae > Lathyrus > Lathyrus sativus. The sequence continues at coordinate 259,519,840 of OZ012740.1, forward strand.
TAAGATAAGTCGGGACAAATTGAATTTAACTTCCATTTACAGAAAAGCTCAATAATTTAGGGACTTGTGAGCATATACATACCATGATAGTCAACATTATGCAAGAAATCAACTTGATGAGTTACAAGTAAAACAGTCTTATCTTGGAGAGTTCCCATGATACATTCCTGCAAAAAGATGGAGAATCAGTTATGATTTGTATTAGAAATTTAAAATGACAATTCATTTATAATGGAAAACAGTATCATCTTGATTGATACTATAATGTATTGTTTATAATCTGAAAAACCAGAACAATGTAATAATCAAAATAGCAGAACAATGTAATATTTCCAAACAACATTGAAGCAGGATAATCTGAAAAAGGAAAATCTCACCAACAACGTTTTGACTCGTCTTGAATCGCAGAATATTACCAAACATTTTTTTGTTAATTGTGAAAACAATTCTAATGGACATGGGAGATTCGGAACCGAAACAGGAGCAGTCCAACTTCCTACAGAGCAAACAACCATTATAGCAGGAACTTTAGAAGGATTTAATTTGAACGGGCAGATGCTTCCAACATTAAGGTATACATGTATGCATCGGGTCGTAAATCTGACTTTGCAACCTTAACTTCCTCAAATAAAACTTTAGCTTTAGAAAACATGTCATTCTGGCCGTAAACTTTCAGCATGATATTTACTGTCCCTACGTTAGGAGCACAGTGGTCTTTCATAAATTCAAATATAGATACACAATCATCAATGTGCCCACCATCCATTGATGACCTAATCATGCCGGTGAAAGTAACCTCCACGGGTCTAGCGAGAGGAAGTCTTTTTATCTTCTCAACCTACAAGCCATATTTCAATGAAAAAAATACTTTAATCAGGGTTTTGCGAGTATCTGAATGACAAATTTGGAGTTTAATTAAAAAAGAAAAGTACCTCTAGAATAGCATCTTGCCATCTACCACAGTTGCAAAGGCAACATGCTAGCTCATAATATACACTAGTTGTTCCCATAACGCCCCGTCTTTCCATGTCCCTGACAACTTTCACAGCTTCATCAACTTTACCTTCCTTCCAAAAAGTTCTCACCAACACTAAGGAAGAGAGGAAATATATAGCAGGCCATTAGAATAACAGTTGCAAATGATATGAAAAGTAAAACACTACCTTTATATGTAAGGGCTTCTAGAACTTCCCCACTGCTCCTCATCTTTTGAAATAACTCATAGACAAGGTCATAGTTGTCCGATTGCAGCATTACCTTATAACAAGCATCACCTGTAAGACTTGATCACATTTTCAAAAAAGTAATACCATAATAAATCAACCAAATAGATTTTTCGAGAATAGTTCTCCCAAAACAGCTTATATTGCACCATGTTTAGTTTTTTGTTTGCGGCATAAACAAAGATGACAACATAATAACTATCAACTCAGAATAGCAGTTATCAATTTGATTATGTGTGTAGCCTTGTAGTGAAAAGTAAGAAGAGCCAAGTTATTTAGTATCTATTTTTTTCAAGATAAGTTACTTGTTGTTGATATTGTAATCCTGTAATTACCTCCATCGCAAGTCCATAAGTAGCTCCATTAGGTTTCAAACCACTTTCCCTCAGTTGCTGAAAAACCCATGACACAACTTTTCATTGCTTTGATAGAACACAAGCATTAAGTATCTAACAGTAATTGAAGAAACCCAAAAATTTAATCAATCTGCAAAATGTTATTCTAAAGAAAGTTATATAAATGCTGTGGCCACCTTGACCACCTTGACCAAGTGTGACAGCAATGCTGTGATATGCAGCCATATCAAGATATACATGAACGTTTCCCTGGACAAGTTAAGAGTAAATCAATACAGTGGCGTACAACAATAATTAAAGAAGAGTCTTTATATGAAAACAAAAAGAAACTAAGCACTTGATTCTTACGCGCATCAAATTGAAAATTTGAAGAGCTTCCTGTGGCCTTCTTGCCTTCCCATGAACTGCAAGAAGTTTTGTGTACACAAACCTACAAAATCATAATTAGTTTCATCGGAAGAGAGAACCGAATATGCAAAGCACTAAGCAGGTAAAACAATAACAAAAAATGTGAATAATAAAATCATGCATAATATTTGGTGGCTTTCAAAAGGGAAAAAACACCTGCTTTGAAACTTTCTGCGATCCTTACAATCGTACACCCATTGAACCACAGATAGAGCTTGCTTCCAACAAGCTCTAACACCTAGCATTTCAAGAATCATCATTTAGAGATCAAAACAAGAAATACTAATGCACTTAGCAAACTGATTCCTATACCATTGTTCAAGGAACTCCTCGGAACAGATGGTGAAGCACCTCTCAAGTTTCCACCACCTAAAGTTATTCAAGTTTTCATTAGCAAAACACTTTAATCTTAGTTTTGTAGTTTCCTACAAAATATCTAAAGATTCTTAGAGATATTTTGCATTGATCTTATTTTGAGCAGTGAATCAGTCTGGACGGATGACAGATGATGGCTGGTGTGAATCCACACATCATCAAAAGACTTGTGGTAAACTTAATAGTTTAACAATTTTTATTCTAACACAAATAGTTTCAATTGTAGGAGTTTACCAGAAGTTTGCTACATTTAATGTAGGAGTTTCCACCTAAGAGCAAGCTAGATAGACAACTCTTTGGTGATAATACCATCAAAGTAACCAAAGAACATTTACAACCAAACATGTGTGGTTTCACAGTTGAACAAGTAATTGAACAATTTAACATCAATATTGTTTTGCCAATTCTAGTTCATTTTTATTCAAATAATTACAATTACTGAATTAAATTATTTAATTTTCTAAATAGGCTATCCAAACCAACAGATTGTACATACTTGATCATCACGATCCATTATTTCCATATCTGAGGAAAATAAATGCAACTGACACAAAAGCATATGCTACAAGAACAGTCCTTTTCTTGCAAGATAATGGAACTTTGAAGCCATTGGCTATTGAGCTGAGTACACCACATCCTGATGCTGATAGTTTCGGTCCTGTTAGTAAAGTTTACTTGCCTGCAAATGAAGGTGTTGAAGCTTCAATTTGGCTCCTTGCCAAGGCTTTCATTGTTGTTAATGACTCGTGCTATCACCAACTTGTTAGCCATTGGTATGAATTTCATTTATAATGTTTATACAATCAAACATAACTTACCTATACATGAGTAATTTCATGAATAATTATCTACATGTGTGACAGGTTGAACACTCTTGCTGTTGTTGAGCCATTCATCATAGCAACAAATAGGCATCTTAGTGTGGTTCATCCTATTCATAAACTTTTACTTCCACACTATCGTGACACAATGAATATAAATTCACTTGCAAGGCATATCTTGGTAAATGCAGAAGGTATTATTGAATCGACATTCTTGCTGGGAAGTTATTCTATAGAATTGTCTTCCGTAGTATACAAGGATTGGGTTTTCACAGAACAAGGACTGCCTCAAGATTTACTCAAAAGTTAACCCTACAAAACAATAATTGGTTAAAAATATATTAGTCTCAATCTCAACTATTTTTTATTTTGATGTTAATGATATCTTCCTTACTTGTTATCTAGAGGAATGGCGGTTGAGGATCCAACTTTTCTGCACGGTCTTCGCCTTCTGATAGAGGATTACCCTTATGCTGCTGATGGACTAGAAATATGGGCTGCTATTAAGTCATGGGTTGAAGAATATGTGAATTTCTATTACAAATCAGATGCAACTATTGTTCAAGATTCTGAACTCCAGGCATTCTGGAAAGAACTTGTAGAAGTGGGCCATGGTGATTTGAAGAATGCAACATGGTGGTTTAAGATGCAAAGTCGTGCAGAGTTGATTGAAGCTTGCACCATTCTCATATGGATAGCTTCAGCACTTCATGCAGCTGTTAATTTTGGACAATATCCGTATGGAGGATACATCCTTAACCAACCTACTAAAAGTAGAAGATTTATGCTTGAGAAAGGATCACCTGAGTATGATGAGCTTTCTAAGAACTACCAAAAGACATTTTTGAGGACAATCACACCAAAGAATGATACCCTTACTAATTTAACCATTATAGCTAGAGATTTTGTCACGACGTTAATCACAAAGTAGTTCACATCATTTTGTATGTATCTTCATTTAGAAGTGCTTTTATTTTTGATTTTATTGAATATTTGTTATGTGTAGTTTGTACCAGCTTATTTTCTTCAACCTGGAAACCATCTTCTGGGGTAATATGAATTGGTGATAGCTTGTTTCAAACCATTCCATTCAGATTTATTGCCTTCAAATCGTATCCTAGATTCTCAAAGCTTACTACTTAATGCTTAGAATTGGCAGTGTTTTGTTTTGTGGAGCTTACTACTAAATGCTCTAGGATGAAAAATATTCAGAAAGCATTGAAGTTTGCGCATACAGTTTAAAGTATATAATTTCCATGTTAAGTTGTCATTAGTTTTTTTACAATTATATTTTTTTTAGAAATAACATCTGTCATATCCCATTATTCAGATGGTGTTATGGATATTATGAAGTTTAATGAAAAGAGGCCATCAACATCTTCTAAGAGAAGGTCTTATTTCAATGTTGAAAATAGCTTACCCAGTGATCAATTATCCTATAATTCCTTCTATGTCAGCAAGTTCCCCATAATATTATACACCAAATTTGATAGATATTTCTAACATCACAAACATTGCTCCATCTACTTCTCAAGTCGGTCCAAGTAGATGTGTTAAAAGAGGAAGATTTGATATGGTTTTTGGGATTAATTTAATCAACACATTTAAATCAGCACTTCCACATGACATTCTTTCACCGAAAAATACGTTCGTCACTAATTCAAGAGAAAATACACCTCTTCCAACCATATAATCCCATGCACATTCTTCCGGCCTTACACAAAACTACTGGTTATCTACTTCGGATTATATTCATCCTGTTCCACCAGTAGTGAGTACCTTAATACATACACTTCCACGTAATTTAGTTCCAATGTCATATTTTACAATAATATTAAGTAATTATCATACAACAAGCCTACGTAGAGCATATCCCACCTATCTAATTCTTCTTCTGATGCTACCTCAAACCCAGGTTCAAACCATAGTATTGCTAATATAGATTTTCTTGCTTAAACCCCATGAAAAATGCAGGGGAAAAATGCAAAGGAAGTATTCAGTTTATATTTAAACATGTGTCCAAATCAGGGGAGCCGGACAATTCGAACAGAGGTACTATACACATAATCTAGGTCAATTTTGTTTCTATTAATTTCTGTATTCAGTTTTCAGTCAATACTTAATCCTCATCTTTTGGTATAGGAGGCTATTCTTATATCTCTTCAGTACTTCCAAGAACCGATAAGCCGAGCAATGTTGCGTTGAGTATTGTTGTATTCTCAAAATTTATGTAGTTCAGACATTGATTCTCTGATTTATGATAGTAACAGAAACAGAAACACAGGAAAAAATTTCAAAACCAGAAATAGAAATTGGCCTTCTAACTTCATCCTGGACTGGCCATGATGTTATGTTATGGGATTCTTCTTGAAGACGCTTATGGAAGTAGCGGTACTCGATTGTTTTAAGACTCGCAAAGAGTGTTCCATCTATCTATCTATATCTGTATATGAAATAATTCAGAAATAGAATTGCTAGTCATGATTTTGTCTCACCAAAGAAGGTCTGATAAAAATTCAGGCCTCCTTCAATCAACTTGTTAGAGTTTAGTTTATAAGTACTTGTGATTTTTGTTATAAAGGTAACTTACATAGTTTCCAATAATCACATTGTTCAATGATTACATGTTTTAAAGGGTTTCTTACATAGTTTCCAATAATTACATGTTTTAAAGGGTTTCTTACTGTCTTGCTTTTTTTGTACATGTGTTATGACTCATTGTGGAAGCATATTCTCCCAAATTAATAATATATAGAAACAGATAAACAAGCAAGCACCTAAATTGGCGCCTCTTCCTTTCCAGCTCCTCTAGATATAGTATTCATCTCTACATGGTGATAAATGTTGGTGACTCTAGAAAGGGTTTAATAAGTAGAGGCTGACTTGCTCGCAAAAGGGTACAATGCTGGTAGGCCTGTGCCCGCTTTTCCCTCACAAAGCAAAGCATTTAACCGGCTTCCCTAAAGTCAAGCAGCATCTTACTCTTTAACGGCAAGCTCAGCAACGATCAGTTTTCCTCTGCTGGAAAGCAGTCCTTCACGGCCGCTTATCTCCAACTCGTTAATTTTTATGATATAAAACTATATGATAGCCAGTGGGGAAGATATATTGTTGCGTAATGACCGTACCCTAAAGACTATGTACATCTTAACTGAACAAGTACTAACACTAAAAGAGTCACCTGTGCTCAGACAAAGGGACTAGGAAGATAGATAATGGTGCAAAAGCAGATTCAAAGAAATTCCGAGAATAAGAGTAAACCCATGTCACAAAGCAATCCTTTTCATAAAAGATAGACCATCAAGAGTTCAACACTACCAGACTACGGCCTCCACTCAGACAGGTCTAGAGGTGAATTCGCAGTTTCAGCAGCAATCAGTCCAGCAGACTCAACTTCAACCGCAACAACTTCAAAGAGCCTCAGGCGTGAGAGCAGGTTCCTCCCTCCATCTACTTTTGCTCTGTTGCGCCAAAGCTTCCGCGATAATGTTGGTGAAAATATTGAATCAGAGTTTGACCCTCTCACTATGGATGTTGTCGAGCTTGCTGCAATGATATATCCTTCCTAGTCACAAATGATGTTAAGCGGGGAGGAGAGCTTATGAGGTTATTCTGTGTTGGTTTTCTTCATAATCAGGAGGTGCGGTCCAAAGAGGTCATCAATTCAGTTTTGGTGAAGCTATGATTGAGGACTTGAGTTCACAACTACCAACCCAGGCAGTAGAACAGTTCAAGGCTTCTAATTTGAGCTGTGTCGGAGCGAAGCCAGAATCCTTTCGTATTGCTCCGGAAGACGAATATGTAGACGAGACTGGTGTTGATCCTATGAATTTGTAAAGACTATTTTGGCTTGTGAATTACAACACTGTGATGTAGTTGAAATCAATGATTCTCACTCTACCATTTTTCTATCTCTGCACTAATTTGGCTACTATGAACAATTATATCTTTCTCAAAATATTCTATAGAATATCTAGTCTAAAATAACACAACCCAATATTTCGATTTAAATTACAAGTATAGTATGAAGCTTGTTCTGAATTATAAACAATGTATCAAAAATCAAGCTACAAGTTTAAAATCCTAAACAAGCAAAAGACTCCAAATCAAACAACAAACACAATAGAAAAAGTAACCGCTGCTGCCAGACACGATCACCGGAAACAAAACCGAGTCTGATACGAATCAAGACAAAACCATTGAATTAACAACATATAAGGTTTCAAACCAGGATCCGATTCAAGGTTTGAAAAGTAATTTAGGGTTTGAGAAGACAAACCTGTTAAGATTCGAATTGACGGTGATTCGCAATGATGGCGTGAGTGTCTGAGAAAAAAGTTTGTTTCCCTCTTTCTTGGAGAGCATTAACAGAGATTTTCCCTCGGAGATTTATGAAAAAGAAGAGAAAAATACACTTCAATTTTAGCGGGAAATATCAAATTTGGGAGGAGAACCGATGGATATCACGTACAGTTTTATTTTAATTAATTTCTTTTATTTTTCTTTTCTTTAATAAATGGATGTTGATTTTTGTTTATTTGATATTTTATAGTATTATGAGTATATATAGTTTAATTTTATGTTTAATTTTTACTATAAAAATTGTTTTTAAAATTTTGAGTTTATAAAATTTTGATATATAGTTTAATTTTGGATATAATATTTTGAATTTAATTTTTACTATGAAAATTATTTTTAAAATTAAATTTGCATTTTAAGTATATATAATATTTTAATTTTTATGTATTTTAAGTTTAATTTATTACTATAATTATATTTTATAAATTTTTTTAGTCATTTATTTATTCAATATATATAGATTAATTTTTAGTCCCCGCAAACAAATAATTCTGGATCCGCCATTGGTTATAGTTTGTGTTACTGGGTTTAGGAGGCGACAGTTGTTCTACCATCGTGACATAAAATTTAGGGCGGTTCTTGAGACAGTCGTGAACTTATTTGTAGGACGGTTTAATGATAACAGTTGTAATATTTAATAATTTTTTTAAAATGTAAGGACGGTAAATGTATACTGTCGTGAAATGCGTCTCTATATAATAAAACAGAAAATAATTTACTATTACTTTAAACACAAATATTAAGCTACATTGTCGTGAAAATTATAATAATTATAATAATTATAATAATTATTTATTAAATTAATTAATAAAATTGAAAAGGTTAGAAAATACAAATGAAGAAAAAAGTGGAAAATTAAAGGAATAAAAAAATAGTGATTATGATTGACTAAAGTAATTGCGACAGTTCGCCTTAACTGTCGCGAGTGCGGAAAGATGACGGTTCTTTGGTAACTGTCGCATTATTTTATACAACATGCCTAAATAATTTGTGACGGTTGGCTCAAACCGTCGTGAGAACTGTTGTAGTCCAGGAATAAGGACGATTTTTTGATAACTGTCGCAAAAAATCTATGACAGTTGACCCTAACTGTCGTAACAACCGTCGCAATCCAAGAATAAGGACGGTTTTCTAATAACTGTCGCAACTCAAGTGTCGTAAATCTCCTTTTTTCTTGTAGTGTTAGTCAGGTCCGTCCCTAGCCGGTTCACCAGCTCTGTTTGCCTTTTGAAATAATGAACGGCTTCGTTCCTCTCGCTTCAGAGCTGAGCCAATTCTTTCTCCAGTTCCTCATTTGCCCGCTTCAATTCATCTCTCTCAGCCAACACCTGATTATGCCGCTGAATGAGCACAGTAATAGGCTCTTCAATCATTGGAGGGCTTTCTGGCTTGGCATGAGGAAACGGCATCCCTATGGCATCTGCTCTGGCTTTGATCCAAGTCACATACGGAGGGTAGGCTTGATTGTTGCTTCTCCCCAGCAATGGTTTTCCCCTCTTACTGATACCATTCCAGGCGCACTGAAGCTTGGATAACAACTCCCCTTCTAGAAGACCAGTGAGGTACAGAGATTCCTGCACCTCTTCCTCCTTCGGCGGAGCTCTCAAAGCATACGTGAACTGGCGGACCAGCAAAGACGGGTTGTAGTTTATACAGCCTTTCCTGCCTATCAAAGGCACGTTTGGAAACCCGCTGCAGCTGAAGATAATCTCGGTACCCAACCTATCTCTGTCAAACCAGTCAATATCCTCTGCAGATAAACTCATCAGACGCTCGGACCACTCAGCTGTGGCTGCAGACGAAACAAAGGGACCCCTCTTGGGCAGATGACTATCAAGCCATTTATAGAGTAGGGGCATACAGCACGAGACATTCTTGCCCCTTCTGTTCTCGTTTTTGTAGTGGACGGAATGGTAGACATCTCCTATCAAGGTAGGGACTGGATTCCCTGAAGCAAAGATGCGGAAGGCGTCGAAGTCCACAAAGTCGGGCATATTGGGGAACAGAATGATGCCATATATGCACAGAGTGAGGATGGCGTTGAACACGACCCAACATCCGTTTTTGGCGCACTGCTGAGCCTTTCCCACTAAGGACTGCAAGGAGAAATCGGGAACCTTGTTCCAACTAGACAATACCGACTCAGAGGCATCCAGATGAAGTGACGGGGCTAGACCAGCCAGATTAGGCTCAGCATCCATATAAACAAAAGGCATCTGTCTCTTGATAGGCACACCTAACAAATCAGCATATTCCTCTAGCGTGGGTGCAAGAACAAAATCCTGGAAAGTAAAGCATCTCAACGGAGGATCGTAGAACTGCAGCAGAGCGTGCAACCCATTCAACTCGAACACAAAGGGTTTACGAACCAAACTGAGCAATTTGCCGTAAGACTTTATGAACTCATCTCTCACAGAATCATCTGCTAAAGCAATCAAACCAGTCAGCTGAACCACATCAGGGGCAGGGAGCTTGTAAGCCACGGTCTTCCTCAGAGAACCCATAACAATACAACAGAAGTCCGGAAATCCTGAATCAGGGGAAACGGTACCTGCAACACAGACACACGTTAATGAAATGCAAATGAGTATGCAAAGCAATGTAAAATGCAATCATGCAACAGGAGATCAAGGCAACTGTGCTGTGGAGATTCTGTGTCAACAAAACCATGATCCTGCTCTATCAAGAACAACCACTATCTCTGATAATAAGAAAACCTGGGTATTGGACCACAAATTTGCTCTGTCAAGAACAACCATAATTCTGCTCTGTCAAGAACAAACGTCTGATAATAAGGACCTCTGATACAGGACCAAAAACTGCTCTGTCAAGAACACACATCTGATAATAAGGACCTCTGATACAGGACCAAAAACCTGCTCTGTCAAGAACAAACAACTGATAATAAGGACCTCTGATACAGGACCATAAATCTGCTCTGTCAAGAACAAACAACTGATGACCAAAACTCTGCTCTATCAAGAACAAACATCTGATAATGAGATCCTCAGACCCCAGTCATAAACCTGATTTGTCAAGAACAAATACACATCTGATGATAAGATCCTATGATCCCAATCAAAAACCTGCTCTGTCAAGAACAATCATATATCTGCAAATGAGAACCTCAGATCCCAACAAAACTGATCCACTATCAAGAAAACCAGGTGGTCTGAAGGTCAAAGTTTCCTGCAATAAACCCAACCCTGCTCACAGGTATGGACCTAAACTGACTCAAGTTCGGCATCCTATGCGTTCATCAGCGTCACAAACATTCAAGAGAGGTGATACGATACCCAGAAGGTGTGGCATCACCAGCTCATGAAGCGGCCTCACTCGGCTGAATCACAAATGATCGGTCCCCAGAGTCGACAATCCTCCAAACCAACAACCGTCTCAACCCAAAGGGTTGAAAGAGAAGCCAACCGGGAGAACCTCGTCTGAGCGTGGATTTCATGAGACACTAGTGCCTGCAAAGCAAGCACGCGCCCACTAATTTCCACAACTAATGTTATGTTCACTCAAGCCTGGGTCTGGCTTCTCACTCATCAGAATGCCCCTCCCACAATAGCACAGATAATCATATCATACTGAAAATAAAGTGCGGAAAATAAAAATGCGATAAATAAACATAACCCAACAAGTAATCATACAAGCGCTAGGATTGACTCTCGCAGGGGACGTCGGATCCCCAAACAGACTCGCATACGGGACGTTGGATCCTAGGAAACTATCAAGTCCCCAGCAGAGTCGCCAGCTATCGCTTCCGCGAAAATAAGGTGTCCGCAAAACAGAAAAGTCGCCACCTTTCGTTATTTATCCCTCGGAACGGGAAAGGAAACGATCGGAAAAACCTGACGAAAAGGTATAAGACAAGGTCATCGCAACCGTTGTCTAGGTTCGGGAGTCGGTTACGTAAGGGGAAGGTATTAGCACCCCTCATGTTCGTCGTACTCGACGGGATCCACGCTTGTTGTGTTTACTGGACGAGTTGGTTTATCTATCTACCTATCAAGGCTGGCTTAAACAGAAAAGAAAATGACTCGGCAAAGCATCGCGCTTTATGCCTACGTATTCTCATCAGAGAATGAGAAATCAGAGTCAACGTAGTTCGACCTACTACGGGACATGGGGAAGGTAGCTCGCCAATACATCAGTATTGTGCCTACGTACTCTCAATAGGTATGAGAGATCAGAGCTTACGTAGTTCGGGATACTACGCATTATGGGGATTCAGATTCATCTGTTTTATCGAGTAAGGTTAAACAGCAGTTCCAGCAGTTAGGGACAAAGCCTGTTTGCGTTGGCGCTGAAGTTTAACGACACTCTTTTCTTCAGAAAAGCTTTCCTTTGAATTATGGGCCCACGGGGCAAAAAGGTTTGAAGTTTGTTTTTTGTCTTTTACGAAAGAAGTGTTTTTTATTGTGTTTGAAATTTCAATCGCACTAGAGGCTATGACCTGAGAGTGAATGCGTCGCATGTCACCCAAAGGGTGCCATACAAAACATCCAGACTGTTGAAAAGAAGCTCTCCAATAATCGTTTCTCAGATAGCTTAAGGCTCGTAACGTACGAAAGAAATCATTCATGATTACTGTATCTTAAGTTGTTTTGAGATGAGAAGAGAACAAGCCCAACTACGGGGAGACTATCAAGTCCTACTGTTGTCATGCCAAGGATTCATCCTATAGTTGAGGTTTGAAACAGGGAACTCCTAGAAGTTATCATGCATAGGTTTCAACCTAAAGTTCTATCATCAGTTCCTTATCAAAGGAAATGAGATTCCTAAGGGATCATGTCAATGATAAACAGAAACAGATAAAGCATCAGCTTAAACAGTAAACAGTAAACGACTGTAAAATGCATGCAATGCAAGTGAGGGAGGAAATGTGTGTGGGGCAGCAGCCTCCACAAGCTCGTCTCAACCTCAAGCCAGATATGAATAACAGTAATCATACTGAAAGGTAAAACATGTTATCAAGCAAAAACAGTAAACTGCAATCATACAGAAGAAATAACATGCTATCAAGCAAAATAAACCACATGGGCAAGGGAGCAGGGCTCTACCGAATACCTGCAAGCAAAGCCATACAGTAACAATACAAGCAGAGGGAGAAACTCAACCTCTAGTGCAATCATGCTCCTAGCTTAAATCAGTCTAGATATGAACTTATTCTAATGCATCAAGCAAGTCAAACAAGGCACATCAATAATACAGAGAAGAAACAGACAAGAGAACAAACCAACTCCTCCCTCTCTCAATCCCAATCTTCAGCTCTTCTGAAAGCAACTCAGTCTTCAGACCTCCATCACTCTTGACAAATATCAATTTGCTTCTCCAGGTTTCCACCCTTCAACATAAGTTTCAACTTATTCTCTCTTCTCTAAGCTTCAACTCCTTAATCAGTTCCACCTTCAGGCTTCACTCTTAACCACAAGTATCAACTTAATTCCTTAAGAATCTCCAAGCTTCAAAGTAAGTATCAACTTATCCTTTGTTCCTCAAGCCTCAGCTCTTCAGTCAATCTCAATTGGATCCTCTTCATAAGTATCAACTTAGTCTTTAAGCTCTCAAGCTCTCTTTGCTTTACCAGTCTCAACTTGGTCTTCTCTTCCTACAAGCTTCAGCTTCTCAGAGTAGTCTTCAATCATCTGGAAATGTCAACTTTATCCTTCAATTTTCTTCTCAAGCCTCAGCTCTTCACTCAGTCTTTACTGGATCTTCATTGGGTCTTCATTGGGTCTTCAAGTATCAACTTGCTCTCCTTGCTCTCCAAGCTTCAGCTACAATGGTAATGCTCAGGGAATCATCCTCTTCCATACTCTTCAATGAAGTCTTCATCTTCAAACTCAAGCCCAACATCTCTCAAGATACTCAAACCAGAAGAAATCACTTAACTGGATAAGCTAGGATATTGAACTGCTTATTGACCACCAAAGGTGACCTATAAGGGTTCAACATCAAAAAAATGGTTCCCTCAAAGGTTCTACTTCCTAGGTGCCATCACTTATCCCTCCAAAGGAGGGAGGTGAATACCATGGAAGGACCTTGAATCATGGGGAAGAATGGAGGTGAAGGATACCATCCATGTTTAAGAAAGAAGTTAACTAATTCTAAGCTCTACTTAATTCCTAACCCTAAAACAACAACAAAACAAACAAAGCTTCAAGCTCTCAAGCTCCTTCTTCAATTCTTCAAGTCTTCCACTATGCTCCTCCATGCTCCACAAAGCAAGACCAGGCCCACAAAGCCAACAAAGCAGAGCAAAATAAAATACAAGCCCACAAGGGCAACACAAATAACCATCAACTACAAAAATCAATTAAAAATAGTATACTATTATATTAAAATCTAATATAATTTCTAGGGGATCCTACATGACTACCCTTAATACCCTATATGTCCCAATATCTAACTTGACCTAGAAACCCAAAATTCTAGTGTTATTGTGGACCTATGTTAAGGATTGACCTAAATCTACACAACCTAAAGTCATCTAATCAAAACTAATAAAAAACTAATCACAAAATTATGGAATAAATCCATAGGGGATCTAAAGTCCTAATCTAACTATCCTAAAAAGAATGGCCTAAAAATATGAAGGGAACTAGCTAATCAAAATTCTACAAATCTATGCATCAACATAAAAGGAATTAAAAAGCTATTTAAAAGAGAAAATACACAAAAAATATTAAAAATGCATGAAATGCAAATATTTTGATTTTATAATTTTCTAAACATTAACATGAAATAGGAGAAAAAATACCCATGCCAAAAATATGCGGTGCAATAAGTAACGAAAATCAGTTCAAATTCTGACTGGGCCATGGATGAGGGTGTGGATATCAATCAGTCCACTAAAGCCCAAGACCACAGTTTTAATGAAACGCCGAGTTTGGTTGTTTTTCAGACTCATCTTCAAACATGAAATCAAATCCCAGCCACACGATCTGGCTTTGGTCAACCGGTCCTTGCATGATCCAACGGCCATGGAGTTATCTTCTTCCTCCAGCCACGAAAATGGAGGGAAAGCTCCATGAACAGAGCTTCAAATACCTAACTTGGATTCCATCCAAACTCAACCAAAATCCATGGTTCAAAACCCTAATCTGCTCTAAATTCAACCCTGATCACAACCATGGTATTAGAATCCATTGAAATGCCCTCAATCTCTAAACCCGATCCAAGATCAAAACTATGCTCAAACTTCAACTTTAACGATTCTTGAAATTGATTGGCTCAGAATGATCACCACCTCACACTGATTAAATCTTGTTATTAAACTCATGTTATATCTCACTATACATCGTGTTGTTGATCAAAACAAAATTGGTGTCACTAACTCAAACCTCACCAAATGATCTCAAAGTTTCCAGAATCCATTTCCTACTTGTCTCTAACCATTCTAACCTAACAAATCTAACTAATTATGCTTAAATTAAGGTGTAGAAGAAAAGTTGCAAACCTGTCAAATCTTGAATATCAGATAGGTCAAACCTTCACTTCAACCTCTCAAACTCTTCAGAATCACTCCTTGATTGATGTTAGTGCTTCTGTTTGCAAAAGATTTGATCCAAGAAGCTTGAATCTCCAAATCTGATTGTGACTTGCAGCTCCCAAAATACAAATGCTATCTCTTCAATCTCACACGATCTTGCCCTCAATTTGGTATGCACACATTCAGTATGATCAATGGAAGGTGTTAGGATTGAAAGAATCAATGGAAATGGTGTGGAATATAGAAATTGATTTCAACTTGCAATGGAAGAAATTGAAATGGCTATCTCACTCTCCTCTCTAATCTCTCACCAACCTTGCATCTGAGCAAGTTCTAATCCATATATAGGATGGTTCTAAACCATCCAGAACTTTCTGGAATCATCCAATGAGAATTTGAGATTCTCATGTCATGAATTTTTGATTTCAATCCATCTCATGTACCATCTTGTGCTATACCTCTTGCAGCAGCTTGTTCTGACTTGAAAATCTACTTAGATGAGATGTATGAGGTGTTAGGATACTTAGCTAGCTTGTGTATTGGTTTCCCTTGTGTTTTGCATATGTACCTTAATATGCAAGTAACCATTTTCCAAAGCAAGTCCATGATCTAAACCTCAAATCAAAAATGTTGTTGAACCATTGTTTCTAAAATGTTTTCTAGAGTCAAAATGACCTATTACATGCCATGGTTTGGATGTGTAGCTTGGGAATTTCAATTTCCAACTTTGACTTATTTAACTTATGCCTCCATTTTAGGTCATTTTTACCATTTTGAGCTACAAGCCTTTCCAACATCTCATGACCTCCTTACTAGCCTTAAAACATCATTTTAAGCAAGTTTGATGTTGAAGATTTTCCATTTGAAGATTGGAAATAGGAGTTATGGCCTTATGCTTGAAATGACCTGTAATCTCCAAATGACCAAAATGCCCTTGACTTGTCAAAGCCATAACTTGAGTTCTACAAATCCTATCAAGGACTTCTAGTACTCTCTAGAAAGATAAGAAGATAAGGAACAACATTCATGTTGATCAAAAGTCCATAGGAATCATCCTTCTTGGGAAAAAGTTGGATGCAAGTTGGGTGACTTTCAAGGCCCCAGATTCACATACCTCAGATGACCTGTAACTTGTCAAAGTCATAACTTGAGCTCTACAAATCCTATCAAGGACTTCTAGTACTCAAATTAAAGCTAAGAACAAGCTCTACAACATTCATGTTGGGGGTAAGATGAGATGACAATCACATCTTGAGCTAAACTGCCTTGAAGATAGGGGTCAAACTAGGGGATTTTACACTGTCAAGCCTTAAAAACCCTAGCTTGAAACTTCTCAAACTCTTCAATCATGATGAGTTGACCTTGGAATCATCCTTATAGCATCTCAATGCATCCATCCATGATCACATGGCTCTTGGATTAGGTCTCAACTGATGGAAAATTGCGATCTAAACGCAGCGGAAAACAAAAATTTCCTTTAGTGATCCTTACGAATGAGCATGGTCAGTGATAGAATCGTTACCTCTTTGTGGCGATTCAGATCTTTGATGCAGCGATCACAAGCATTGATGAAGTGCAACGCCTCTACTCAGTCCACACGAACAGCTTCCGGTCACAGTGCTAGCTGCTTACGAACGGAATTATTTGAGTGAGAAAAGAGAATCAAAAACGAAATTGCATCAAGTGAAAGCTTCATCACAAGGGTTCCTTTTATAGACTCTCTTGTGGGCTGCGGGCTAAAAACCCAATTCACATGATCCATAATAATATTATATATTATTATAATAACTATTATTATAATAAATATATTTATTTTATTATTATTTTATAACCATTATAAAATAACAATAATTATTATTATATTATCCGAATTTCTATTTTTCACTTAAGTGCACCGTACCTTACGGTGTTCCTTTGATTTCTCTATCTCTCATCAAACTGTCCTTATGTGTGTGACCCTGTAGGATTTTGTAACGTTGGTAATTATATTAAATTATATATTTAACATAATAAACAGTAAGCGGTATCTAGCAACACATCACTGCTACCCAAGTCACGAAAATGTCATGTGATCTGACAAAACCTTTTTCGTGATAATATATGTTTGTACAATTACCCTTTTGCCCCTATGTCTATATTGAACACAAGGCATACACTGTGTCATCCTTGTCCAGTTCAATATTGGGCCCTTAGACATTTCTCCTGTTATGCAGGATTGGCAAATTCCATCTAGGACACTCATGTCCCTCAGCATGCTTCGTGGAGTGCCCATCAACTGTCTTTATGATCATCCAGTTACGGATAATGTTTGATCAGCAATAAAGCACCCGACTCTACATCTAGGGTCCATAGTGGTTTCAGGTCGAAGGGTGGTAACACACTTTGCATAACATACTATGTAGTATTCTCATAGCGGGTCAATCCAGTATAAATATTACTCCTAATATTTATACTTATGTCAAGACTTGATAACTCTTTATCCATGATCCATGAGATGTGATCATCAGTCTATCTTCATAATATTCTCAATGCTTTTAATGTTATCCCACTTTGCAATAAAGCTTGACTACGGATATTTTAAGAATAATGTCTTTATGTTTAATGGGATCTCATGATTAAGTCACACTTAACATTTCATTAAACAGACTAACTATTCTAGGGACTTTATTATTCTGAAAGACAAACATAATAAAGAAATGCCTTTTATTATTAAACGAATAATCCGATACAAGTACCAAAAAGTATTGGCCTCTAGGGCTTACACCAACAATCTCCCACTAGCACTAGAGCCAATTAGGCATACCCTTAATATCCATAGATCTAGTATGACCATCATGCTTCTGTTGCGCAAGAGGCTTTGTTAATGGGTCAGCGATATTGTCAAGTGTAGGTACTCTGCATATCTTCACATCTCCCCGATCGATTATCTCTCGAATGAGGTGATAACGCCTAAGTATATGTTTGGATCGTTGGTGAGATCTAGGCTCCTTAGCTTGTGCGATAGCACCATTGTTATCACAATATAAACCAATGGGATCCACAATGCTAGGGACTATGCCAAGTTCACTAATGAACTTCTTGATCCAAACATCTTCCTTTGCTGCATTTGAGGCAGCAATATACTCGGCCTCAGTTGTAGAATCAGCAACTGTTTCTTGCTTTGAACTTTTCCAGCTCACAGCGCCACCATTGAGATAGAACACATAACCAGATTGTGATCTAAAATCATCCTTATCTGTCTGGAAGCTAGCATCAGTGTAACCAATTACATCAAGCTCTTCCTGATCTCCATATATCAAGAATGAATCCTTAGTCCTTCTCAAGTACTTAAGGATATTCTTGACAGCTACCCAGTGAGCATCACCGGGATCAGATTGGTACCTACTCGTTGCACTTAATGCATACGAGACATCTGGTCGAGTACATAACATGGCATACATGATAGATCCTATTGCAGATGCATATGGAATCTTATTCATGCGATCCCTTTCTTTCTTAGTTGAAGGGGATTGTGTTTTTGATAAACACAGACCATGTTGCATAGGTATGAATCCTTTCTTGGAATCATGCATATTAAAGCGTCTCAACACTTTATCTATGTATGTACTCTGACTTAGGCCAAGCAGTTTTTGTGATCTATCTCTATAGATCCTAATTCCTAATATATAGGCTGCTTCACCTAGGTCTTTCATAGAAAAACAATTCCCTAACCAAGTCTTCACTTGTTGCAAGGTAGGGACATCGTTTCCAATGAGTAATATGTCATCTACATATAATACCAGAAGCACGATCATGCTCCCACTAACCTTCTTGTAGACACAAGGTTCATCTTCATTTTTGATGAATCCATATTGTTTTACGGTTTCATCAAAACGAAGATTCCAGCTTCTGGAAGCTTGCTTCAATCCATAGATTGATCGCTGTAACTTGCATATCTTTTGGGCATCTTGTGGTATGTCAAATCCTTCAGGTTGTGTCATGTACACATCCTCAAGAAGATTCCCATTAAGGAAAGCAGTTTTGACATCCATCTGCCATATTTCATAATCATGATATGCAGCGATGGCAAGTAAAATCCGAACAGATTTAAGCATTGCAACTGGTGAAAAGGTTTCATCATAGTCAACCCCATGAATTTGTTTATAGCCTTTTGCAACCAGTCTTGCTTTATAGGTATGTACCTTACCATCCATGTCAGTCTTCTTCTTGAAGACCCACTTGCATCCTATAAGGTTAACTCCTATAGGAGGTTCTACCAAGGTCCAAACCTGGTTTGTGTACATGGAATCCATTTCAGATTTCATGGCTTCTAGCCACTTCTCAGACTCAGGACCAGTTATGGCCTCTTTGTAGGTCACAGGCTCATCTTGATCCATGAGTAATACATCACCCTGATCACTTATGAGATATCCATATCTCTCAGGTTGGTGACGTATCCTGCTTGACCTACGCTGGTCTTGTTCTACTTGAGCAGGTTGCTCTTCCACAACTACTTGTGTTTCCCGCTCTAGTTCCTCCATAGGTGTTTCAATGTTTTGTGATTCTTGAATTTCTTCAAGCTCTATTTTCCTCCCACTGTTTCCTTTGGAAATAAAATCCCTTTCCAGAAAGACTCCAGTTCGAGCGACAAACACTTTGCCCTCAGAAGGATTGTAGAAGTAATATCCTCTTGTTTCTTTAGGATACCCCACAAATAAGCATTTGTCAGATTTGGGCTCAAGCTTGGTTGAAATTTGTCGTTTGACGTAAACTTCGCAACCCCAAATCTTCATGTAAGACATATGTGGTTTCTTACCACTCCATATCTCATATGGTGTCTTATCAACCTTTTTGGATGGAACACGGTTAAGTGTGTAAGCTGCTGTTAATAATGCATGTCCCCAAAAGGAGTTTGGAAGATCGACGTGACTCATCATGGATCGGACCATGTCTAACAAGGTTCGATTTCTTCTCTCAGATACACCATTCCATTGTGGTGTTCCAGGAGGAGTAAGTTGGGATAGAATCCCATACTCTTTTAGATGGTCATCAAATTCTAGGCTTAAATATTCACCGCCTCGATCTGATCGAAGAACTTTAATATTCTTACCTAGTTGGTTTTGTACTTCATTCTTGAATTCCTTGAACTTTTCAAACGACTCAGATTTGTGTTTCATTAAATACACATATCCGTATCTACTGAAGTCATCAGTAAAAGTGATGAAGTACTGAAAACCTCCTCTGGCTGGTATGTTCAGTGGTCCACATACATCAGTATGTATGAGTGCCAAAAGATCATTAGCCCTTTCACCTTTTCCTGTGAATGGGGACTTTGTCATCTTTCCAATTAAACAAGATCTGCATGTCTCATATGATTCATAATCAAAAGAGTCCAAGAGTCCATCTTTATGGAGTTTGGAAATGCGTTTCTCATTTATGTGGCCTAATCGACAGTGCCAAAGGTAAGTTGGATTCAACTCATTAGGTTTCAACCTTTTAGTATTAATGTTATAAATTGGCATTTCAAGATCAAGGACATATAGTCCATTATTCATTTTTGCAGTAGCATAGAATATATCATTCAAATAAATGGAGCAACAATTGTTCCTTATTATGAATGAAAAACCAAACTTGTCCAAACAAGAAACGGAAATAATATTCCTGCTAATTGCAGGTACATAATAACAGTTCTCTAACTGAATTATTAAACCACTAGGTAAAGTTAAAACATAAGTTCCTACAGCTAAAGCAGCAACCTTTTCTCCATTGCCAACTCGTAGGTCAACTTCACCTTTTGCCAAATCTCTACTCCTTTTTAGCCCCTGCACATTAGTACAAATGTGAGAACCGCATCCAGTATCTAATACCCATGATGCAGAAGTAGATAAATTAATTTCAATAACAAAAATACTTGAATTTGAAGTCTCTACTCCATTATTCTTATCTTCCAGGTACTTTGGGCAATTTCTCTTCCAATGTCCGGTCTTACCGCAATGGAAGCAAGTGCCCTCCTTTGCTATTCCTCCACTAGGCTTCAAAACAGGAGGAGTGGGTTTGGGTTTGGCAACTTCCTTGCCTTTCCCTCTACCACCCTGTTTGATGGGCCTCTTGTTCTGTTTCTTTCCATTACTGACCATCAGAATGGATTTCCCTTTTGTCTTCATATTCTGCTCAGCAGTTCTCAACATGCCTAGCAGTTCTGGAAGACTTTTGTCCAAGTCATTCATATTGAAATTCAGGACAAACTGACTGAAGCTCTCTGGCAACGATTGCAAGATCAGATCAATCGCAAGTTCTTTTCCAAGGGGAAACCCTAATCTGTCAAGGTTCTCCACATACCCAATCATCTTGAGTACATGGGGACTTACAGGGGCTCCCTCAGCTAACTTGTTGTTAAAAAGGGACTTTGAAACCTGAAACCTCTCATTTCTTGCTTGCTCTTGATAAAGCATTTTCAGATGTCCGATCATATCGAACGCAGACATGTTCTCGTGTTGCTTTTGCAACTCAGAGTTCATGGTAGCAAGCATGAGGCAAGCGGTTTCATTGGCATCATCGAAATGCTTCTTATAAGCATCTCTTTCTGCCTTTGGTGCAGAACTAGGAGGTTCCTCCTCAGGAACTGGTGTCTCCAAGACATACAGCTTCTTATCATGCTTGAGGATAATCCTCAGATTACGGTGCCAATCCAGGAAATTTGTCCCAGACAATTTTTCCTTATCTAGGATGGATCGCAAAATATTGTTCGATGTGTTTGTTGTCATGGTAATCTACAAGAGAAATATGAAAATATAAGTATCATTAAAACAACATATTTAATTAGGCCTTTAATCAAATATGCTCCCACTATTTTATTCAAAACAAATGACCTTCATCATTTGATTCGGAAAATCCCGTTGGAAGACTTTCTAGTGGGTCGAGATCCATGTTTCACTTTGTTTTAAGTCAGCGTTAGGCTGATTACACAAAACTAAGTTATTTAGGTAGGAACTCCTTCCAATTGTATCTCATACAACTCTCGAATATTTTCAATTGGGTGAATAACTCCTTATTCTGATCCATCACATGAATCATTCCCAATTCTTGCTTCTAAACATATATAATCTTATTATAATTTGTTTAGTTAAGTTTGACCCATTGTTTTAGCAATTGGATATTACAATTATCCCATCACACCTTACTAATATAGAACATGCACCTCGCGTAGGCGAAACCTACAATGCTCGATACTAGTCTTGATGAGTGCTAAAAATTGGAAAGCATAAACTTAATATTTAATTTTTAGGGAATTTGTTATTAGTTTGATCTCACCGACTTAACATGCAAAACGTCTCTCACATGCATCAACATACAATTACATGCATCAACATACATATAAAAAAAGATACAATTATGGCCCCTAACGCAATTGTTCTCTCAAGTCAATGAGAGAACCTAAGCTAACCTAATAACGATCTAAGCTTCTCCAAGCATGATCTCCAAGGTTATCCTCCTTTAATATTGAATACTTCCTCTCTTTTTTTTCATAACATAATATTACATTACATATAAGAAAACTCATTTTACATACGAGGGAGTGAGATGAGAAAAGAAGTTACATAAAGAGATTGAGAGAGAGGCACGACACGCAGGCCGTATTCAAAAATACCAAAATAATAATAAAGGATAAACTAAGGCCATAACTGATCACCACAAATAAATAATAATAAACACACTTTTATTATTAGTTTAAAATTCCGATAATTAAATAAACTAAATTAAATTTCGGCTGATTGATCACACTTTGCAGACTTAGCCGGGGGTTCCGCTGCCCGGTCAGCGGACGGTGGTTCCGCTGACCGTTCAGCGGACGGGGGTCAAGGGGGTTGTTATGAACACTTCATTGTATTTCACGTCGTTTCCTGCACAACTTTTGTGCATTTACAACCCCAACCGGAAAAGTCTGCGGCAATACAACACTTGTACTGCCATTAATCCTAATGCAACAATTTCATGCCGTCAAACACAACTCGATTGATAACTCAATATGATAGATCAACATGTCATTGCTTCACCATACTAACGTCGGATTCCGAAGCGAATGAAAATGATGATCTTTCAAAAGAATTACAATCCTTATGTGATTGAATGGATGAAATCAAAACAGTATATCCCATATACCATCTTTGCATTAGAATTTCTTATATCTTATATAAAAGTGATCGATCTAATTGTGTAACCTATGGATGATCAATGTATCGCACAACTTCACCATACTAATGTCGGTTTCTGAAGCATAATCAACATCAATCATCCAAATCGTACACAACAGATGCCAAATTTAATTAATCGTTTATTGTTAAATTCATTTTGTGTTTTAATCGAATCAAATACAGAAAAGACGGA
Organism: Lathyrus sativus; assembly: GCA_963859935.3. Classification (NCBI taxonomy): domain Eukaryota; kingdom Viridiplantae; phylum Streptophyta; class Magnoliopsida; order Fabales; family Fabaceae; genus Lathyrus; species Lathyrus sativus. The sequence continues at coordinate 259,543,244 of OZ012740.1, forward strand.
ATTTTAACAGCTATCAGATCCAAGGTTTCGTAAGTGGCTCTGATACCACTGATGGAAAATTGCGATCTAAACGCAGCGGAAAACAAAAATTTCCTTTAGTGATCCTTACGAATGAGCATGGTCAGTGATAGAATCGTTACCTCTTTGTGGCGATTCAGATCTTTGATGCAGCGATCACAAGCGTTGATGAAGTGCAACGCCTCTACTCAGTCCACACGAACAGCTTCCGGTCACAGTGCTAGCTGCTTACGAACGGAATTATTTGAGTGAGAAAAGAGAATCAAAAACGAAATTGCATCAAGTGAAAGCTTCATCACAAGGGTTCCTTTTATAGACTCTCTTGTGGGCTGCGGGCTAAAAACCCAATTCACATGATCCATAATAATATTATATATTATTATAATAACTATTATTATAATAAATATATTTATTTTATTATTATTTTATAACCATTATAAAATAACAATAATTATTATTATATTATCCTAATTTCTATTTTTCACTTAAGTGCACCGTACCTTACGGTGTTCCTTTGATTTCTCTATCTCTCATCAAACTGTCCTTATGTGTGTGACCCTGTAGGATTTCGTAACGTTGGTAATTATATTAAATTATATATTTAACATAATAAACAGTAAGCGGTATCTAGCAACACATCACTGCTACCCAAGTCACGAAAATGTCATGTGATCTGACAAAACCTTTTTCGTGATAATATATGTTTGTACAATTACCCTTTTGCCCCTATGTCTATATTGAACACAAGGCATACACTGTGTCATCCTTGTCCAGTTCAATATTGGGCCCTTAGACATTTCTCCTATTATGCAGGATTGGCAAATTCCATCTAGGACACTCATGTCCCTCAGCATGCTTCGTGGAGTGCCCATCAACTGTCTTTATGATCATCCAGTTACGGATAATGTTTGATCAGCAATAAAGCACCCGACTCTACATCTAGGGTCCATAGTGGTTTCAGGTCGAAGGGTGGTAATACACCATTATCACCATGAGAATAACTTATGACACTTTGCATAACATACTATGTAGTATTCTCATAGCGGGTCAATCCGGTATAAATATTACTCCTAATATTTATACTTATGTCAAGACTTGATAACTCTTTATCCATGATCCATGAGATGTGATCATCAGTCTATCTTCATAATAGTCTCAATGCTTTTAATGTTATCCCACTTTGCAATAAAGCTTGACTACGGATATTTTAAGAATAATGTCTTTATGTTTAATGGGATCTCATGATTAAGTCACACTTAACATTTCATTAAACAGACTAACTATTCTAGGGACTTTATTATTCTGAAAGACAAACATAATAAAGAAATGCCTTTTATTATTAAACGAATAATCCGATACAAGTACCAAAAAGTATTGGCCTCTAGGGCTTACACCAACATCAACCCTCTCCAAATCATCAGTTGACCTAGGGTTGACCCAGTCAAACCCTAATTACACCACTCATGGCTGGGTCTCTTTAATCTTGCACCATGACCTCTCTAGGCTTCATGATGGCTTTCAAGACATCACATAAGCTCTCTCAAGGCTTCATGTCCATCCTCATAGCTTCAGAATCATCTGAGGAGCTCCCACAACTCTCAAGTTAGGAGACACACAACCTTGGTTTCAACCACTCTCTCTGAGGATCTTTTAATTTCTCTGACAAAGATATCAACCCTTGAACACTTGAATAACCCTCTTGGCTAGCTTCAAAGTCTTGTGGTGATCTTGATTGGTAATCATACCTCTTGATCTACTGCATACATGTCAATGAAATGCAAATGATAATGCTAATGTGAATGAGATGAACCACAAGCTAGGTAAAGAAATGTTAGTCAAATTTTGGGGTGCAACAATTGCCAACTGGTTTTTTCTAATTTACCTTTGGAAATTCATGTGCACTGTTGTTTTGAACTTAGTTTCCATCAGCCTTTGCTTTGTTAGATGTTTGAGGTTAGAGGTAACACATTGGCCTGGTCTGATCAGTTCATATGATGACATCCCTGTCCGTGAACATAACCTTCTTTTGAGTGCCTTTATCAAACTGTTATGAGCATCAACATTTGTGCTTCTCTCGTCATCAAGCCGTTTTGAACCTCAGCCTTGTTTGGATCCTTGGGGGCAGTTTTTATTTTAGGTGAGGATTGTTTCAAGTTTCTTGGCAGTTTTTGTTTTTTAGTTAGAATTATGTCAATGTTAGAAAGTGGCTGCCATTTTAGTGAATCTTTGGATTTATGTGTGAAAGTGTGGACCTGTTTCCAATATCAGGCTGTTGAAACATGTAAATGCTACTGTCATGAAGTGTTGGTGTTCACTGGTGTGTATGTAATAGCTGCCTGGACTGCACATTTGGGGTTTTGAGTTTGTTATATCTTTGTTGTTAATATTGTAAGGTCTTTATTTTTTGTTTCAGTTAGCTTTAAGGTTGATTAGCCATTAATGTCATTAAACCTCTGATTCATTGCAATACATGTGTAACTAGTGGTTTTGCCTCAATTTTGTTGGTCACCCATTTCTTTGGTCTTTTCATTTAAGCTTGAAACTTAGTAATCATGTTAATGCCATACCAAAATCCAACCTTCCAAACAGCCTGCAGTAGGAGGAGCATATTTTGGTCCAGTGAGAAATTGAGATTTTTTTGTGAACATAGTCCATCAGCATGTATTTAAGAGCATGTGCATATCACTCTTTGAACTAGTTTATATCTGTTTCAAACTTACCATTGCAAAATGCTTTTTTTCAAAAATGCACCATTGCAATTCACATACCAATTTTGTATTCTACAACCTTTTGAGCAAATCTTCTGTTAGAACTCCCAGTATATCATATTTCAAACTTGTACAGACACCTATTTGCTTTTAATTACACTTGATTCAATGTATGGATTTCAAGTTGCATTCCTAAAACTCATCATGCATGTTCCATCGAATTTTAAAATGTGAGCATCTTCTGGAAAAATGAGCAGTACCATCATCTTCCTCATGAAAAATCATGCAATTTAGGCTAAGATTTCATTGAAAAAGATTGAGATTTGAAGAAGTTATGAACAAAACGTATTTGGCTCATTCACTTGTTTTTGCCTTGTTTCAAGCCCAGAGTAACACACATCTTGGTTTATGTTTATTTTGGGGTGGCATAATCAATGGATGTATAGCCACCCCAGTGGTAAGAGCATGCGCGCGTTTGTACCCTTTCACTGCCTGATCCTGAGTTCGATCCCTGAGGAGGATCATCTCTTTTGGCATTTTTTATATTTTCCAAACTTCATTAATTTCTCTTTCTCTTCCAATCTTTGTTCACACGCGCCCCCTGTGGCCTAGTGGTGAGTTTGTATTGCTTGTGAACCAAGTTTGGTGGGTTCAACACCCACCTAGTGCATTTATTTTAATCACTTGTTTGTTTATTTCATATTTTCTTCCCCATTTTCAAATGTTCATAACTTTCTCATTTTTAATCATTTGTTGGCATTTCTTTTTGCAAATTTCTCGTGTTAATGTATATTTTTTACCTTTAACTGTTGTCAACTTTTTCTCCTTATCCTAGCCTTAGGACTTGAGCCTCCGCGCTCATGTTTACCGTCCCGCCGCAGACATCCTTTAACCGTTATCCTAGCCTTAGGATTTGAGTCGCCGTACTCACTTTTTCCCGTCCCGCCGTGGACAATTCTCTTTCTATCCTAGCCTTAGGACTTGAGTCGCCATACTCACTTTTAGCGTCCCGCCGTGGACAACCTTTACCCTTTTATCCTAGCCTTAGGATTTGAGTCGCCGTACTCATGATTAGCGTCCCGCCGTAGACATTCTTTACCTTAATCATCTCAACTTAGAAGAGGAGTCGCCACACTCCATGTAAGTACTTCACTATGAATGCTTACTTCCCTTTGGGAACCTTAACCATAATCAAGAGTTCCTCATCCCTAGATAGGGGAACTACGATTGCTCTGATTCCATTCCCATCAGGATACGTAGGCACGAGATGCGATGTCTTCGCGAGCAAACTTTGTACATACCTTTTACACCTTTAGATCTTTACCTTAGCACTTTTTCCTTTAGCAAGTAAACTTTAGCAAACACAAATATTAACAAGAGGTTCCTGTAGAGTACTACAGATGCTTAGGATGCTAACACCTTCCCTAAGTATAATCAACCCCCGAACCTTTAGATCTCTCTTTGCTCAGCTTTAGGCCTTGCCCTTTTGCTTTGCATTCTTATAGGTTTTTCTTTCTTTAAACCTTTCCTTTTTTGGATAAATTAAAGTTCGGTTGTAAATGAATTAAGATTCAAGTTAATCTAATAGCTTGATATCCGATTTTCACCGCAACAGTCGATAACTACTTCTTTGGTGTGTGTAAGTTGTCCTTTGACCATGTATGGTAAAGACTTCATTATGGATTTAGTGTGTTTGCCGTTAGAGGGTTTGGATGTGATATTGGGTATGAACTGGTTGCAATTTAATAGAGTTCGTATAGATTGTTATCACAAGTTAGTGAGGTTTCCTTCTTTGGAAGATGATGAAGATGAGAGTTTTCTATCCACTAAAGAGTTGAAGAAACTTTTAGCGGATGAAGCTCAGTTGTTTAGTTTGTTTGCATCATTGTCGGTGGAGAGTAAAGTTGAGTTCGATGTGTTTCCTGTAGTGTGTGACTTTCCATAAGTGTTTCCGGAGGTTATTACGGATGTACCGCCGGAAAGAGAAGTTGAGTTTTCTATTGATCTAGTTCCTGGTACTAGACTAGTTTCGATGGCACCGTATCGTATGTCGGCATCGGAGTTGGTAGAATTGAAGAAGCAATTGAATGACTTGTTGGATAAGAGATTTGTAAGGCCAAATGTTTCTCCTTGGGGTGCACCAATATTGTTGGTAAAGAAGAAGGATGGAAGTATGCGGTTATGCATTGATTATCGGCAATTGAAAAAGGTGACAATTAAGAACAAGTATCCGCTTCCAAGGATCAATGCTTTGATGGACCAATTGGTTGGTGTGTGTGTTTTTAGTAAGATTGATTTGAGATTGGGATATCACTAGATTCGTGTGAAAGAAGAGGATATTCAAAAGACGGCTTTTAGGACGCGGTATGGTCATTATGAATATTTAGTGATGCCATTCGGGGTTTCTAATGCGCCGAGTGTGTTTATGGAATACATGAATCGTATTTTTCATGAACAGTTAGATCGTTTTGTGGTTGTGTTCATCGATGATATTTTGATTTACTCTCAAGAGGAGCATGTAGAGCATTTGAGGATTGTGTTACGAATTTTGAAAGAGAAACAATTGTATGCTAAGTTGTCGAAATGTGAATTTTGGTTGTCGGAAGTAAGTTTTCTTGGACATGTTATTTCCGGTAGTGGTATTAGTGTTGATCCATCCAAGATTGATGCGGTGATGCAATGGCAGGCTCCTAGATCGGTTACGGAGATTCAAAGTTTTTTAGGCTTAGCGGGTTATTATCAGAGGTTTATTGAGGGATTTTCGAAGTTGGCACTACCGTTAACGCAATTGACTTGTAAAGGAAATGCTTTTATTTGGGATGTTGATTGTGAAAAGAGTTTCGTTGAGCTAAAGAAAAGATTGACGACAGCGCCGATTTTGATTTTTCCGAATCCGACAGAACCATTTGTGGTTTATTGTGATGCTTCTTTGATTGGTTTGGGTGGTGTTTTGATGAAAGATGGAAAAATTATGGCTTATGCTTCAAGACATTGAGAGTGCATGAAAAGAATTATCGTACGCATGATTTGGAATTAGCGGCCGTGGTGTTTGTTTTAAAAATTTGGAGGCACTATCTTTATGGTGCGAGATTTGATGTTTTTAGTGATCACAAGAGTTTGAAGTATTTGTTTGATCAGAAAGAATTGAACATGAGACAAAGAAGGTGGTTAGAGCTTTTGAAGGATTATGATTTAGGTTTGAATTACCATCCGGGTAAGGCAAATGTGGTGGTCGATGCTTTGAGTCGGAGGTTGTTACATATGTTCGCATTGATGACGAAAGAATGGGAATTATTGGAGAATTTTAGAGACTTGAGTTTGGTTTGTGAAATGACGCCGAGTAGTGTGAAACTTGGTATGCTACATGTTATGAATGATTTTCTTGCGACCGTATGTGAAAAGAAAAAGTTGGATTTGAAGTTCGTTGACTTAATGATGAATGAGAATGAGGATTTCAAGGTTGATAACTTTGGGGTTTTGAGATTTCATGGTCGTATTTGTATTCCCGATGATGTGGAGTTGAAAAAGATGATATTGGAAGAAGGACACCGAAGTAACTTAAGTATTCATCCGGGAGCAAATAAAATGTAAAAAGATTTGAAGAAAATATTTTGGTGGTCCGGATTGAAGAGAGATGTAGCTCAATTCGTGTATGCATGTTTGACTTGTCAGAAGTCTAAGGTGGAACATCAAAAGCCTAGTGGATAGATACAACCGTTGAATATTCCAGAGTGGAAATGGGATAGTATATCGATGGATTTTGTTACGGGGTTTCCGAATACGCAAAGAGGTCATAATGCTATTTGGGTGATTGTTGATAGGCTTACTAAATCTGCTCAATTCATTCCGATTGATATTAGTTATCCTTTGGAAAAGTTAGCCGAGATTTATGTTTCTGTGATTGTAAAGTTGCATGGAGTTCCTAAGAGTATTGTATCGGATAGAGATCCTAGATTCACATCGAGGTTTTGGGAGAGTTTGCAAAAGGCTTTGGGTTCTAAGTTAAGATTGAGTTCGGCTTATCATCCGCAAACAGATGGTCAAACCGAGAGGACAATTCAATCATTGGAGGATTTGTTGCGTGCTTGTGTACTAGAGCAAGGTGGTGCCTGGGATAGTTATTTAGCGTTGATTGAGTTCACCTACAATAACACTTTTCATTCAAGTATTGGTATGGCACCATTTGAGGCTTTGTATGGTCGGAGATGTCGAACACCTTTGTGTTAGCATGAAACTGGTGAGAAGTCGGTAGTTGGACCGGAGATGGTACAACAAACTACGGAGAAAGTGAAGTTTATTCGGGAAAAAATGAAAGCTTCTCAAAATAGACAAAAGAGCTATCATGATAAGAGAAGGAAAGATCTTGAGTTTCAAGAGGGCGACCATGTGTTTTTGAGAGTTACACCGGTTACGGGTGTGGGTCGTGCTTTGATGTCGAAGAAGTTGATTTCTCGTTTTATTGGTCTGTATCAGACTACTGCACGAGTTGGTGTTGTGGCTTGCCATGTGGCGTTGCCCCCGAATCTTTCGAACTTGCATGATGTGTTCCATATTTCGCAACTTCAGAAGTATGTTCCGGATCCGTCACATGTTATTCCTATGGACGAGGTTGAGGTGAGAGATAACCTTATGATTGAAGTTTTACCGATTATGATCTTGGATCGTGAAGTTAAGAAACTAAGAGGCAAGGATATTGCGCTTGTGAAAGTAGCATGGGGAGGCGCTTCGTAAGACAATATGACTTGGGAATTAGAGAGTGGGATGCGAGAGTCGTATCCGGAGTTGTTTGGATCAGGTAATATTTTCGAGGACGAAAATTTCTAAAGTGGGGGAGAGTTGTAACGCCCCGATTCTGATTTCCCATTTTTGTTGAGTCTTTTTTATTTAATTGGGTGATTATTATTTTAGATTGTGGAATTATGTGTTAATATGTTATGTTTGCATATTATGCTATTTTACCAATTTTGAGAGTTTTCGGAGAAATAGGTTGGAGGGTATTTTAGACATTTAGTATTTAATGTTAAGTTGGATTTTTGTGAGAATATGAATTGGTAGATAATTTTGAGAGAAGAAAATATAGTAGAGAGAAATAGAATAGAAATATATATAAGAGAAGTGGAAAGAAAGGAGATAGAAATAGAAAGGGAGAGAAAGAAAGACGAAGAAGAGTAGAGAAGGAAAAGAGAAAAAAGCTTGGATTCATCAAGATCAACCCTTAGGAATCGATTTAATCGGGTAAGGGTGTGAAATTTTATTATCATCTCAATATGTATGGTTATGTATGTGTTTGTTGGATTGGTTTGGATTGTTAGAGAGTTTTTTCTCATTTTCCATTTTTAGGTCGAAATGGTTTAATCGTTAGAAACCGATGTTTGAACGGTTAAAATCCGGAATAAATTACGTAGTTTGGTCAGAGAATGTTAGACTAAGACTATAGAAACTGGTTTGGTGAAAATCGGATGATTTTGTGACAAGGTACCATTTTGGACATTAAGGGTTTTTAGAGAGATCACAGAACTCGCTAGGCGAGCAGCTAGTGAGTGGTTTGCTAGGCGAGCTGCTAGCGAGCCAGTAGCAAATGGTCCCAGACTTGGGCAGAACCAAAAGATATAACCTCAAGGGGAGCGAGCGATGTAGCGAAGTGCTCGCTAGGCGAGGCACTAGCGAGTAGGTAGAAAATCCTTCCAGTAGCTTCTGTTTGTCTTCGCGATCTTGTTCGCTAGGCGAACCAGCAGTGAGTGTTCACCAGGACCTCGGTAGGCGAGTGGATCAGCGAGCGTGACAGTGTTTGATTTTCTTGATGTTCCCATCCAATGTCGATTCTTCGATTCGAATGTGATTAACCCTTTCTCTTAAGGCATAGTTGTATGCTGTGATATGTTATGCTGTGGGTAGCCGTATGGCGTGAATCCTAGATTGTGGAATCGATTGTGAATCGTGGCCTTTTGGCAAATATATGTGCATTGTTTAAATTGATTAAAAATGCACGGTGATTGTAATGGAGTTTGTTGCCATTTGGCATGATATTGTGAATGCATATTGATTGTATGCGATAGAATGTGATGAATGATGAATACAATATGGAATATACATTGTGAATGTATGATGATTGTATGAGATTAGATGAGATGAAAATGCATGAAAACATTATGAATATGTATGCATTTCAAGAAGTGTATGGAGTCATTTTGCATGTGAAGCATCATGATATACATTCTTGTGCTGTGTGATTCTAGTGAGAATCTGTCGTAACATCGTGTGCCCATGAGGGGTGTGAGCGGTGGTTACGGATGGTTGTGTACCATGTGGGGTGTGAGCAACCGGGTTGTGTGCCAAAGGTAGGGTGTGAGCAATCCATAACATTGTGTGTCCAAGGTGGGGTGTGAGCAATGGGTGAACATTGTGTTCCTAAGAGAGGTGTGAGCAATGGTTCCAATAAGTTCTTGAGTGAACTTGAGATGATTGAGTCGGTACCGCATTTGCATCTGCATAGAGTTGTGAGTCGGTCTCTATGAGTTGCATTTATCATCATTATAATTGTGATTGGTGAATAAACATAATTGTAAATGTTTATGTGTAAGTGATGTGAATTGTAGAAGCATGAATGATAAATATGCTTAGTTTTGTGTATATACATTGTGATGTATATGTTGAATTTTGATGAATGTGGTGAGAATGTGGAATATGTGTATTCTATGATTGTATATAGATATATAATTATATGCATTGATTATTATGATAATATTTCTCACCCTTCTGCTATTTTATGGTGCTCTATGAGGCATTGCAGTGTAGGTGTGCTGGAGGTCGTATGTGAGACGTGGCTTCATTCTTTTTGCTTGGTGGCTCTGATATGTAGCACCGGGGTAGCTAGGATTGTATAGAATTCTTTGTGACACGTTGTATATGTATCTTGATGATGAAATGTTTATGAAAACATGTTGAATATGGTTAAATCAAATTGGTTGACATATATATATATATATATATATATATATATATATATATATATATATATATATATATATATATATATATATATATATATATATATATATTATATATATATATATATATATATATGTATGTATATATATATATATATATATATATATATATATATATATATATATATATATATATATATATATATATATATATATATATATATATATATATATATATATATATATATATATATATATATATATATATATATATATATATTATATATATATATATATATATATATATATATATATATATATATATATAATATATATATATATTATATGTATGATATAGTATATATATATATATATATATATATATATGTATATATATATATATATATATATATATATATATATATATATATATATATATATATATATATATATATATATATATATATATATGTATATGTATGTATATGTATGTATATGTATTATATATATATATGTATATATATATATATATATATATATATATATATATATATATATATATATATATATATATATATATATATGTATATGTATGTATATGTATGTATATGTATGTATATGTATATATATATATATATATATATATATATATATATATATATATATATATATATATATATATATATATATATATATTATATGTATATATATTATGTATATGTTGTGTATATTATATATATTATATAGTATATATATATATATATATATATATATATATATATATTATATATATATATATATATTTATATATATATATATATTATATATATATATATATATATATATATATATATATATATATATTATATATTATATATATTATATTATATATATA